>OZ018321.1:168448268-168697187 GCA_963969495.1 Ceratothoa steindachneri
GACAGCTCAACAGAGACGCCGAGATAAACAAAGAGGGACAACTCAACGCGCTTCGCTCATTCCGTCTAAAAGACCCAGGACAATCTGGGTTTACCAAGTAAACTTTGAAAGAGCACTAGTCAACGTCTTTGAAGGAATGATAAAAAAGCGAAGTACGGATATAGCAATAAATGTCATCACTGAAAAGATTGCCTAAGCGAAACGGGAAAGGACTTACATGGACATTGTTTGGGGCGATTATCAAAGGTGTTTTGTAAAGTGTGGCAACGGGGAATGAAATACAAGATCTAACGGCTGGGCCGAAGTGAAAACTTAGAAAGAACTCTCTGAGAGTATGTCATGGAGAGAGTGGCGTATGTCAGTTTAAGGTGCACGGAATGACCGAAGTATCCGCTCACTGCGGGCCTCCCGCAGAGGGGAAGTATCTGTTTCCAACTCTCTACTTGATTTACATCGCAGATGTACCAGCGCTTGCGAACCCCACTTGCCTAAACATTCAATTCGCCGATGATTTCAGCCATATAATCAATTGTCCATGTATGTGCGCTCCTATGCAAGCTCGTATGGCAGCAGAAGAAATCGAGAGATTAAACATCTTCGAGCAACAATGGAAGTTTCGAACTAATCAAGAAGAGTTCAAAGTAGTCTCCTTTGGCAGGAGACTACGCTTTGATGTCACGGTGTGGGAGAGACACTATTCCTACACGAAGGAGTGCTATGTAATGGCAATGAAAATTACTTCATCCATGTACAGGAAGCACGTAGCAGGTAGAATCTCCAAGGCCACAGCTGCAGTCAGGACTCTATCTATATATGCTCAGAAATCTCCGTAAAAGCAACAAGAAAAAGATTTACACTGCACGTATAAGATCTACGTTGCTGTTCCCTTCTCCAGCCTTCTCTTGTGTCTCAAAGACACAAAAGACAAAACTACAAGTGGTGCAGAACTAATACATGTACCTAATCACAGGTACACGCAGGTGGGATAGAAGAAGCCAAGAAGAGCTTCCCCAGGAGGCGGGTTTAAGTTTCCTTGACGTTCTTATCGAAGAACAGACAAGGAACATGCAAAAGCTGATTAATCAAAGATTTAACGATGCAATCGTTCAAATGATTACCAGCACAGAGTGCTATAAATCGCACTATGTTAGGAGCTTCACCAGACTATTGGCTGGTGTAGCTGAAATGCCGTTTAACGTATGAAAAGTATTGTATTTCGCCAAAGATAATGACAAAAAAAAACGATCAAGAGAACAATGCCCTGAATAATGGAAACACACCGGATATCGACAACAAGCTCACCGATCGAGACTTCAAGAAAGAAGAAACAAAAAGCACAGAAGTACGCACACTACAAAATAAATAATAACAAATAAACTAAGCCCAAACCTAAAGTAATTTATTACAACAACACCAAATTCACACTACATACCTAAGAACATTAAAAGTATTGAAGACAAATGGTTTGACGCCATAATAATAAATACTCTAACAAAGACAACAGAGGAACCACACGACACAAAAATAATGAAATCGATAGGCATGATCACCAGGCTCTTGCATCTCTTTGAAAATCTCTCACACTACTTTCGCTGTTCACCACTTTATTTTTTACTATCTACCTACACACACTTTTCTTCCCTACACACACCAACTCACTTTCAGCAATTTTCAATTCTTTTCATTCGATTCAATTGTGATTCGACCATACGTCATCAGTAAAGGATGAGAAGAATATCTAAAGAGAGTGAAGATGATCGCAAAGATCGAAATCTTAGTTATTGAAGTAGTATCTTTACCAAACCCACCCAAATCAAGGCGAATTAAACAATGGCCTTTACCAAATTCTGAATTTAAGAAAGACTGCTACCCATTTACACACACACACACACACACATATATATATATAATATATATATATATATATATATATATATATATATATATATATATATATATAGATAGATATATATATATATATATATATATATATATATATATATATATATATATATATATATATATATATATATATATATATATATATATATATATATAGAGAGAGAGAGAGAGAGAGAGGGATCAAATAAGCAAAAAGATAAAAGTGAATAAGAGACAATAATCGATAAAATGATCAAGGGAAAGAATAATGTTTAAATACTTGCCATTACTAACCGTCAATAGAGGACTGGGGAAGCATTTAAACACCAAAGGAAAAATCTGATGTGCATCGGAAAAAAAGGTGTAAGTTCATAGAGAGCTATTAACTGAATATATATAAGCTCTCTCTCTCTCTCTCTCTCACACCCTCTCTATCTAGCTATCTATATATCTATCTCTCTCTTTTTTTTTCTTTTCCTTTCTCTCTGTCTATCACAAGTGAGTTCATATTTGCTATTTTGAGTGTCACTGTGAGAAATTGTTCCTGGATTTTTATGATATACGATCCAGAGGATATTAAAAAGGGTTAACTTGTTTTGTATTGTATTCTCTCCACCTTAACCTTTATTATCCTTTTCTTTCCTTGACTCCTCATTTCTTTTCTCTGTTTCTCTAGCTAGTTTCTCTTTTCACTTAGCATAATGACCAAGGTGAATAAAAAAATTCTAATTTAGATTTCTATCTCTTTATTTTTCCCATCGCAAGCTATGCCTCTCTATCAGTAGTTGATATAAATATTAGTGATACTTCATTGTTTCTATTTATTTATTAATCACGAAAGCTTTTACCAATCATTAACATTATATTTTAAAACAAATTATTTAAAATCCCCTAATATGTACATTAAATATCTTTCTATTAATAAAATTTATAATTATAAATAGTAAAATACGAAATTTTCGATATTTACGCTAAAAGATTAGGAGTAAAAGTTTTAACAACTCTGCAATGAGCTCGAATCACAGAAAATTAACAATTAATTAAAAGAGAAATTCCTCTTCGACTTGTGACATTTACGACTCGTCAAAACAAGCTCCAGCCGTATTGGTCACTAATGTCAGACGTCAGCTATCATTAAAATCTAATAGAATATAATTATTTCATTAAGCTTTTAAAGGAAATTTCCAGGTATCTAATCTGATCTACTCACGGTGATAATAGCAGATAATTGACTCTAATTATTATCGCAAGGGAAATAATGTATATTTATGATGAAATTATAGCAAAAATGAAGGCGAAAATAAATTAAGTTGCAAGAGTTTTAAACAATGATCATATCTTAACTACTGTAACCAATAATCAAAGATAAATTTTACAGAAAAGCTTACGGAAATATGAAACAATAGTAAAATTGATTAGTTACCTGCATAATTATCAGGACTTCACTTTTTTTCTTTACAATACTATTCCTTTTATGGAGATTGATCAAGATCTTCTTTGGTTTTATAAAGGATTATATAGAGAGGGTAGGTACTATATGGCCGTTTATTATATAAAAATATTTGTGAGTTATGAGACATGTCCCCTAATATCTACAAGGTATGGCACAGGAAAATTAAATAATACAACTAGTTATTGGGCCAATTCCCAGAGAACGCAGGTCAACGAATAACCTTAAAATACAAACTGATGTTTGTATAGAAGTACGCGTAGTTTGAGATGGAAATTAACGGTTCGGGTTTTTTTTCAAGGAAAATTGTGATGCGATCGCAATTATCACAGAAAGTTGGCTGGACAGAATAAATATGGATCTTAGTGGAAGAAACTTTGTTCAATATTTACAACATATTCTATAGAAATCAAATACAGTAAATTGATGATAGAGCGATTCTTCAGATGAGAGACGAAAATAATGAAATGGTAGAGTGTGTAAGGATAAAAATAGTCTGGTCAAAGTGCCTGTTGCTGAGTTTGCGCCTAGCATATCAAACAAAAGTGGATAGTGCCTTGGTTTATAAATGTCCAGGGACAACACCAAAAAAAGATATGTGAGCATTGGTTGACTTTATTATTATTTTCTAACACTAATTTATAGCGAGTGTATTAGAAAAAAAAAGCCAAAAGCCTTAAATTTTAGAGAGAATAGTTATCCTGTTCTTTTCTAAAAGTAAAATAAATCACGCTTTATTAAAAAGTAATAGGGAGCATTTTTCCATAGGTGCATTGGTCCAAGGAATAAGGTTCCTTCGTCAGGTTTGCGTATCAATTGTCGTCATTTCTTGCTTTGTATTTTAGACCTGATGATGAACCTTGTTCTGAAAATGTTTTTTTGATATTCAATGAATAATTCTGTTTATCATTGAAGATAATGAAAAGAATTAGCAGTTTAAATTGTTAAAATGAGTATCGGAAGGCAAAATTATAAGGTGGTTACACTGTAATGGATTTAGTATACACTATTTATTGCACATTAAAAGTACACATAAAATTGTACAGAAATACAATATTGTACACAATGTACAAGAAGAGTTTAAAAGTACAAACAACAAGAAATAACAGTAACCCGACACTGAATTGTGTACATCTAAGTGTCTGAGTGTCCAAGCCTTAATCATTGTTCCATTTGTCACTCAAAGACTTATTGTCCTTGTATGTGCCATGCTTGGCAGCGGCTACGAGAATTTCCTTCGAGGGATCATACTTGTAGCCAGGGGTGGTATGGTTGACTTGCAAGGCATGAGGGCACAAAAAGTAGAGTTATTCATGTTCATTCTATTTTCAGTCAGAATAAATTTGACCATACTTAAAAGCCCTTTGAGAGATGCAGATCATAGCCTCTCATCTTTCCTTAACACGCCCCAGAACTTGTAAACCCTCTCTTCTCGTGGAAGCTCCTTGTTATCTGTTTTTTGGTAGTCCATCAACTCTTCCCTTAGCTTATATGTATTTTTCGCATTTCCCTTTGTCCTCCTTTAACTACTTCATATTTACCAGTGCATGTTTTATCGAATGATTTTTTTTATCATGATCCATACCAAAATCATCATTGCACGCCTGCCATACACATGGTGTGTACTACAGTGGCTCGTTCTAATCAAGGGGAAGGTCTAAGTACAAGTTGTACTGAATTTGAAAGTATAACTCTTTTCCTTTATCAATTTTTCTTCTCTTCGGAGAAGTGTCACAGTTAGGTGTCATTTTTTCACCATCCATCTCTGTCCGAAAGTTGAACTGAGAAATTAACCATGAACTCAACTGCCGTCGAGTGACTTCTTCTTCGTCTTCTAAATTTCCGGGAAGATCAACGCCACTTAGAGTATAACTGCCTCCAGCAAGTGACTAATACATGGCTGGCCTCATAGGTGCAGCAGGCCAGGGTTACCAGATACTGTACAAAATAACCCCCGCACTCTTACTTTTTCCATCATTCTAAAATCGGGCGATTAGCGGCAGAAATTAATAAGCGGAAACGCCGCGGGAGAGAGGGTTAAAAATCGGGAGTCTCCCGCGTGATTTGGGAGAGTTAGCAATTGTTCTCCGCAATTGATTGAGCCATTTTCTTCGGCATAGGTAGTAGGGCAAGTCATACTTTGGGACAACCATATGTTTTCATTAAATCCTTTAAAGAGGAGTGCTTAAATGATAGATTTTTCCGTTTACATTTGAAAAAGAACTTTATGTTGTTATACAATTACTCCTACCACATCATTTTCCATTTAAATAAAAGTAGATTTTTCCCATTCGTCACGAGCTGATGTAACCTAGTTTTATTTAATCCAAGTAAAAAAAAACACAAAGTACCCTCAAATTTACATGTTTATTGAGTGAGAAAAGTTTATGCAAAGCTGCACATATGGCTGCATGGGTCACTTTGGGTCATATTCAAAAGATAAACTTCACCAGAGCAGACAAATCTGGCTTTGACTCATTCCTAGACATCAGACGTCTACTTGTCTCTTGAGCCCTGATTCCTTCATCCCTCTTTTCATGTGAGAAATACTTGGAATAAGCTTCAGTCGAAATTCTTACAACCCTCTCAATGCTCTGTGTGTGACAAGGCCAGTCAGATACTTTCATAGGAGAGTCAATGAATTTTTTGAATTCAGAAGTGAGAGGTAGCTCAGAGACATCCTCTAAACAAATGATTAAATCTCCAATCCTGGTAGCATTACAATTGATGTCTGGTATCCTTCTAAGCCTTATAAAGGAGTCTTCCAGTTGAGGTATCTGGGTCCCCTTCTCCCCTGATGGTCTGAATTCTTTTCATCTTTTCAGTTCTCTCCACCTGATCTTCAGAACATGGGGGGGTTTGGAGGATGGCTTCAATATATGCATACCAAGGAGACAAAACAATATACAACACCTCCTTCCCCTGAGACTTAAGGCAGTGAAGTTAATAAAGAATGTGCCTAGGTCCCTTGGTCCAAGAATACTTTAATCTTGACGTTAAACCAGCATGAGTAATATACAGCAATGATGAACTGAATAATCAGTTGTAGATTCTTAAAGGCTTTTTCTTTGACCTCATGCTTTGACACCGACACCCGAAAAAGTCTGTTAGCTGCGGTCAGCCAGCGACTGTAGTTTACTGGTCCTATTTCCAATAGAGAAAGCCTTGTAGAAAGCCCTCCATCTCTGATTGCCGATACAATTCAATAGCCGTAGTGTTGATGAGTGGAAATATCTTGTACCACTTCCTGAGATATCTTGGTAAGAGGAGAACCTAAAGATATTGGAGTGAAATTTGGGTTGATATCCAAGTCTGTGAGAAAGTTAATGAGCTTTCCTATTGGTCCGCAATATCTGTTATCAGATAGTGTTGGGCCATCCAGGTTGATAATTAGATGTTCGAGAGGGAGTTTACCAGTCTCCAGGTTAACAAATCAACCAAACAAGTTTTATGCCCAAATGGAGCTGCATTTTTCGCATTACTCTAGCATTTATACCTGTGTTTACATTTGTGGAGTCTTCTCTAATGGCCACTAAGCTTTTATCCAAACCCCTTTCCCTCAGCCATCCAAACATAGCCTTAGTAATCTATTCTGCATGTGATTCTTCTTTTGTAGCCATTTCTGCGAGAAAGTGAAAGAGGTAATTGGTCCCAGGCTCACTGATGACAGTGTAATGCTCCTCTTTTGCTTTTGCTGGAGACAATTTTTCCCTTTCCTCTGCTTCCTTCATAAAATTTGTCACATCCATTCGTCCATCAAAGAGAACACAAGAAATTCTTCCATTTTTCCTTAGGTTTTCCACAAACTCATGTTCAATAACTGTCATTACCTCTTCCTCTGCTCTCTTAAATTTATTCTTATCAATCACTTTACTTGTATCTTCTACAGTAATTAATCCAGCATCTAGTAAAGCTGCTGTTGCTTTAGCTGGAGTTGGTCTCAATCTGACACCATCCCTTATACTATTAAGAGCAATATTGGGAATTTCATCATAATTCTTTTTATTTCTGGTGGAAGATTCCAGCTCTTGGATAGCTTCAAAGGATACTTCATCACCCAAACTGTTGTCATCATCAGAATTTTCTGCCAAAAAAATGCTCGATTTCTTTTCTTGCTGCTTTTCCTGCTAAAACCCCGCTCTCCTCCTTACTTTTTCTCTTTCTTTCTGCTATCCTTTCTTTTTCTTTTGTTTCTGAAGCTTTTAATTGTCTATTATGCTCTGGAATAAAAGGACGTCCAATTTTAAAGATACCTTTACCTCCGACCCTCTCCAGTTCCCTAGTAGGTATTTTTTTCTTTTTACTACAACAGCAGTTAATGTGGGCTTCAGTCTCACACCCATTACAACCTACTTCCCCACAACCAGAAATTTGTCATTTGCATGTCAATATTTTAAATAACTTATATAGTTTTGCAGTGAACCTCTCTTTTATTTGAATTTTTCCTTTACCAAGGGAAACTTTTACTGCCTCCTTCCACACCTCCTTAAGCTTTGATAATATTGTGACATTCTGATTTACGACAGGTGGTTTGAAGAGAGCATTAGCTTTGGTCTACTGATTAATCAAGCCCTGATGCATGTCTTTTACCAGCTGGTCCACTTCATAATTTCTCCGGTCATCTTTACTTTGCTCCCTCAGGTAGATGACGTACCTCAAAATATCTCTTATTGTTAGTAACTCAGACACCATCAGCTCTTGCCAAGTCCCACCAAAATTAGTTTAATGAGAACTTGATTTGGAACTTGTCTTGATTTTCGCCATTGTCACACTAATCGAAGTTATATCTGCAAATAAAGAGATGGCACTTAGATTAAGAAATAATCTCTAGCAATTAATTATATGTAGTTCTAAAATGATCCACAGCCTTTACCAGCATTCAAATAAAATGTAAATGCTCTATAAACAGTTACCAGTTTCAATAATTACTAAAACTAGCAACACTACTGGAATATTGCATTCCACTGACTAATGACTACTAGCTACTTGCAATTTTAGAGTTAGGCCAAACTAAATCAAGGGTCATTTTAAACGCGTTTCCTACTTCTCATGTCTCTCTAATACAATTTTACATTTTTTAGACAAATATCTTTCAGGCTACATAAATGTATTGATGATAGAAAACGGTAGATTTTCTCCTTTATGAATAACTAAAATAATAGTAAAATATAGTAAATGACCCAGAAATAACATTATTTCAACTTCAAATTGATGTAGGTTAGATCAATCAGAATTTAACTTTTCTGCCAAAAGTATGTTCTCTTCACCAATATTCATCATTTGAATACCCCTTATCACCAGTTTCATAAAATTCCTAGAGTATGACCTGCTCTAATGCCTAGACACAAGGTGACACTGAATTCAATCGGAATCAAGATTTTATCATCCTTTAACTATATTTAATGAGGATTAATATTTTTCTAAACAAAATCTGTTTCCATCCTTCTAGGCTTTAGCAAAATTTTAGAATAGTCTTGTTCACAACGTGTATAACAAGTAAGTTTATGAAGTTACACTTTACTTTACAAGATAAATCTTCGAAAGTAAAAAACATTACTTTGTGATATGTAGGAAATCTGTTTACCCTATTAACAGATAAGATACTCGCGCCTGTCAATTTTAATGTCATAAAAATCAAATTACATTAGCATCTTTTATTTGGTTGCTAACCAGACAAACCCAACCTAGCCATAGAATATGGTTCGAATAATTTCAGCAAACTTTTGGGGGTTCGTTTAGCTTTGTCTGAGAGAAATTGATTCTTTTATTTTTAAGTCATAACAGTTGTTATCGCCTTTCTTTAAGAGAGATCTTTGAGGCCGCTAATCTTCAGGTCATCTCTTTATGGAATTCAAAAAATGTCATGGTTGGAAATATTTTAATTAAGTATATATATTGTGGAGGTTAGCCCAAGAAAGGTCAAACGTGTAAACATTCCCAGACATAGTCTGGCTATATCACCTTAGTTTACGGCTCCCAGAACGTTTAATCAGTTTGAAACTCTGTCGGGCACCCCATCCCACCCCACATCCATTGTGCTTTGTTATCATCCCGCAGTGCAAAGTGTAGAAAACGAGATCTATCACCCCCGCCAAGCCACTGTGAGACGCTTGTGACTTGGGGCTGTTTACACGGCTACATTCCAACTCTCCCATAGGACGCCAGGTGTCTTACGCCTTTCTCCTTAACTTCGTTCCTCGCAGAAACCCGCAGTATTTATGCAAGTGACTCTATTCATTGTGAGCAAGAGTTTATTACGACGTCTGTCCCTTACGTTTCCCGTTGGTTCGCTGTGTCGACGCCTGTGATCCCTTGAGCGGATCTTACCTTCGTAAAATTTTTGGTCAGAGAAGGATTACTCTCCTTCGTTATTCCCAATTCGGAGGGATACCTGGGATTAACCTCCGCTCATTCCCTCCAATCTACAAGGTCAGTGTACCTTAACCTCAACCGTGAGTCAAGGGCAAGGAAGTTAGAGAAGTCCTTCCGTGCAGATTCGTATCTAGTAGCCGTGCCGACACCATTTCCTGAAGCGGACTTCGCCCACCCCTTCGTGATTTCCATTTGGACGACAACTTGGAAACTAATCTACGCTCATCTTTCGCTCTACGAAGTTCCCCCCTCCAAGGCTTTATCAAATTCACTGCCGCAGAGATAAAACCGAGGTCCCAGTCCCGTGATTTTTCCTCCATTTAATTTACTTCCCCAAAACCCCCCGTAATTCCCTCATTTAATTAGTATTATCACAAACACGTGTTTAATAACGTTCTTTCAAGGGATTCTTACAATTGCTGGGCTATTCCTATTTATTTCTTGCCCGCCTGTATTAACAACTGGTCACTTATTCATTATTATATTAGTTTTCGTGATCCATAATAATTCTATTATTTACTTGTATATTAAAGGTTATTTTTGTAAGAGGTTTATCTTTCAATAATTCCTGAGCTGAAACGGCGATCTCGATTACCCCCTTTTATTCGACAACCTTGGATTAACTCACTAGAATATAAATTGGGAACAATGCCTTAGTCGGGACTTACTGGGACTTGCCGGCTTGTTGAATACCCATGGGCCCTGCTGTATAGAGCGTGACACCACCGTGTCGTTCCTCTACATATATATTTCACACATTTAAATCATATTTATTTTTGCAATTTTCCCTAAAATATATTTACTCTATGTGTTTCGCACAATCAAAGATTAGATGAGATTTATTCATATTCATATTGCAATGTTTACCTATTGGAGTTAGGCTGCTTTTAAAGATCTGATAATTATAGCCTAAACTAACATCAAGTATTTGTGCTAAAAGTTGACTTAATCTCTAATTTTATAGATGAGGAAAGACACTATACAGGAATTTTGCCTGTTTGTTTGGCAGAAAGAATACTCATAATGACTTTCAACACGCGGTATAAACGGCGCTTAATCCTATCTGGACCTGATGACATGGAAATCCGCGACTCCGAAAGTTTGCTTCATGTCGCGCGAGAATCAATGAGTGGCGTAGAGGATAATTTAACATACTTTGTGTGAAATTCAGTAGTTTAATGGATAAAAATTAAATATTTTGGCTATATAAGAAGGTAAGAAAGCATATATTTATATGGTATGCATGCTATTAGGTAAGTGGTAATAGCATCCTCTAAGTTCCTTTCCTAGGATATGCTTTTCCACTGAAATCCAGATAAATGAAAGTTAAAAGAAATTTATATTATTTTGATATTGTGATGCCAGCAAAGATTAATCAATTCTATCTCGCATATAATTATTTTATAAAACTGATCTTCTCTAGAGTTATATTTATGAATAAGTGCATATTATTGATAAGGATTCTTGATCTAGAATTTCCAGTTTTTTATGATATACTGTAATATTTATTATATAGTCTAGATGCATACATAAGATCTGACAAGCGTTACTTGGCTTTGACTTTAGGACGGTATTTGGGAAATATTCGTATGGCAGCGGGTTATATAAAGATGCTTAGTGCTGCGTACAGAAGCTTGATAACTCATTTCACTCCCACCTAATCTACCCATATGGTTTGTCATCCTTTAAATTCTGCTATCAGGCATAAGATATGTGACGTAAGCTATAATGAAGAGTATAAAGGATTGATTCTACATGAGTCTCGTTGCGAACTGCGACTATGTATATATCTATTAATATTAATTACTTATTGATTTTGAATTGATGGTCTCGAAGATGGAGATATAGTTGATAGTCATAGTGATAAAGACCTAATTTGTATCTAGAGAGAGGGTCAAAGTGAAGGGATCATTGCCTCAAGATCCGTAGCTTTTTAGTGGCGCTCGAATCTATATAATTCGCATTATGCGTTAGTTTAGTAAAAGGGTAGGTATGAAGCTTTAATAAAAATAAATCCTCTCTTCATAACAAAATCGCACTGCAAAGCTGAAAAACAAAAACAACAACAATTCGAAAGAAAATCCAGAAAAAATATACACTATATTTAGGTCTAGCAATCAAAATCTAAGTACCTATAAAATAATCAGGAAAAATAGCTTTACACGTAATTCCAAACAAAATACATAGCCTTTCAGTAGAAAGGTCAAATGAAGAAAACCCTTAAGAAATTTATAAGTAATTAGGAGTGGGAAAGCTTCGTCACTAACAAACCTGAGTTCGAATTGGAAATTTTGAAAGGATATTTATATTCGTCGTCACTGAGAATATTTTTACAACTGCTTTGCCAACTATGTAACGTAATTTATTTTGGTGATAGAACAACTTTAGATACCCGTGAGAAACCTATCAAAAGCAATAAGCAGTGAATGCATTAACTTAACTCCAACATAAAAATTAGAGAAAAGTGTTAAATCATGGACCACGATCTTTAAATAATTATGAGGCTGGTGTTCCTTCTGGTAGAGTTTCAAAGATAAAAAAACGGGAAAGTGATCATAATAACTACGCTTATATTAACTTAATATATCAGTAAACTTTCAGGAGCTTGATTCGCCGTAGGAAAGTAGGATCGCAAATTCCATATTCTCAAGTTGGAGTGCGGTGAAGATGTGTCTAACTAACCTAATGGATATTTTTCACAAAATAATTAATGCCTACCATGAGAAGATTTGGTTATTACGAATTTCAAAAGACCTTAATATTACTAATTTTACGCGCTCTTACTTTAAGTGTAAGGTCAAGGCATTAAACGAGGCAAACACGGACTGAGTTTGAACTAATAACGAAGTTTCTTAAGCCTCTCTATTTTGCCTATTATTTCTTCTAGTAAAAATAAACAACGTTTATTACGCTTTTTTAAGGTTTAAATAAAAACAGTTTTTTACAAGGTGGTGGCGCTATTCAAATGTGTTGCTGATACTACTCGCCTTTTCCTACCCCCTTTTCACCCTATCAACCATCAAGCCACAAATAATTTCATCCACGCTAAATGGTCCACAATAACAATGGGATGTTATGCGCTATACCATATATTTCATATTTGCTTTATTCGCTGAATGCTACTGAAATAAGAACCCACCAAGAATTACAAAGATGATTTAATGTATTTATGAGAGGAAGCTTAAGAACACTTATAAAAGTTTGTGTGGATTGAAAGACACAACTACAATGTTTTCAATGAATTTTGCTAGAGAATCGCCAGTGAATACTGCTTTTAGGTAATTCAATATTTATATTACATATATTTTAAAATTATTAGTTATTTTAAATTCATTAATAATTATTATGTATTAAATAATTTACCCATATTCTTTAAATAAATAAATATAAGAGGAGGCATTTCATTTTTATTTTTCAGTAAAACTAATTCATTTTGCTTAGCTTTCTGGGAGTGATTAATTCTGCGTACGCAGAGTGGTCTAAGACTCGATTAAATTGAGATCAAAGCGGTTGCTCTCTGCCTCAGTCTGCTTGGTTCGAATCCCCCCACAGTACGGAATTTTTCCAATTAGGAAATAACTTTTTCTGAAGAAAAGATTATCTTGTTTTTATTTATTTGCAGAAAGGAAGGATATATATAAATATATATATATATATATATATATATATATATATATATATATAAAGTAAAAATTCAAAATCTCTGGCTCGAAAAGAATTAATGCAAGGAATATTAAGGAGTTAAGTAGCGAGATCAAAGCGCCACTCAACAAAAATTTTAACAAATTATTACTATTTTTTTTTTTTAAGAGCTCGTCTGGCGACGGCCTGCTTGGGCATTAGTCGCCTTATTCAACATTACCTAAAATTAGGCATATTTAAAAGAGGATGCTAAAAAACAATCAAATAAAAAACCATCAATAAAAATAAAACAAAGAAAAAAGGTAATAAACAGGTGGCAAGCTTCGGCGTCGTGGGAGGTCCGCCTCTCCCTAGAGCCGAAATATGCGACCTACTAAAGTAAGGGGAATAAAACCAAAAACCCAAACAACTATTTAAAGGAAGGAGAGAAGGCCGGCCTCCTCCAAAAAGTCTGCAAGCCCACAAGTTGGTATGCACGAGCAAGGGACGGGCGGTAGCGACCCTGCCCATCTCGGTAGCGGGACAGGTAACGTGTGCGGAGATCGCCCAGAATGAAACACTCAACAAGAATGTGCCGAACAGTCTGGAGGACAACAGTATTCACAGTAGGGCGCAGGCGAACGCTCCATTAAAGTGAGTGTGTCCAATTCGGAGACGACAGAAAGCAACCTGAAGCCGCCACGGCATTGGGAAGTATGTCAATGGGAACAGTCGCGGCGCAATGGCACGCAAGTTTCCGTTGCCTTCGACCGTCTCCCATCTTGTTTGCCAAGCAGCTCGAAGAGCTTCCAGTATTTCTGCTATGTAGTCGGTGTGAGGAATAGCGAAACGCTGGTCTGGCCGTAAAGTCCTCGCGGACTGTTTGGCTCCCTCATCGGCGCGGTCATTACTCGCAATTCCTACATGCCTAGGATCCCAGCAGAAGATAATCTCGAAGTCCGCCTGGGTGGCCAAAACCGTGGCGTCACGCATATTGCAAACCAGGGGATGCGGAGATTCCAATGCCCCGAAAGCACTCAGGGCGCTTTGTGAGTCGCTATAGATCCCAATCCAGTCTCAAAACCAGGCACGTTGCGTAATCTCCCGTACCGAGTGGTGTATTGCCACCAGCTCGGCCGTCAAGACAGACGCAGCGACTGGCAGAGCCCCTCTGACTTCAAACAAAGGGGATACAGCGTGGAAGCCGACCCCCTATTGGGACTTAGAGCCATCCGCATACACTGGCAGCGTTTCAGCGTGACACGAGGTTTGCTCCAAAAAGGCCGAACGCAATACTCCCGGCGCTGTACAAGCTTCGGGAGCAGAGGCGTGGGGACAAATAGTCAATTGTGGTAGCCTCCAGGGTTGCGTTATGAGTAGAACCAAGAGCGCCACCGGCCCGAGAGCTATGAATATCTAGCTCTCGAAGCAGTTTCCTACCCCTAATCCCAAAAAGCTTAGGGTATGACTTGCGTCTCTTGGTGGCATAGGCAACGTCTAGATCAGCTGCGAATGCTTCAAGAGTATTTGGCGACAAATGCGAGTAATGCACTGTGCACGGCGCATAGATAATAGCATCTCTTCAGCATGAAAAAGAAAGCTCGCAATAGGGAAAGTGTGGAAGGCACTGGTCGCCAAGCGAAGGACAGTGTGGTGGTTCGATTCCACCTTCCGCAATAGACGTTCGCCTGCGGATGCATAAAAATAACATCCTTAGTCAAGATTCGAACGGACATAGATCGATAAAAATTAAGTCAGTAGCCCTATCAGCGCCCCAAGCAGTGAACGTCACGGAGAAACTGAGGCTGCGAATATGTGCCTCCCAGCTGAGGTTACGGTCAAATACAAGACCAAGGAAACGGTGTGATTCAACCACTTTACGCGCACCTCCTTCCCCCATTAAAAAACAAATCTGGGTAGAGGTGGAGCCGTGGATGGCAGCAGAAATGCACCACCTTTGTCTTTGCCAAGGAAAACCCAAACGTGTGTGCTTTGGCATAGCGAGAGACGCAGATCAATGCCTGTTGGAGTCGACGCTTTACAGTTGGCATCTGGGCCGCGGCAAAAGAGATCGAAAGGTCGTCCACGTAGAGCGTAGCGAGAACATCTTCCGGCAACAACGAGGTGATGTCGTTGATGCTCAGAGCAAAGAGTGTGACACTGAGGACATTCCTTGCGGGACACCCTCTTCCTGCTCCATTGGGCCGAGAGGGCTCTCCCCACCGGTACGCGGAATCGACCATCTCGCAAAAATTCAGATATAAGCGTTAGGAGGTGTCCCCTCACCCCCATCGTATGGAGAGTCTCCATGATAACGTATCGCCTTGCGGTATCATAGCCCTTCTTCAGTTTGAAAAACACCGTGGCGTAGTGCTCTCTACGAAGGAAGGCATCGCAGACGGCATTTTCCAGTCGAAGCAGAGCATCCGACATGGAATGGAACTTGCAGAATACGTGCTGTTCAGAATACGGATGGGCTTCGCTGTACATAAAAAAGAGGAATCTAACATTTACCAATTTCATCATCAACTTGCACACGCAAGAGGTTAGAGAGATTAGGTGGAAACCCGCCGGAGTAGAGTGATCTCTTCTGGGTTTGCGAAAGGCGAGCACAGAAATGATTCGTCAGGAATAGGGAAGAAGACACCCAACCCAGATACGGTTGAACAAATCTAACAGAAAGGCCATGCCTCGCTCACCCAGGTGTTGAAGCATGGCGTAAGAGACATCGTCTGCACCATAGGTGGTGTCCGCGCACGAAGCAAGAGCAGAACGCAACTCACTCACAGTAAACCTGTCGTTGAAAGCTTCTCCGCCTCTGCAGGTAAAGTGCAGTTGATGGCCTATCGCGACATTACAACGAGCATTGAATACTCGCGGGTGACCATCCTGCCTAGAGAATGCGAAGAAAGCGATCGCGAAGGATTCCGCCACGGACGCGGGGTCCGAGAATGTGGTCCCATTCTCAAGGAAAACAGGAAGGTGATCCTGCGAGAACTTGCCTGAATCTTTTTGACTAGCTTCCACACCTCTGCTAGAGGGGTCTTCCCGTTAAGTGAAGACACGTATGCCCGCCAAGAAGAGCGGCGTGCGTGCTTTGAAATATACCGGAACCTAGCCCTAGTCCGACGAAATTCATAGAAGGTGAAATCGTTCGGACGGCGCTTATTGCGCATTTAGGCAGAACGCTTCTGTTTGAGGGCCGTCTCACACACAGCAGACCACCATGGGAGTGGTTGGGGTGCAAAACGGCCAGACGTTTTGGGAAGAGTAGTCAGGCCCACGGCGATGAGGTTGCCGGAGATGAACTCAACGACCTTATCTACCGACCTAGACTCCTTGACTGACATAGATAATAGTCATTTCCTGAAATGCAGGCCACCGCACCCGCGCCAAGCACCACAAAGTGGGCTCTCAGGCGGCAGCCACCCAGAAAATATTATTTTAATGGGAAAGTGATCACTACCAGGGAGGTCATCGACCACACCCCAATCAAAATCAGGCTGATAGATTAAAGATATATCAAAGCAGGAAAATTAATGCGTAAACTCATCCACATTTAGGACACCTATCTCAAGCTTTTCGATCAGATCGGCAAGGACTTGTCCCCTGGGATTTATTGAGAAGTCTTCCCAGAGAGAATGTCTGCTGTTCAGATCTCCAAGCAAGAGAAAGGTTTTCGGCAACCGTGACACGACGCGGCGGAATTCCCACGAGTCGAAGTCAGCTGACGGTGGAATGTACGCAGAAATAACAGTATACCTCCTATCCAGGTTAAGCTGCACAGCCACTGTCTAGAAAGAGGCATCTAGCGTGAAAAGAAGATGAGAGACATTATGCCAGCTGTAAACCACACATCCCCCAGCGCGGCCCCCATCTCGTGGTGGAGGGGTCGCAAAACCCTTATATACCGGAAGGGTAGGCAGGGGGAACGTGCCTAGCATGGTCTCCTGTTGAAAAATAGCTAAGTGAGAACGGGACGAGACGAGCCTCCGCAGCTTTTCCTAGTTAGGCCGGAGTCCGCGGCAGGTCTATTTAAGGAATATACCATCCAGGCCTAGCTCGGAGTAGAGGCGGGGCCCTCTTTGAAGAGAATACCCTCACTAGAATGGGCGTACGCTTCCCGGAGGCAGAACCCCGAGCGCAGTTGGCCGGACAATGCCTTGAAGGAGCTGTCGCCTGCGAGTACTTATTGGGCGAGGTTGGGCTCGCCATGAGAGTCATTTCCTCCCTCCACCTCAAAACCTTAGGCGGGCGTTGCGTCTTTGGAGGCTGTGGGCCATCTTTTCGAGGATCCACCGTATCCGAGCCACCCAGCCCACCAGTAGGCCTGGGCGAAGGAGCCGAACGTCCTTTGTTGCTGTCCTCCTTTTTGCAGACAGCTTTAGGAACCCCAGAAGATGGCTAGGGATCAACTTCAGGGGTGTTGACTCCTGTGAGTCTAACGACTCTGTGGAGGCGTGTGGTAGTTTCGTCTTACGGTAAACGGTCACGCTGGGGGAAGTGGGGGAACCCTAGTTTCAGCCGCTGCTGGGTGTGAACCTTTTGTGCCCCCATCATCATCAGGGGAGCGCTCGGGTTAAGTAGAACCAGCCGAAGGGCTCCCAATGGGCACCTCGTGGGCCTGGATGGGCCAGGAGCAGAGGGTTCCTTTCTAAGCATTGAGGCGTAAGACGTTCTCCTCAGAGCCGGGCCCTCCAGGACCCAGTCTTTAGCCTCACGGAATAAGAGCCGATCCTGGGACTGAACAGCCAAAATTTCTTTCTCAAGAAGATATGCACCACATTAATTCTAAGAAGCGGGGTGCAGCTCTCTGAAATTTTTATAAATTAGTAAAAACTTTCCTTAAATCTCTAAGATAGTCAAATATGTACATACTTACGTATTAGGCGAATTTTTTCTTTATACCACAATATGTTCTTTAAATTTCAAATTATTAGCATCACATTTGTTTCCAACTCTGCGCCTTAAAACCTTTTTTTTTTCCATATGATCCTGCTTTAATTAAAGAAATTGTATAATTTATAATCCGTTGGATGATTATGACCAATTGACACCTGAATGGCGCACTTCCACCCTTTTAATAAGTCGTTTGTCTTCAGGTAGATCTCCTTGAACACTCTAAAGAGCCACCACACTGGTATTAAAAAAATAAAAATAAGGTTTCTTCTAAGAAGCTTGTATTGTCGATCAATCCGAGTAACTTCAAAATAGTTCGATTATAATTGATTATAAACTGTACCACAAATTTCAATGTCAAGAAAATAACGTAGATCCCTTGTGCATTTTCTTATGAAGTTGAGTGTTCCAGTTGAGTCAGATAGCATATCAGGGCTCCTTTTTCCCTTATACCTGTTTTCAATTGACACTATATTTTGATGGAATCTCTTTCCATGTTAATCACTCACTTCTATTCTATTCTCTAGAAAGAAGAACAGATGATAATGAAGAAAGTGTAGATTTAGTGACATATTGCATCCGAGATCTTGGTAGCACTTTATTAGGCTCTCTAAAATACGCTCTCTCTTAAGCATTGATGCTTTCACAGAAGTCTTTTGCATACATCTTTAAATGCATGCCAGGCGCTAGCTCAGTTTTATCCATTGTCGCCTTGAAATCCTCAGCAGCTCTAAGTTGACGAATCTGAGGGACTACGAATATTCCTCTTTACATGTTTACATCACTTATTTTAGGGAAGACCAATTTGAAGTACCGAAAACATGGCTTGTTATGTTGCATTCATTTGGTTAATTGCTTCATTAGGCCTAGTTTTATATGCAGTAGTGGCAAAATGACTAATCTAGTTAGATGATAGATAATCTGCCTTTTCTGTTTCAACCTGCAGTGAAATAAAATAAAATCAGACTAAAAATGGATATTACTTACTGGCTGTCAACATTTGCAGAAATAGTGGTAGTACAACATATTATGTATTTTGATCTTATTAATTGATACATGTCTTGAAAATATATTAAAGACCAGGAAAGAAAACACATTGAATACCCACCTTTAATATCTGTTAAGCAAAAGTAGCAATATGTTGAATGGTCCTTTGGCTCCCTCCAGACCATTAGTACGCCAAATATGAGGCCAGGCCCTTTGCCTTTCACCCAGGCAGAAAAGGAACTTGTACACCTTACACGAAATATGTGAAGTGCCCAGCGTTTGTCCTGGTCATCCAGCTTACATGGATAGTAGGGCTCATAAACGTTCTTCACATGTTTAGTCAACTGTATCTTGTATTGTCCTAATGTAACTGATCCATATATATGACAGAAACTGCCTGGGAAATTTTTGCATTCTCTAGGCATTTTAGCTCTGTCCCATGTAATGAAAAAACACTTTAATATTTGTAAAATAATCTAAATAGTAACGGAGAAAAATAATAAATAAAAAAGAAAAATAGGACACATTTATATTAAGTTATAAAATTATCAAGCGTTGCGTAAGAGTTACCAGGAATTTGGACCAATATAAATATAAGAATATTAAGTATACTTTCATAAATTTCATAGTTTAGGTTGATAAATACCTTAGGATAACCCCATTCAAATTTTAGACAATTCCGTTTATAACTTTTAGAGTTGTCAGTTTCGGCCCATTCCTGTTTGCATTTAATCTTCTAATCTCTGCTGAATCATAGTGTATTTAACGTAAATAAAATAGTAATTTACTCGAAACTGGAGGGCCGAAGAAAGAAATTGGTGTTTATCTTTGCGATTTACGCAAAATATAGCCATATAAATGTTTATTTTCGTACGTTGCACAGTGTTCTTCTTTAGGTTCACTCGGCATTGACCCCTTTATTGCTTCATATACTTCAACAATTCAATAATATCAAAGGCTGGCGTGACCTACACACTAATGCCACGCGTAAAAAATCATTAAAATATGGGCCTTTGGACGCATAAACCAACTAACCTAACGTAACTTAACCATTGTACTGAAGAAACCTGTGCTGAATTGTCTTGCCCTGAATGGTCTTTGCGCTGAATTACAATGCGTTGAATTGTCGGAGTTGAAGTGCCAGCACTGAATTTTGTTGCGCTGACCTGTCGGTGCTCGATGAACAAGTAATGCAGGGAAAACTATCGAACAACTCGCCCTGTCACAATAGGCAGGAAAATATTTAGCATAACTGTCTTTTATTGGAACAGATTTCACTATGGACCAAGATAAGGTATAAGAGATGCAGCTTCTGGTCACTACCACTAAAACTGGTCTTAGGATATGGTTACAAAGTCAATATTTCAAAATTTATACGGACAAACTGGAGAAAGGAGAGCATATCCCTTCCTTTTCTCCGATTAAAAATGCATTCGCTGCTACAGCACTCTACATTCTTATTTTAGTATAAAACAATAAATTTACATTTAGATAGCCAATTAAGGGAAATTAATTCTTTACCTGATGATCACAAGATATTGGTGAAAACACTCAAGCAAATTGTAAAATTCTAAAAATTATTTTAACGAAAAATTAATTAGCGGATAATATGGTATTGACATCTTTGTGTTTCAATCAATTGTGACTATATTTTCTACTTTTAGATTTTATGCAAAGCATTTTGTAAATTCTGGGCTCATTCCCTACATTTCTCCCACAAAAATATATTCACTATTCATTTCCCACGAACCAAACCAATTAGTAAAGAAATGTTGATATAGCCTTTACCACATTTCACTTATATCTTGACAAAAGTGACCAAAATTGATCGACCAAACCTATTATTTAAACAGGGTTAAAGAAATCTTTCAAATGAGGACGGATGAATTGATAAATAGCAATAGCTTGTGAATGTACAAAAGAGTATTGAATGAATGTATATCAGAAAGAGCTTTGATTGATTTTGCTATTTTAAAATTTGCCAAGTGTACATCCAGTCTCCCCATAAAAGTACCCTGTGTAATTAAATACTATTACACAATTTGTAATAAATAAGACATTTTTCCCCTCATTTACTATACAATTTTTTATCATGCGTAATATTTTCTATGCCTAAGGCCTTTTAGTTTTCCAAATTTATTTTAATTTGCCTTGATCTAATTGTAGGCTTTTAGTTTGTTTAAAAGATTGTCAATCTATGTTCTTATATATTTTGTATTCCTTATTGCAGACACTGTTATTTTACGGAGATAAGTATGAATTTTGTAGCAATTATGACCTCTCTTACAAATAAAGCCCAATTACTACCTAATTAAATCGTGCTTATCGAATATCATCAAATTTCTATTTGATGCTAATAGAATTTAAATATTTAACTTGACATTTCGCCAACTACGGATATTCTTCTATTTTCGTATACAGATGAATATCCAAATTTTTGAACACGATTGGGTTTACCTTAAATTACAAAATATAAATGTCCCTAAATATAAACTATATTTTGTGCTCCCATAAATTGGCCCACAAAATAAGACTGCTCGTGCGCATTTCTGCAAATTATTAAAGAAGTTCGATTTACAGACTAATTATAGAATTAGCATTGTTAAGAATTTGAAGCTAGGAATCTATTTTAATCGTAAGGATATTCTCTACCCCAAACGAAGAAGGATGCTCGTATATAATTTGATTTGTCCTTGATGTAAAAAAAGAAAATTTAGCATTTCGTTAATTTTTCATTTTTGTTAAAACAGAGATATCTACATATAATTTTCAAATCTTGAGATCCACCCACAGCACTATGTCACTTAGTATTTGGGAATCGCTATACGTTAAGCAATATAATTATTCTCTAAATAGCAAGTTATCTTCTTTCCCTTTGTTAATCACATAATCTCACCCAAACAATATTGGTTAGGCCAACACATATGGCCCAAACATAAAGAATTGCAAACCTTCTAAGAATCATAAAAACGTTTAAATCTCAAAATATTTATAGATATTATGATAGAAAAATGGTGATGGGACTTAAATATGGCTATCAATTTTAAAAAAATGATTAGAACATAATGAAAAATTGCATCAAAAGTGCAGCCTAAATATACCTTTTACATTAGTCATTTTAATAATTTATTGAATTCCTTTTATAAATTTCTTGTTCATTAGAAAAATAAGTGTTTCTGTAGGGGTGCAAAAATGTATGAAAGAAAATTCCTTCTAACTCGATGATATAAATGGCCGATAAAATTACCAACAAGCGAGGGACTAAAGCCAGTCATGAGGCTAGAGTGTCGGCGTTCAAATCTAACGGTACCGCGTTCGAAACTCAACAGTCCCAAAACTGTTATGAAGATCGCCCAAGAAAGAAACCGGAAAGAAAACGCTTGAAACACTAACTCAACAAGAAGCACAAAGAAATCAGCTCCTGAAGATAGCTGGGAGAAAATGAAAAGCATCAATGAAAACGAAGATTAAGGCCCAAGAAATAATCAACTCAAGATAAATGGAAGAAACTTAAGATGCATCGAGAAAGAAAAACGAACCCAGCCAAGAAGCACAAAATCAGCCCTCTAGATAAATGGAAGAAAACGAAGATGCATCAAATAAGACAACGAAGATTAAGGGCCAACCTAAAAAGAAATAAGGAATTTCAGTCAAGAAGAAGAAAATAAGTTCGAGGAATCAACCAGCACCAAGTGAAAAGCAAGAATAATATAGATAAATAAATAAACGGGGTTAATAAGGATATGCCGCCCCCCCTCCCCCTATTTTCACTGCCGTCACTTTGAGTAATATCAGATATAAAATCCTCATCAGATTACTCACTACTACTGTCAGCCCCTTGTACTTGAATTTTATTCCCTCTGTAGAATCTAGAACTCTTCATGGCTGTAAATATGGAAAAATATTAATTATTTTTTATCTATGAAACTTGAAGGAGTTCCGTGTAGCCTATGTATTTGGTATTTTGGCTATTCCTGGCTATTATATATGGTAAACTAATTATCACTTTATTCTTTTGCTAACTTTTTTTATTGCACTACATTTGTTAAGGTGATATTCAACAATAAAATATATTCTCTCTTCAGAGTTTCGCAGTATGATACGAATATGAACTATATTTTGCTAAAACTGATAACCTTATTTTAAAGAAAGTTTTCATTTGTCTCTAAGATTAAGAATTCCAATGTCATTTAAGACTTCTTAAAAGTAGGTTGTGTGCTAAATTTTATGTAAACAAAAGATAGATAAGCCATATTTGTTACAACATTTGGTGTAATAAATACGTGCATAACACGAAAACAAGTTGGTGCATCACCACAGCGTGGCACACTGCTGGTACAACAAGCAGAGAAATATGCAGGCATTATTTTATCCCAAGTTGTACCACATATGTCCCAGCATTTTTATTAATAAGATAGTATTCTTTGACACACACGAAAATACTCACCTCTTATTTCTTTGCTGCCTCAAGCAGTACTGAGGTAATCATTAATCACTGGAAAGAGGGAAACGCTTCTGGGTAAGTTTCGGTAGTTGCCAAACACAAGCAAAGTGTTAAAAGATATAATTACTGTTGCCCTGCTTTTAAGCAGATCATTAAGAAAATACAAATAAGGAATAAGAGCGTGGGACTTCATCTACTAAACAGGGTTTAGAGAGGTGCTTAATTAATTGGAGGTTTTTCAATCACCTTAACTTTACTGACCTCATATCCAGAAAGAATACACTCATTGATACCAAAATAATACTTAGCAAATCTCAAAGTTTTCTGAAAATGATCGTTTAACACTAGAACGCCCACTGAAATCTTTTTCCTTAAACGCCCAAAGGGGTCAAAATGACCCTTTGTCATGTTTTTCATATAATAATTTAATTAACTATATGTTTATTTGATTTAACAAAAGGAAATAAATATATTTTATCGCGCAAAATATTGTTTTCAGAGTAATATAATGGAAAAAACAACTTTGAGATTTGAAAGCTATTTTTGCGTAGAATTGCTATGAAATAAGTTGTCGTATGATATTTTTTGGCAAAGAGTACACACATATTTTACTTTTGCAGTACACTTCCCGCACACCATCTTTTTGCATTTTGTGCACCTTAATTTAGAGTTATTCTCCTTACATTGTTGACAAACTTAACAATTACCGGCTGTTTCTACTTCCTCTAAATCAGAATCATCGCTTTAACTGACAGCTGCTTTGTAGATCAGGTATTTTTTACATAATCCTCCCTTAGTTCTTCCGCCAGCTTTTGCATAAACTTCTTCTGTGAAATATGTTGGCTAGTAACAGCTCGATACATGATTACAGCATTGATACATGCCATATCAAGAGCGTTGTAAAAAGTGTGGATTAGTCACCGCCTTGACAATGCCTTGACTGAGTATTTTCGGGGCATTTGATCTAGAACGTCTACGCCACATTTAATTTTATTGTAATAATACACTGTTTCAGGTATTTTCTTCTCATTGATCTTAATTATTACACTCGTATGGATACTACTCATTAGCAGAACATTTTTTTCCCCCTAATATACTGCAAGAGGTATATCACTGCTTTCTAGAACTGGCGGGTGTTCTTCACTGAATCTGGAATTTCTCTTCTCGCCCTGTTAATTGTTTCACAAGGCTAGTACCTGATTTTCTGAATAGCCGTTGCTAAATTAAAGGATGTAAAGAAATTTTCAGTTTTTTACTTTTTTTCCAGTATTTAGATATAGCTCCATGAGTTATGATACGACGTACTCCGAAACACGTATGTTTTCGGGACGAAATTCTTCCTTGTCTAAAGAAGGAAGGCCATTTAGCATGTACGTCGATTCACTGTTAACAGTAACTTAAAATTTTGGCCCATATTTGGCTGGCTTTGAAGACATGAACTGTGTAAATGGACATCTAGCTTTGCTTGGGAAAAGTTCCTCATTGATTGTTATATTGGATGATGGCTTATAACAAACGGGGCAATTTTTTTCTGAATTTATTCCATATATCTGAAAAAAGGGTAAAGCGTTGTGATTTTGTTGACTTATAATCAAATCTAAGAAATCTCAGAATTTCATAGAAGTGATTACGAGACATGGTTTGTCGGCAAAATAGGAGGCCCCAGGGTTCAGACCATAGAGAGTGAAGATCGATATTACGTGAGCTGCTAACTCAGCGTGCATATAAAATTGCAATAAAGAGATGTAGTTCAGAAAGTGAGAGGGACCATGTTTTGTTCTGAAGTACTCGTTCAGCTTCCGCTTCCGCTTCGGTACATTTCTTTATGTGAAGGAGCATAGAATCAACAATAAAGAGCTTCCAAGCTGATGCAACACTATCACCATCGATGTTCCTCTTAGCATGTGGGGTTTGGGCTGATGACACCTACCTTGCGTAACATTATTGGAGCTGTCACATTCCCACGAGATCCCGTCACGAGCTATTTGTTGATTATTTTCTGATTCTAAGTCACCTGTATGAGTACGTACTCGTTTTACCGTTGATCACCTTGAATTTTCCCTTTCTGTTTTCCAACATTCGCACTGTTTTCTGAAAGTAAACACATGGGTATATATTATTCGAGGGGATATTTAAAATAAATAGATACAAATGTATAAATATTATTTCATATAACAAATTTTTATTTGATTGGAGTGGGATTTTGGAATCCAAAACAGAAAGTTGTAAAATAATGCAGACTTACTAATATATATATATATATATATATATATATATATATATATATATATATATATATATATATATATATATATATATATATATATATGCATATCAACATGTATTTACCTTCAATGTTGCTTGAGTGACATGAATCAATTAAAGATTCCTGTTCATTCTCGGATATGCTTGAAGATTCGAGAATGAAATCTTCATCGCTTGACTCATCAGGACACAAATCTCCAACATCTGATTCATTATCATCAATTCCAATATGTTTAGACAAAAGTTCACTGTCACAAAGTTTAGAACGTCATAACATTATGATGAACGAGTATTTTTGATTTGGCAAATACACTGCAACTAAGCAGACTCAAAATCTATGGATTCCGAAACAAAACTGATCTGGATCACAACTATGCCTATATCCATCCTTTGTGGTTTATGTCCTATCACGTTAAAACATTCCTGTACAGGATAAAAGGGAAGAAAAATTTTAACATCTGATTCCATCATATATAAGGAAACATAAATATTGTAAATTTAGATGTTCCAAGAAGGGTCAAAATGATCCCATGGGCGTCGCATACAAAAAGGTGTATTATTTTTATGACACTATGTGAATTTAAAAAAAAAATCTATACGAATTAAATAGGCTTTTAAAATAAATAAAAATCAAAGAGTGATGGAGGTTGGAAGGAAAAATTTACCATGTGAAGTGGTTTTGAATTTGTAAAAGGGTCAAATTGACCCCTCTGGGCGTTCTAGTGTTAAATACCAAATTATGACTTTAAATTATTTTATGTTCTGTTAAACTTGGAAGAATTTCAATTAATAATAAAATTTATGGTAGGTAAATAAATGTGTATACTTAAGACAATTTAGTTACCAGAGAAGTGCATAAAAAATTAATATTTTCTAAAAATACCGATTTCAAATACATAAGTATATAAGTATATTTAGAAATATGTATATAAGTTAGTTGCAAGCAAATTCATGCACGTAAGCTTCAGACGAAGTATGAACACAAAGTTCATCACAGAAATGGAGAAAATTCCTCAATATTTTGCTAACCTTTGGAGATAATACGAAATACTATAGTCAGTAGAAAATCATGAAATACAACTAAGAAATAAACCTATATTCATGAAAGTTTTCTAATACATGTGTTATCGTGAAACATGGAAGTAAATTTAAACATCAAATAGTATGTAATATTTAAAGAATGAACCATTTTACTGTATTTTGCTAGTATGTTTGAATTAGTTAGAATTTTACTAATTATGGTGTAATAAATAAAATGATATCTTTTCTACAATCAGAATTTCTAAAATATTTCTTAGATTACAACTTAAATTTCAAAGTTTGTGTATTCAATATCGCCCTAAATATGTATGTCATAGGGTGACCCTACACCTGACACCAGAATTAAATAATGTTTGTCGTAGAGTCGAACGTCGATGCTAGCCGAAGATTGAGTCAGCGGTGACGCGGAAATGGAGCACGCCAGAAATTGGGATATAGATCCCATTACGTGGGTTAATTAATCAAAAATGAGTGCGGTTGGCCTAAATAATTAATTCTTAGTGGTACTTGGTTAATGAAACTGATTTTAGAATAATAACTTTACTATCTACAAAGAAAATATTATTAGCAAAGATAAATAAATGATAATACATAAGATGAGACTCTGGGTACTAAACGGGCGGTGGGGATATAAATGACACGACAGGGACGAGAAAGGATGTACGGTGATTGCTTCCAGGGAAAGGAGGAGAGCGCAAATAACGGGGAGACTCACGTAAAGCCTAATTTGAATGGAGGCTTTGGGAGACAATGAGAAAGCAGGGCGCTGCAAAGTTCGAATTGCAAAGTTCCTTCTTCTTCAACCCTGCTGAGAACGAATTTGATACCCGAGTGATAGATTCCGTTCCGTGTCTATCGTCTGTCGGGTGGAACTCTGGGCTTAGGTACGTACGAGGCCAGTTAGAGAGGTGACACGTCGCGTTCGTAGCTGGAAGCTGTTGGGAGGCGGAACAGGGCGTACGAGAATGTACGTGGCTGCAAAACCAACACGGGCTGTATGGTACTAGTTTCTCAAACTTTTTCCGAAGAATTTAAACTCACTTGTCGGAAGTGAGTCTCATTAGACTAAGCGCAGGGAGGGGAGGATATTCTCGGCGAGCATCACAGGATCGCTGGAAAGTCCTCGATGCCGTAGGTCTGGGTGATCAGGGGATGCGAGGGGGAAATCCAAAAGGGAGCACACAAGCGCGCGAAATTCTCACTGCTCCCTTGGGGCTCTCTGGCCGTGCGGGTGCATCTTTCTCAGACGCCACGGGTAGACGTTGGGTTCTAGGGTGGGGAGAAACCTTCTCTCTCTGACAATGTAATATGACTAAAACTAAAGAACTTACAGAACGACAAAGAGCTGATTTTAAACATCTCCATAACAAATGATTATCACAAATAAATATTGCTAAAAAATAAATTATTCAAGATAAGTTTTTCAAATCACTCTAAAATGTCTTGAAAATCTAATAAGAAATATATCATTCGAGCGTCCAAAAGAATCACGGAAAAACAACATATAGATTATTGAGGTGTTCAAACAAGTTTCAAGTTAAAAATATCTTCCCGGAAAAGTTAGAATAATATTTAAAGATCGAGTAATAAAATAATGCAACGCCAGAAATAAGCAATGAATATCTCAGCTAAGCCGAAATAAACGACTTCAGAGGGCCAAGGATCATAAATATTGCACACATGAACAAAGTTTTAAACTCATATGTATAGATGAAAGCAATTGTAGGGTAATTAAAAAACATATCTTTATTTTATATGTAATTTATTTAATTGATTTTTTAAATATTTTGGAGTAAAGATATTGAAAATTTAACATATTTTGCAGATTTTGAGCACTTCTAGGCCTATCACGTAAGATGAAGATTTAGAGAGTAATTTCTCCCTGTTTGTGGTGTACTAACTCTGAACGTTGTTCTATCAAGGTATGGAGTTTGCATTTCTTCAACTGTACCTGTTTTTTATGCTAAAGAAAAAATAACTCCCCAAGAGCTCACTAAGAATTCTTTAGAGTACTGGGAATAATCTCATCCTCCGGGCATCATCACAGATAATAGACTTACAGAAGTAGTGCGTTATTTTAGTTTTAGAGCTGTCTTTTTAATTATTACAATAATAGTCAAACCTTTATAGAATCGATGTTTAGCAGATTCTTGGAGAAATACTGAAAGTGAGCTTTCTTTTTCTTACGCGCACCAATTCAATAAACCCAATAGGGTTATACTAGAAAAGCAGAAGCGAAATCAAAAGTTCCTTAATTTAAACATATCACTTTAGTTTTAACATAGCCAATTACAGTCGCTAATAATATGTTACATGCTCTCTAGATTTAGTTATGGCTTCTACTGAAAACAAGGACATGCAAATAAAATCCGACAATTTTTCCGTATTTCGATTAATGTTTAAACATTTTATTTATTGTATAAATAAACATTTTATTCTTTTGAAATGTGGTAACTATGTGTTGCCAAGTGGGTAGAGATATTGCTTAATAGGAAAATGTTGTAGGAAAATTGCAGTTATACAGTTTTATTTGTTTCATATGATGAAACAACTCAGAAGGGGAAAAAATTTGTACTCTTGTTCATTTGAAAATCCTACACTGAAGGAAGGTTATTAATTGAACTACTCTTTTATAGATGAATTAATTGAAGAGTTGTAATATATGAGCATCATTGAGACAGCACCTTCATAGTCAACCATATCTGTAAGAAGTGAATAAAATTCTTTTCAAATTAATTAATTTGATATTTTTGAAATGAAGTACACAAAGGATATGTGAAAAAAATCACATATATTGGTTTAGAAAAACTCAAAGGTTTTGTCTCTAAGACGAGTGAAATTTGTTTCTTTTTGTTTCAATGGCTCAAGAAGGTAGGAAATTCTTTGATTTTAACTCCTAATTGGAAATCAAAAATTCTTGATGAATAGGAAATGAGAGCGCAACTATCACTTTTAAGAATTCCTTCAAAATAGTAAAAACCGTCCTTAATGAAAATTATCTTCATTAATGTCTTTTTTAATTTGCCCCTAATGTTAACAAAACGAAGCACCTGGATTTAATATGATACACCCGTTTTTCACAAGTTCAAAGGGACATTCTATTTTCAAAATGCTGAACACCAGAAGGATTTCTTTTAAAGGTACCCAGCGAAGCATCTTCCAGTTAAAAATAATAGAAATGAAAGTAGTGAATCCATTTTAGGAAAATTGACAATTTGATTTCATTAATACTCGATGAGTCTTGGCAAACTTGATATTATAAAAATCATTGAACATAAATTAATAAAAAGGTGATTACATTTAATATTGTTAATAAAGTCAAGAAGATTAGATTAGCTATTAGTCTAAACCTTTTCATGAAATCTCAGATTGTCGTGAGTTCCCTCCCAACTTTGGACATAAATTATAAGAAACAAGATCAAAAAATAAGATTTCAGATAGTTGGAAAATTTTGTGAACAAGAATTTAACGTTGAAAAAGAATTATCAATGTCAATATATATATATATATATATATATATATATATATATATATATATATATATATATATATATATATATATATATATATAATGGCTAGCAGGAAAACTATGTTCCTCGGGTTTAATTTAGGCTCTCTCAAAGAGAAAGTAAGGAGTTTTAGACTTTTGAATAGCTTGGCTTTCATAGAATCAAAGTATGAGAATAAAAGTCTTCAAACTTCCATATTAGGCAGAGAAGAGTGTCCGTTCACTTCAGAAATAAACGCACACTCAGTTCCTAACCGAAATTTAGATAAATTTAACAATTAAATATAAAACTTAATGAACCACAAACAGCTGAAAATATGTAAAATAACTTAATACTGTAAAAACTATACTTTTTGGCTCTCCCAACCTGTGGTGGCGTAATAGTTACCTCTTTGTCCATAAAAAAGAGGTCTGGTTTGACCAATTCGCTCCGATGGAGGGGGGGCATTCTCCGCTTTCATATTTTATCATTCACTTTAGTCAAAGATTATCACACAGAAAAGATATAAGAAAAGGCAGGCCGCACTGGTATGAATTTAATACCATTGAGTATACTGTCAAACATAAGTAAATGGATGAGCTCTGTTTACAACATTCTGGATAGAGTTAATTTTCTTGTAGATATACCTAACACAATTTAGTTAGTCTTCCCCTTTCTTCGATTAGTGATTTTCTCAAGCTTTCTCTGAGTTCACAAAGAGAATTTTGTAATCTAGTCCTACTTTACATCTGTTCCTGCATATTTATAAAGAATTTAATCAGCAGAATTTTGGTTTTCAAGTAATTTCTCACTCATATGTTTGGTATTTCGTTGAGTTGTCCTTAGCATATGGGTCCGTATTGTGTTCAGATTCTAAATACTAGTTCCATAACTTAAAACTTTTAAGATACATTCACTAAATACTATGAATTTTATGTTCTTCCGCAGTTCTCTTTGCTAATCTCCCGTCAAGAATCACAAGTTCTCCATTCTGTGTATTCTTTTGCCCTGATTTTCAATTCCTTGCTAAATTTTAATTGTTATCTCATCTAAAAGAGTATTGATATATCTGGCTTGTGATATCTTATAAGTTAATTTTTCCAAATTTGAAGCAAATAATTGAATATTTTTAGTGTAAGATGATAGTCATATATTCCTCTCATTAATTATAATCACTGTTTTCCTACTAGGAATCACTAATTTTTGTGGGAGATGGAATCCTTGTAATTTGATCCTATTAAGTATAATTTATCAAGGAATGAGTACGACAAAGGGAAGATGGTGCATGAATGAATATGTAAAATCGTATGCTACTGTTAAGGAATTAATTTTTAATGAAGTCCCTGTAATTTAATAGAATAAAACATTAGAAATTACCAAAGAAACATAAACAACTATTGTGTGCACACATCATTTCAATAATCTTAAGCAATCTATTGTAAGGGAATTTAATTCTTTTAATAGGTTCTTAAGGAAGCCATCAGTACAACGGAATATGAAATAGAAAAATCGATACCAATAATCAGAATATGTTTTAGATCATCAGTATTAAAATCCATCAGTTTGACATTCCAAAACGGTTTAAATTTTAATCAATATTATATGAGAAAATTTCATGTATTGAAATGACGCACTGTATTTGATATAAAGATGGTTTCTGGAGATGAAGAAACAGAGACAAGGTACTCAGTGTAGTCGTATTAATTAACTTATTATTCTAACTCTCATAAGGTATTCTAATCTCAAAAATGGCCACATGATAGTATTGAAAACGATAAATAAATCTTTCAACATCCTTTGATAGCTAAATATACTCGATTATAGCATACGAATGCACCTATATTTTAAAGTACACGACAAATTATTTGCCAAACTTTCATCCAGGACTAACTTTTAGGTATATGGTTAACATATGTATCTTATTATAAAGTAAATTTAATGGCTAAGATTTGTTGAATTTAAAAATTTTATTTACTTAATTTATCGTTCTTGATACAGTCAATTAGACAGTGATTCTTGGATATCAGCCTGTGCCACGATTTTGACGAACTTCAGTAATCACATCAATAATTAATATAATTCCTATTATTTTTTTCATAAACTCTTCTTTCTCCACATTTTTATTCTGTTGTCAATTTATTTTCATCTTATTTTCACATCACCTAAAATAGTGTTTAACGAAAGCTTGTTAATGAATAATGGACGAATTATTGGAATTTTTGGAATTTAAAATAATTTTCGTGACATCAAGTTAAATTAATTTGCTAATTGATTCTCCGTTGAGGAAATTGAGTTAATTTCTTTTTGTTTAAATTATTTTAAGACAATTTTCACTTTTACTTTTTTATATTCATTTCTAATGTACTTCGTCATTTTCCCCCTCTTTCTGTTTATTGAGTTTTCCCTTTATGGCAATAAATTCTAAGTTATTTTTTTGCAATATCATTTCAGACTCAGAAACATGATAATTAGAATGAAGACAAAAAGTAAACTTTTTGGCTATAGGTAACTAAGTATTGGCTACTACAACTGGGCAACAATCGAATTGATTTATGGTAACTAATGGAATGAGGTTAATGAATTTGATAGATAGGAGAGGATAGAAAAAATTATTTTAAAGATAAAATTTTTCAAAATAATTAGGAATGAGAATGTCTTATTCTTTCTTTCAATTTATTAATAGCAGAAATCTTCAAACTGAGTAAGAGGGTGCGCTTAAATAATAGATTTTCGACAATATTTTTCTGTTAAATAATTAATATTAGTCATTTGTTCTTCATTTATGTATATTAACATGAAGATTACGTCTTATTTAGTTTGGTAGTATGTTGAATATATGGCTTACTTATGCCACAAAAGTCTAAAAATTAGCTAGCACATGGAATTAACCCACACTTTTGATTCATAACCTTCACCATTATATTACACGTCTTCAAATTTATTTATTAAATAAGAACATATCAAGTTTAAGAGAGCATACATTCCCAAACTACCTGTCTTGATAAACGCTGTCTGTTATAAACCTTGGAGAAAATCGATCATATATATATCCTTATCAGACCCATACAAAAGCATCTGTAAGCTAATAAAAGAATCCGACGTATACGATGTGATAAAATATTAAAAACGAATATTAGCCATGAATACCGCTTTACTATGATAGACAAAATATCCCATTGCATGATTACTTGTGATTAATGCGCTCATGTTCACTAAGGAAAAGCCATTAATGTTTTCAATTTCACTAAGGATAAACGGTTACAACTATCGTTTTGCAAACCTCTTTTCTTTTCTCGAAGAATGATTTTTACAAATTAATCGCAGGTTACATGATAATATAATCTTAAAATGTTTAATGCCTATTTTTTAAGATTAACATAGAAGTGACGAGAATTTATATATACTCTCACGCACACTGCTAAATATATTGAAAAGAAACAAGTTTTACTATAATGGAAACAATGACCTTCTTGGGTATTATTCGTTAAATCAAACAGTAAATAAGAAAATAATTCTATATAAACCACATTAAAAAAATAAAATGAATGCTACTGAAGCCACAAAACAATCCTCCTGATTTTCTATTTTCTGAAACACTATTTCAATAGAGTTATCTATTTTAGGAACAATTTTCCACCCCGTAAGAAAAAATATAACGTTTGAGGAATACGAAAGCTGCTGCAAAACAATATTTGGTCAATCGCTTCCCTGAAAGGAGACGGGGAATGTGAAATGGGCTTTAGTCATCCATGGTTAAGCCCCTTTAAGAAAACTCGATTTTCTATTTATACTTTTCTCTGACTGCTTCTACGTACATCTTCCATTTTGCTATCAAATGCAAATCGTTGTGAAGAACTCGCTTTTATAAAATGGAGAGAAAAATAGGAAGGAGATGCTTCAATTTGTGTCATAGCGGGCAAACTCCGTCCAGACATCCCTTCTCTACTTTAGACATTGTAAGTGGATGCCCTCGAAGAACCAGCGTGCGAGGAAACGCCCTTTGGAATACCTTTTAAATCCCCTTCGCTCTAAACTACGCGCTTCCCTGCGGTGGTAAGTTTATAATCTTCAAGAAAGAAGCAGTCCCGCGCTGTTTACTTGACCCAACTGCATTTGCTTTCGGAGGCTTCTCGCTCTCCCCTCTCCCACGAAAATGCCAAGCTCTCGCCCTTGATGCTTCCCAGGCATGTCTTTTCCCCGGCGCACTCAGCCGTACTAACCCTACCCCCATATCTTCAGACAAACTTCGCTGTCCGATCCGACTCGTTATCTCGAAGTAGGTTTACATAGACTGACGTCAAGAGACCCTCTAAGGACAGCCATGCCCTGGGGCTATCTATCGGAGCAGCCAACTGGCTATTTAAGCCTGAGTCCGCCATTCTTCGAGGAGATTGAGAGCCTGTTAATCCCTCCGCTCAGACTGTTTTGTCTGTTCCCCCGCAAAGTTCCGCAACCCATGTTCGAGTCGAACCTGGTCGTTAAGATCTTATAATCAGATCTCCGTTCGTAAATCTTTGGCCCCTGTTCAGAGTAAACCTATCGAGCTACCTTCTTCGCGGAGAACTGTGCCGTCCCCCTCAGCTCGGACCCCATTCAAGACTCCCGTTTCTTTTTGGCTGAAATTTCCTACCGAGAGCCAGAAACATCTAGTGTTTGAGATCCCATCTCTCTGGAGGAGAGAAAATGTCGTTTTTTCAACAAAAGTACTCAAAACCCCCATCTACGAGTCCTCTTCGTTAGGACTCCCCGAATTATGTTCTCGAAGACTTGTGGCGTTGGTCTTCTCCCCATCAGATCACCACCACGCTTCAAGATAAAGCGATCTTGTGTTGTAATCCGCTGATTACACTCCGTCATTAGTCACCGAATCCACTTTTGAATTGACTTCCAGTTCAATCGTAATTAATGTCTCTTGTTCGAGTTAACGTTAAATTTGCTCCTCGCGCTTAACTATATCATATTATAAATTGTCACAATACAATTAAATATCTTTATCGAGTAGTTTGTTCCACTTTTATGTATATATATATATATATATATATATATATATATATATATATATATATTGCCCCATTTATTATATATATATTCAAATTATATTTTGGGGTCTTGTTCTTTATATATCCTTTGAACTGCTACTTGGCAAGCCCTTAGATCAATCCTGGTCAACCTTAAATTGTCAATTAATACAAGTATTGTATCAATCTTCTGCAATTAGCCTGCGGTTTGGTTTAAAAACCAACATATTATCTAGCTGTTGGATGTTTTTCTTAATGGGTAGCTACTGTGTGAGAGCGCAACTGATGTTTGTGGCAGTACCACCATGTTCCCCGCTCTGTTCTCTACCCCTTTTCAGGTACGTTTCTCCTGTAACACTTATTTGTGCACGAGAAGTCTTTGCAATTGTTTATACGTTTGTTAAACAAAATATCAATGACTTCCAAATTGACACGGTAAGCTGTTGAAAACCCAATTTCGGGGGCACCTCTAAAACTTAACGGAAGAAATCTCCCCACATTTGGAGATTTTTTAAAAGAACGTTCTTGGAAAAGAATTGAGCTTTTAGTGACATTTACACAAATGTCCGCTCTTAACTTGGAGGAATTTGGAGATCAGCGTCAATTCTAAATGTGTCAACTAAACGCGTCAAAGACATGATAAACAAGTTGAATAATGACGGTAAAAGTGCATGAAAAATGGTAATTGCTAGAACCGATGCTAATAAAACGTCAAATAATATAAACACAATGATGAGAAAAGAAATGATATTTAGTAGGAATACAATTCCATCAGCAAGTGATAATGCTGTACACTGCAAACTGCAACCACTCTGCAATTACGTGCCATCTGATTCAAGTTCAGCATCTTCAACAAAATGCTCTGACTATTTAACTGATATAAGTGCCATTAAAAGAAAACTGCTCCTCTTCCAATTGTAGCTGAATTATGCGACAAACGGGAATTTCCGATCCAACAGTAGCAAGTATTGCTATACAACTTTGAAACATTTTAGAATAATCAGTGAAAGTGATTCAGGCCAAGTCATCGACAAGAGAAAAAAACGGAGCGAGCGAAGCAAAATCAAAAAGAAATTAATAGTAAAACTGAAGTGACGAAAGATTCATTCATTAGTATTTTCTTTGGCGGAAGGAAGAATTAAATTTTGTCGCAGTCATTAAACGGAAGCAAAATAACAAAAGACTGTGACAACTGAAGCTGTAGAAAGATTGACCAAGCTAGTAAGCAAAGCATAAGGGAAAAGAGGTGACCCAGTTAATAAAGATCAATACCTTAATGTTCCCTTTGTATCAAGGCAAATAATGCCTCACTATGACATAAAAAAGAGATCAGTTTAATTAAATCCATTAAAGGTAGGGTGGTTGGGTTGGAATAGCGTGGAATTCGACATACGGCCAACTGCTCCGTGGTGAGTCCTCGATTATTTTTCTAATTATTTATTTGAAAAATAAATGAAGAGCCATATATAGCTAGTCAAAAGAAATTTTTGGCCATCATAGATGAAACTCAATACGCCGCTATCACACAGAACTTCTCTGGTCAAGACAGACTAGCGCAGGTGTGTTTAATTTGGGGTGCTTTATCACCATCTTTCCTCCAGTTTAATAACACTGTTCCGCTCCCAGGTGGCAGCCGTATTTATCTTCCCCCACTTATATTAGAAGGGAATCTCTCTTATTTCCCGTTCGCCTTGTTGATGCCCCAAATTATCAAGGTTCATGTTTGCTTAAGCCACGTCTGATATCCATTTTGAATCTCGCTTATCTCCCTTTCGGATAGTCAATGCCCGAAATTATCAAGGTCCATGTTTGCTTAAGCGGCGTCCGATATTCTCGTGGGATGCCATTGCCCGCGCAGCCCTCTGTCGCCCATGGCTGTGGCTCCTATTTAAGGTGATGGCTGCAAATCCTTAGCAGATAGAAAAAACCCGAGCTTCTTGCCGTCCAGACCCTAGTATCTGTCTCGCGTGAAGTGGTAGCATCGCCCTTGTGATCTCGTCAGAAGATCTTCTTCGTGTAATCTGCCCTCACCAGAGAGAGATTACTGAAACCAGTGTATACCTCGGAAGATTGTCCTGGGTCTCTCTCGTCTCATACATTGGTTGAGACTTTCTGCCGTCCGCAGACGAATCTTGATTTCGTGATTACTTCTCGCTGGAGCCGAAGTAATCTCAAACCCATTCGGAATCTCTCTGGATGCCATCGAGACTCCATCGAAGAGGACCTGCCAATTGGTTTTCCACATCCCTAGTTCATCTTCCAGAGGTAACCTAAAGTCCTCCCATCGTAAGTCCTACCTCTTCGTTCCCAGTCCTAAGAATAATTCCCCATTAGGAGTAATGCCAATAGACTTGCTAAATCTTTCATTCAATACAACTTATTGGATAACTTCTATATGCTCCCAGACCTAGTTTCCTTAATCTTTGCCTGTCATAATATTCATATGTCGTACTGATCATTATTTAGATTTCAATACTTATCTCTGCCCTTGTTCTTATTATTTGTATTAAAATTTATTTTTTTAGAGGAGTTTACCTTTTGCATAACCCTTGAGACGAACCCGGCAAACGCATTCCCTTTTAAAGAGCCAACCTAATAATATCTCACTCTAAGTAGAAGATCCTTACCTTTTTCCTAATTCCATGGTACCCTAGAGCAGCTTCGATAGTAGCTACCTTGCGTACAGTAGTGTGTACCTTTAGAGACTCTTTAGTCACACGCCTTCGTCCCTCGACAACGGGTATGGTTAAATTTGGGCACTAATGGGAAAAATTAATAAATTATCTCTAATTTCAATCAACCAACGTATGAAAAAATTATTTTATTACTACGAAGTTTTTACCTCATATTTTTGACATGATACACTATTGTTTCCAAACTAAGCGGAAACTTCTCAATTAAAACTAAACTTTTGGCAATTTTAGTAGTTTCATTTTAAATGTGGCATATTTTATTTTTTTGCTCCTTCTTGCGCCAGCTGAAGATATAGTTATTCAATATAAATCTTTTTCATACATAAAATATAAACATAAATCATTAGTATGAGAATTAGCCGCAAGTAATTTTCTCTGATATAAATATTTGGGGTATTACCTATACTTTGTCTATTTTAAATGCAATTTTTCTAGTTTCAAGCTCGATGGGTAGGCTAAAAGTATGGTCCTATAGCCAAACGGTTTCAACACAATTTTTTCCTGACCAATTGTCACCTTTTCCGCACTACACATCAAAAAGAATTTTAAAAGTGGAAAATAGAAATAGGATTTTTTACAAACTTTTTTCAGTTAACGATTTTTGTGCAATATGCGACCAAAGTGATTAGAGAGAGAAGGAGGAATAAATATATTTGTGTAATCCATGTGCTGAGTATTTTTAAATATTATTTTTTAACACGAGTGCAAAGAATAGACGCAAATTCATTTTTCGTAGGCTATTAATATATCGGCAATTTTAAATGTGTCTCCCAAAGAAGAGCTATATTCTTTGGCTAGAAAGTAAAAGCAATCATGTCATCCCGCTTCCCTTTAAACCGTAGCCTTCTCTTCTTATTCCGTTCTGCTGATCAATTAATTGTTTGTTTACATTTCAACTTTTTATGACTTCAGTGTCTTTATCTAATACAATAAGAAGTTATATATACAAAGTTGTCTACGATATGAGCCACATATATCAAGTGTTTGAAGGTGTCATACATTCGACATATTTACTGATAATAAAAATATTTTGAAGCGTGTCACTTCCTGAGGCTTCTAAATAACTAGCTTCCAATTAAAATGACAGAGGAAGTACTAAAAAGAGTATGACAAGCGAAAATTAACCATAATTTTTAACCTGAATTCCTAATTTTTAAGATTTAACATTATATAATTAAGAAAATATTCGAAAATAAAATAAATATTCAGGGAGAAATAACAGACATAACAAACTTACACAGTGGAATTATGCTTTAATGCAAAATTATTGAAAGGAAATGAGACATAGAAATTCGTCCATTTTAATAAAAGTTAGTAAAAACATTTTAGGTATGAGGAATTCAAACTCGCATACATATCTTCAAGAAAACGAAGATAGAGTGAAGAAAAATAATTTACACTTTTGTCCGGAAAGAGGTGCAGCCAATGAAATATTAAAACAGAGGAACGGTAATTCAAACTAAATTTGAAACTATTCGGCTCATTCTTGAGGGAAATTATATGAATGAACTAAATAAAGTTCGAAAGTTCTTGGCGTTACAACTTTCTGTGCAATTTTACATTCACAAAGTTTGCGAATGAACAAAATTAATATCCTTAAATTTCCGGTCTTTACTGGAGAAAATAAATGCCTATGATTATGTTTATGTGTATTAGAATGAAATCGTTTTATGAATTAACCCGAAAGAAACAACAGCGGAGAAAATGTGCCCCAATTTAAACAACCTGGTCTCTGTCAAAAATGGAAGCAATAATAAACATTAAATTTTTAATGGATATGTACGAGAAAAGGGGGCAGAAGAAGAATATAATCATCGATGCTCTAGTGAATGTTTATGAGGACAATGCGCAAAAGCAAAATATATTCGACATTTTTTCCACCACAACTCTACGAGGAATTTGAAGTTTGTTCCTATGTAACCGAGGCCATATTGCTCAAATATTCCATCAGCTCTTATTAAACTTCTGTATATTTTACGTTTATCGACCCAATCACATCTTTATTACACCTACAATATTATGGTAGTAAATGTTGGTGCTTGGACAAGAATTTAACTTCACGCGTTTTGTTAATTCGCATTTTCTGGGAACCTTTTGATTCATTCTGAAAATTAAGCCAAGTTAAAACAACTATTTTAAAATCATCAACCGAATAAAAAGAGTGCCCTCTATGCTTTTTTTGGAAAGTTTGAAACCAAAAACATCAAGCACTTTTATTTTTATGTTGATGATGTTATATAAAAATGGCTTAAATGGGTGTTATCATCGCTTGCGAAAGTGTTTTAGCCTCAATGGAGCTTATGTTTAAAAAAAAATTCATATCTCTTTTTGTTTTCATTTATTCCATTTTTATACGAATTCTTGAACAGCCCTTCTATTTATGAATAACAATGGCAAACATGAAAGCAGGAAGGCATGCCCATAAAACTTGCTGCAATATACACATACGAGTAGGAATAAATATTGAATTCTACGGTATAAAATCATTGTTTGTATCCAATGTTCCGAGACTGGAATTATCTCTGTACCATAAAATATTAATAAAATTTTAATTTTTATAATGGAATTAATAATTATAAATTTGATATTAATCATAAGTAATATATATATATATATATATATGAAAATATTTCAAATATTCAGATTATTTTAGCGTTCAACTGTGGTTCTTTTGAAGAAATTTTCTTTGTAAATGGAAATGAGGTTTATGTAATGAAATTCCGCAAATTTCATTCTTTCATGTTTATCAAAATTGAAGCTTGTATTTAAACGGACTTTTATAAGGTTTTTGACATAATAATGAATAAATAACTATACACTAGTTCGGAGTTAGAAAAGAAAAATATATATATATTCACAATTTTATGCTAGAAAAACAAGTTGTAAGATATAGATTATCATTGAGTAAAAAGTGAATCTAAATGAATTTCCATTCCCTTTAATATATTAAACTATTATTCTGTGAGCGACGTTTGCGTATGATTGTTTTTATTAAGTCGTAACACTACTACGACTAAGACCAGTAGTAGTTTAATTACCATGCTCAAAGACTAAGCGTTGAAATATATCAATTTTATGAGTAAGATTTGATAGAAATTGCTAAAACGAGTAGGGAATAAAAAGAACTACCTTATGTAAATTCGAATCCAGCGATCAACAACACCAACAAACATATACGCGAGAACCTGTCGCAAACCAGACTTACCCACTCAGTTCTTGCCTATATGAGATCAAATTCAACCAGTACATGTGATACGAACGGAAAAGACCTAGAGTACATTTGTAATTACTCCCTTGTGATAACTGAAAGAAATATTAATTTTCTCTGACAGTCGAGCGACGCATTAAACTGCTCTCTTTTGCATCTCTTTGAACTAAAATTACGCAAAGAAGAGGTTCACCTCTCTTAAATGTGCCGAATGGAAAAAGGTTCACAAAGTACTTCCTTCAAGGAGGTAATAACCACAGGTCCACTAATACCAAAATGAGATCATTTCGAGTCAAAATTCTGCGCAAGAATGCGATAAAAATGTAATGTTTCCGATGCCATTTTTTTGCTTTCTAGTACACAGGGTAAACAAGACATTACACCTAATTGAAAAGCCTTTCAGAAGTAATAATTAATAAAGAAGAAATGTAAAGATTGAGTCCCCCCTAAAGTGAGGGGATTATTGTCTACTGTAGAAAAGGAGCATGGGAGATAGGAAAACCAAGACATTTTTGAGAAGATTACGAATGAAATTGAGAGTAGGGAAAATTAAACATGAATATTCAAATGCTTTGCCGGGCTTCCTCGCTAAATCGAATTGGTAAAATGAAACAGAAGAAAATATTGGAATAAATTTGTTGTGAAATATCCGTAAGGGCATTTAATGAGAGAATAGACATTGTAGAAATAGGTATTAGCCCATTATTCCTGAGATTTTGGTAATTCAAGGTATCACAGGGTGTGAGATACACCGAATAACTTATGCTTGAGAGTATTAATCCATATTGAGCTTTTTCAAGAATCTTCTAATAGAATGGCAACTCTTATTCCTAATGAATTTTTGTCGATACGTAAAACTCTTTCAGTGGACAGTGAATTAAATCGATTTTTCTAATGAGTAAACGACGTTATATAGATTTATTTTGCCCACTTTTGAAAAATTGTATTATTGTCTAGGATATATTTTATTATCATTATTAATAGTATTATATCTACTTTCCTAATGCGGTATAGTTTAAAGGTTTCCATTTTAATGCATAATCTAGGACTATGCATGATTGTTTCTTAGATTTTTTCATGGCTCATTTAGGACCAGCAAGAATATTTTCCGATTTTTGAACGTAAGAACTTAAAAAGTGACTCAAGAAGAATGTGGTATTTCCTTAATCACAAGCATTCTAAAGAATTAAGCATCCAATTGGATGCTCGATCAAATCACTTCTTTAAAATAATGCTCGGTGATACATGAGAAGAAGTGGATTTATATGCAACCTGAGCGACCTTATAAAAATTATCTAAAAATAAAATGAAGAAATATATTCCTGAGGTTTCCTAAAACTTAGTCTCAAAATGGTGGGAAAGGCCGTTGGTTGAGCTCTAAAATAAAACGTAACTTGGGAATTCTGATTTCACATCGGGCGAATGAAATAATAATCAAACACCTAAAATAATTAAGGATTGTAGAGAGCAATAACAACCATCAACAAACATTTATGAGTTCGAGTACTGGGTAATATAAGCAGAAGGTAGAAAAAACTCATAAATATTGTTGTTACGATCTTATGTCCACGATGCAAAAATCATCGAAAGTTTGTTCGAGAGGTTTGCAAAGAAAGTGATAATGGTGGCAATGAAACTGTACTGATAGATAACCCCAATAGTCTAAGGTAGTGAATATTTAGGGCCTCCTAAAACGTGAAGGCGTACCGGTCTATAAGTTCTGTTTAATCTCCACAAATATAGAAGATCCAAATACTTGTGTTAGGTCTGATGGAACCAGCCAAACTCTAGATGCCAGGCCCACAGGCTAATAAAGTCTCCTTCCGCTACAATAGTGGAGAATAGCTCTCTAATTATGACTCAGAATTTGTAGATAAATGATAATTCCAAACCTGATATTATTATATATAGCGAGAAATAAAATGATGCTCTATTTCTGGTTGAGTGATCTGTCAACTGATAAGGAGATTTGTTTCTAGAGAGGACTTAAAAGCAAAATATAGTTTTTTTTCAGATATAATAGTAGCCTTAGTACGTTTATTTTGGACATTATTTTTAATATTTTCGTATAATTATTATTAGTACTTTTAACTAAAATCAAATACTAAGCTAAGGTTTAAATTGAGTGACTTAAGTAAAACGAGCTGATAAGAAAATTATATGAAGTACATTAAAATGATCTATTTATTCTTTGTTTTTGTTTTTTAAATGGTCTCCTGATATAAGAATCTCTTTATGCTATTTTCATGCTATCCAAACGCAAGTTTGCAATGAGTGAGGTTTTCTAAACTTTTACACAAGAAAGACATGTAAACTCCTCTTGAAACAGGGATACACAAAATGACCAGTTAAGTTTAAACACCATCTTCTGTGGCAATGCAACATAACATTAACTTAAAACTTTCGCCCCTTTTTGCAGCACCTTTTTTTTCGTAACTTTGTGAGCAACTAACTTTCAACCACCCAGCTGGCACCCATCTCAGGGAGACAATCGGCAATTTGTAAGATAACTTCCAGTCCTAACCAACATAATTTAGGTAGAGAATTTTAAATTATTCCCCTTTTATTTTTAAATCCACTGATTTTTTAAAATAAAATAGTATAAAAACGAAATTGCTGCACAAAACCTTAGTATAAAGGTACAAGTTCCATCTCTATGGTTGATTTTTCTATTTTCCGACAAAGGTAGAGAAATAGGACTTTTGTCTTCGATAATTAATTTCCTGGTTTGCTATGCTTCAGAGTTTAACGTTGGTTTTATTCACCACCCTTCAATCCTATCTCTAAACATATAGATTGTCTTCTATTTTCTTTAAAGTTATCATTTGATCTCATTTTTAATTACTTTTAAATACAGCTTAAAAAATCACATAAAAATTACTACTAAAAATGTTTATGTAAATAGCAAATTAACAAGAAAGGATCCTTAAACATTTAATAAGTTCGTGTAAATAGCAATAACTCTGGGAATCACCATATTTGTCAAATTTGAGATGTCAAAGCAATTATTATCAAAAACCCTGAACATTTTGGCCAAAACAGTTAAACTGAATTTCATTTCAAGTAGTAAAGTTCTGAAGCTACATTTTCCATAGGCGTTATTATTTCTAAGTTAATAATAATAATATTAATTGCTATTATTTTTTATGTGAAAATTAAGTTCATTTTAAAAAGGAGAATTTGTACAATTCAATTGATCAATAAATTGTAGTATTACCAAGTCAATAATAAAAATAATAATGTTCTACTAAATATCGCTGTCACATTGGGGGCACTTTGAACCTACGAAATGATTATGTGCATATTAAGTTAGCAGGCCTTATGCTAGTAGTCTGCGACGGACTGTCTGACGAATGCATCAAACTGGCCTACCGCCGTCCAATTGGGTTGCAGCTGTGATGCGGGTTTAATGTGAATCATATGTCTCATGCCAAACAAAACCTGTCGAAACGTAGCATATTGACCCAGGGGTGTCCAGAACGAGGTCAGTCTTGGATGTTCCCAGTTTTTCGTGAGATTTTCAACTGAATCACCAAAATGTAATCCACCGACGCTCCGTGCGATTTGTCGATAACCGAGATTCTCCTCGGGCAGCGTGCGTCTATCACTTCATTCCACACTGTATGGTTACGTGTTTCTACCATTATTATATCATTATAAAGGTCTAAAGAGATGGATTATCATATGATTCAACAAATATATTATTTTATATCAAGATATTTTGACATACTGCATACTGATAACAAGACTTCATACAATTCAATTTGAAGGGCCATTTTAGTTATTTAAAAAGGTTATTTAGAAGCTTGTATCTTGGTTTTGCTTTCCAGCAATATTTAAACTTAGTATGAAAAGCTTGACCAACAACATATTCATATGCATATCTAAGGGCTAAAAATAATTCCAGGTGTCAGAAAACCTTTGGCTACGCCTCTATTTGTCTCTCTAGGTCACACGATGTCTACACTATTAAGATTTTGTTTTTCTTTTCAAGCAACTACAATGCCTTTCTTTAACAGGTTTATTTTCAGAGAATCCTAGGAATTGACTTCTAAGATTTATGAATAATACCTTCCTGAAAATCGTCAAGCTAACTCTCATCTACTACCCAAAGTTTAAATCTAATTTTGATCATTTTTGCTGCGGATAAAACTTTAAATTGGGTTGGAATTTTAAACGTTGAACAGTACATGAAATGTATAATGCAGCTGAGCGGTCATTTTTCACTATTAATAAGGAAAGAGAGCACCAAAGATCTTCAAGTCTAAGAGAATCAAACCAATTAACCTGGATGAATAGTGAGATGAAAAAGTGCATAATGGAATGAAACGGAATGTTTAAAATTTCAACGATCAAATATATTTTTAAGAATCAAAACTGTCACCTTTATTATTGTCACCTGATCAAATGCGAAATATGATCAAACAAGTGAAACTATGAAAGTAACGAGCGACTATGTCAATAAATGAACCAAAGCAATTTATAGATATGTAAATAATCGTAAGTCAGTCATTGCGGCCATTTAAGGATAACAGTATGTCTTTAATGACTATTTTGAAAATGCGATAAAGGCGGTAAACAAACGTTTTTTATAGTCTAAATTATAAAAGAAATAATAAATTTCATGAAACTTCAGAAGACCTACGCCGTGTTATAGTACTACTGGTGTTTTTAAGCATTATAGTCGTCTTTTCCGGGGAAAAATAAAGGGGTGATAATGAAATTGAAATCAGTCCACCTTGCTCTCTTTTAATGTGTAGAGAATTCCTAATTTAGAACATTGGCAACCCTGATTTCAACTTATTGTTAGCCTTTCGAATCTTTACCTCTAAAACTCGAAATTATAGGCCCATCAACTTAACGTAAGTTGGCTGCAAAACTATAGAGAGAATATTAGCTAAAAATATCTATAATTACCTTGACCAAAACACCATTCTCTTGACGACCAATTTGGAGTTAGAGCCAACAAGACTGTGGATGATCAGCTAATTTTAACATGACTTTGTCTCCTACAAGATCGATTTGGGAAATATGGTCGCTGTAATTCTTTCACTTTTCTAAAGCTTTTGACCTCGTTACCCACCAAGTTTTATTACAAAGATTGCAGTGTAATGGCATTCACGGGGCTCCCGTTAATTGGATGAAGTTCTTTCTACTTGGTAGAACTATGTATGTTTCAATCTCTGCGATGCACATGAATCTAACTCAATCACCAGTGGTGCTTCCCACACTATCCCTGCTGTATGTTAGCCACCTGGCATCTGTTATAGCGAATAAATGTAAAATCTTTGCTGACGTCCTCAAGTTATATCTAAACCTAAATCATTTTTCTACTCTTTCTCTTGGTCAAGGTACCTCCTCGGTCGCTAGTACATGAAGACTTGAAATGAATGGGGATAAATGTGCAATATTGAAGTTTCAATGAGGTACTGTAAACTGATAGCATATTGACAACCTGGCAGATTATTACCTCCAAGACCGAAAAATCTCGGTTGTGCTATCCCATAAGGACCTACATAGGTGTTATAAATGAGCCAATAATCAGATTTCACATCCATATCATATCCATAGTTAATAAGGCCTCTGGTCTATTAGCCAATCTCGTCAATTGCACCCTGTGTAGGAATCGAAAATTTATGATTACTTTGTATAATACCCATATCAGACATTTGTTGGAGTTTGCTTCGTGCGTATGGAATACTGGATTTATTGGAGGTTTAAGATTATTATAGTTGGTACAGAGAAATTTGACCCGTAATATCGATGGACTTTCCAATCTGTACTCGTTCAGGGGTCTCCTGTAGGCGGACTTTCTTAAATCCTGGAAAATCTTTCTTGAGCAGTGCAGTATCCGTGTTGAAGATTTATTTCTCATGGCAACTACATTGGGCACACGTGAGTACAGATTTAAGATATTTCAAAAACGCAGCTCCTTGGAGGCACGACGCCTTTTCTTTTATTTGAGAGATGTGTCAGCTTGTAGATATAGCTTTCTGATGATGTACTTGCTCTGGTTCCCATTAATGTTTTAAAATCTGACTTGCACTCTACTATAGCTCATATCTTATACTAGCATGACTAATCCGGTTCAATCTCTTACTTAATTGCATCCACCAATCCAACTTATAGCTTTCTTAATATTTTAAATTTATCTTACAATAGAGTACTAAGGAAAAACATACTTTCCATTAGTACATCTAGCCCTGACAACCAGGCTCTGCCTAAGATACTCATCTTTCGTCCTTCATAAGGAGTAAAATACACCACAGTGTTTTATCCGGTGCCGTACCTGCCGATGCCAGCTACTCCTTACTAAATACTGTGCTTCTCCTTACTATTAACTGCAAGTAATATTGGGGTAGTTGTTACCAGGTAAATGAATACTACTATGTAATTAAAACTAGCGGGGTATGTGAGCGGTCCAACTCCTCACATTTAAAGGGCGGTATGGGAGCGAAGCAACCCATTTCGAAATAATTACCTTAGGGTTCAAAAACAATTCGAAAACCTAGCATTAGGTTGAAATCAGGGTTGCTAATGTTTAAAATCAGGAATACATTACACATCGTTAAGGCAAAGTGGATTTATTTTAATTTCATTTTTACCACAATAAGGGAGAGTATCTTAGAAATACGTACTTTCCGCGCCAAAATGAAACCATATATGACGAATAAAATGCAGATAAACACCGTTAGTACAGTATCTAATACTAAAAAGACGGCGTAGTTCTTCTGCTGTTTTCCATTACTTTGGTGGAAGGCACACTACTTTTTTTAATATTTACATGACCAAATATATATATATATATATATATATATATATATATATATATATATATATACAAGTGTTAGACAAAATAATTGACACACTTGTTAAATTCAATGAATATTTATTTAATATGGAGTTGGTCCTCCTTTTACTTTCTGAACAGCGTCGAGGCCTCTTGGAATTTATTCATACAGCTTCCAGACTTGGGCCATTCTACTTGCAAAACCTGCTCTGGCTGTTTCAGCCATGACGGTGGCGGGTAACAACTTCTAACTTGTCGCTCCAAGACGCACCACAAATGCTCAATAATATTAAAATTGGAGATTGTGGGGACAACTCCATGTGTTGCAGCTCACTCCTCTGCTCTTCATACCAATTTTTAACCACATGAGCGGTGTGTATTGTGGCCTTGCCATCTTAGAAAAAGAACTCACCATCAGGGAATAATGTCTGGACCATGGGATGGACTTGATCTGCAAAAATATTTAGATATTCGTTGCTGTTTATCTTATCATGCAGGGCAACGAATGGACCATGATAACTCCAAGATATGGCTGCCCAAACCATCACTGACCCTCCTTTCTGCTTCACTGTAGGAATAAAGGAGTCAGGAGTAAAAGGTTTCCAGGGCTGCCTCTATACATAACCTCGCCCTGAAGTGGAAAAGAGAAAAGCTGGACTCATCGGAGTATATTACTTGCTTCCATTGGTCTGTCGAACAGCCCTTGTGATCTCAAGACCAGTTCAGCATTTTCTGATGAGAAAACAGAGGTTTCCAGATGTCAGCTTTTCCATTATATCTGGCTTTATTGAGCTCACAAAGAAGAGTTTTATCAAATCTGGGCTAGTGAGATGTTGATGCAACTCTGCAGTCAATTTAGTGTCAGTGGTCCAATGATTTTTCATCACAATGAGTTTTAACACTCGTCCGTCTCTTTCAGCGAGCTTTGAAATCCTGCCGGAATTACTTCTCTTCCTGGAGGTTTTGCCCTGCTTCTTGAATTCTATTATAGTCCTTGATATGGTAGCTCTCGAAGAAACAAGGAGTTTAGCTGTTCTAGTGACGGAGGCTCCTGCAATTTGAGCTCCAAAAATTTTGCCTTTTTCGAAGAAAGTGAGGTCAAACATCTTAGCATCTATACCAGGACCTGAAAAAAAAATCTAAATAATCATTAAAGTTGCTAAATAAAACTATGTATCAACAATATCAACTAAATACTCACAATGAAATTTAGATGGATATTCGTAATATAATGGCTTATTGAATCATTAGTGTTTAATCTATACTGTTTCAATTATTTTGTACATCACCTAAATATATATATATATATGTATATATATATATATAAAATATATATATATATATATATATATATATATATATATATATATATATATATATATATATATATATATATATATATAAATATATGAGAATGGGTGGAGGAAATAAAAAACCGGAAAACACTATGGAGTTTTTTATTATTCTGAAGAAGCCAATAGGCGAAACGTTAAAGAACTCCAGAGTGTTTTCCTGTTTTTTACTTCCTTCACCCATTCTCACCTATACACTAATTTTCTCGTTTCTCTTTACGTAATGATCACAACGTTCGACTAAAGAAGGTGTGATAGAACGAGTTGAAGCTGCGTTAATTTCAACTCCTATGCCATATTATTTAAAACCACGATGCTGCCCACGTGCATCTTTGATTCGAAGCTTGGAGCCTTATCGCAGCTACCGGATGTCAATGTTTAAACAAGGAGGTTATCGTTCCCCCGTTCGCCCCCATACGCCGACCTCGCCAGATTGAGTTAGGCTTATGGGCAGATAAGGCATTGTTCTCCGGCTCGGCTGTGCGTTCCCTCGAAGCTCCCACCCTATTGTCCCCCACGCCAAGGAGATGTCCTGGCTATTTATATGGAAACTTTACCACTAAGATCAGATTGGAGATCCATATTTTCGTCGCGAAACATCACCATGACTCTCTCTCTTTCTTTGTGCGCCAAGGGACCTCGACCTCGAGATTCACCATCACTTGTCCAGAAGGAGGACAATATCCCTTGAGTGCCAAAGTGCGAGCCTTTGCGACGCCGAGTCCAAAAGGCTTCCCCCTTGTTGTTCAGAGGAGAACAGCATTAGAACAGCCATTGTTCGCTCGAGTCCCGTTGACAAGAAACGGTTCTAACCCTTCCCCCTTGTTGTTCAGAGGAGAACAGCACTAGAACAGCCATTGTTGTTTTGAGGCCTTCGCCAAGAAACGATTCTCACCCTTCCCCCTTGTTGTTCAGAGGAGAACAGCATTAGAACAGCCATTGTTCTTGAGCCCGTAGACAAGAGACGGTTCTCACCCTTCCCCCTTGTTGTTCAGAGGAAAACAACATTAGAACAGCCATTGTTCTTGAGCCCGTAGACAAGAGACGGTTCTCATCCCCCCTTTGTTCAGAAGAGAACAACCTAGAACAGCCATTGTTCTTCAAGCCGTTCGTCGAGAAACGGTTCTCCTTCCGAAGACGCCACGTCAGGATTCTTTTATTTCCCCCCTTCGGCTGGAGCTCGCCAGCGGACCGAAAATTCCTTCAAGCCACCTTCCACTGCACCACTAGTGTAAAAGTTACGTAAGCCAAACGTCACCTTTGAGTACTTAACCCTTTTGTCAATTCTATCCTGTGCTTTAAATGGTTTATCGAACCATCCCATCTCTTTAACTCTATATTTGTTTTACCTTTTTAAATCCTCGAAATCCTCGGATTAGCCGAGCCCCCACGACCCTTTCAATTCTCTGTTATGTCAATATTTTCCGTCTTGTGTTTGTTGATAGTTATTATTAATAAAACTCTATTTTATTAATGATAGCAATATTATTATCCTTGAGCTCAGTTCCACTTCTTAAGCATATCGAAGATACATAATATCGGCCGCCAGACATTAACGCACTCTAAAGATAATTAAGGAAGTTCCCTCAACGAATAGTGATATATATGGTATCGTCGGGAGTCATTCTACGACAGAAGGATTTATATGAATGTGGTTCATCTCAATTTTGAAAAGACTTTCCAGTAAAATACTCTTAATAAAAATAAAACTCATGGAATATTGGGCAGCATACTAAAATAAGTGAATTCTATCGGGATATCCGTAGGACCACAGTTGTTGTCATTTGAAATATTTTATCCTGGGCATTATTTATTAGCAGGATTTCTAAGGGTTTGTACTTGGTCTCTTTTATTTTATAATCAATATATACATGGTAGCCATAATTTTATTAAAATAATTCACAAAAGACTCGTTTAACCCTTTTAAGCACCGCTCGGAAAAATAGTTCCTGAGCGGTAAGTGTATTTTCTCTCATGCCGTACCTTCCATTTAGTTTTGTTTATATTGCCTTTCTCAAATCATTTACTCATAGGTCTTTCGATACTAGGACGTTTTATTTTTTGTATCTTTTTTTTCGAAGGCGCTGGCGGGGTCCTTCATTTTCTTAGCATTGAGCTCTGAGGGTTAAATTAATAAAATAGTCAGAAATATATGAAATGCAAATTGCCGTTGACCAGTATAATTAATAGACATAGTCATAAATGCGAATAGGTTTCTAGGATATATTTCTAGATATTTTACATTTAAATACAAAGATATTATTCTCCCATTATTTAAAACACTTGTACGACCTCATTTATAGTATGAGATACAATTCTGCTTCCTATGATGCAAATGGAAATTGTAGTAATTGAATGTAGCAGCACTCAATTTACGTTCACAAAGAACGGCATCTGTGCGGCCAACATAGTGCAGAATTTAAGATTTATTCAAATCGAGTTTACTAAAATAAATTATGGCTCAATATTTGAGCTTTATTATAGATGGACCACGCAAATGGATGGTTCTTAGCTATTAAACAAAGGATATAACACTGCCATAATGCAAAAATCTTTGACTTAGGTAATAACACAAACTTGGAATGGCTGGCTTAAGAATAAAGTTGAAAGCACTACATCAATTATTTTTAGAATAGAATAAAAAAAAATTATATACTGTATTATCTTAGAGAAAGAAGGGTTACAAAACATATTAATTTTCTGTCCATTTTCTCTCTTACCTTAACCTGTCCTTTTACTATGAATTCCGTTCTTTCTCCTCTTCATTGAATTAGCCTTTGTGATTTTACTTATTTGTGATTCTGTAATAAACAATAACCGACTATGTCCTCTATACCGACAAAGTTGGGCCCATATTAGGTACTCATTTTACAACTTTTGTAAATAATATGATTATTCGCGTCTCCTTCACTGTTCGTTGATATACTAGAGGCTGTCTAGTGGTTTTTCATCATGAGTTCATGCAGAATTAATTAGCTTCTAATATGTAGTAATGTTGTATACCAAAGAGATTTCCTTTTCAATAGGACTGTAAATACTATAGTTCTTGCTTCTTAAGAAATACTAGTACATATGATGGGAAATTTATAGTTAAATTAAAAGCAACATGACTGACGTAGTAATGCAGTAAACCTGATACTTCATTACTGAAAGATAAAGGACAGAGGAATTTCAAACTTTCAAAGATAATCCATACTAAAACCAATCAGTCAAAGGAGCGAAATTTTCCACATAAATGTGTAATGAGCTTGTTAGGCCAATACTTTATTATATTATTATGGTAAATATCTTTTAATTTAATTTTTATCTCATTTACTCAAATATTATTGTCGAGGAACAACAGACTATGTCCCACTGTCTAATATGGGTAAATATGTAATTGAGTCCGACCGGCAAATCTCAGGCCCTGTACCCAGGCAGGTATGCAGCGAAGGAAAGGAAATGGCCTCCCAAAGTAAGAGTGGGACTTAATTACAGGTTTGCTATTGAAAAGGGCAACTCGTTTGCCAGATTGAACTCAGTAATTATTTAAGGACACACCTCTACAAAAATAAGCTTTCATACAAGATAAATGATTAAATATGGAGAAAAGAGTAATAATGGAAATTAGCACAAAGGTTAGCGTGACAATTAATATTATAGCGGGCAGGAATTAATGGAAGCTGGGCCCTGGAATTATTAATTAATTCGATGGTATAAATAAGAGGAGTAAGATTACTAAATCTTTTCGTTATGCGAATATGGGGTCTACTTAGTACTTGTGAGAATGAGGTGACTTACCAGTGTAGGATTCTGAATTACTATGGAAAATTGACGGGAGCGGAATAGCAGTGGCCAAGTCTTCGTAGAAAGAACTCGGGGTATGAGCGTTCAGAGAACTGCAACAAGGTTTATGATTACTCTAAGTTCCGGGGGCAGGCGTGACCACAGTAGAGACTTGTCAAAGGAACGGCGTAAATATCCACGAAGATGGATAAGAAGAGGCGAAGCCCGAGACAGTCTTCCGAGAGGTAATAAATTAATGGCAATCTTCCTCTGAATAGAGCGAATTACAGAGAGGATCTGCTTAAGAGATCACGACGACGAAGCTCAGTCCAACTGGGGTGCAGATGTACTTTATCTGGGTGACAAGAGTTCCTAACTCGCACTCTCTGATGAGAACTGTGCGTTTGTCTTAAATAGGGGAGTTAGTCTGGAGGCAAGGTCGGGACGCGAGACGACCGAAGTTCATGGCGTCGGACAATGCAAGCAAGGGAGCTTGATGAGCGCGGCTTTGATGAAGCGACCGTGGGGTAGTGAGAGAATTCTTTCTACACCACAGGGAGTGGGCGGGGAAAGACGAGTGAGACACCAGCGGCCAGACGGGTGGTCAACGCTATCAGAGTGGGAAACGGTGGTAATAAAAGAAAAGAATTCAACGCGCCACACGGCGCGTTCGAATTCATACTTCTACATCTCCTTTCCCAAGACAAAAAATTTTCAAGAGCGTAGGGAATGGAAAATTATTTTCCTATTCTCCACAGAAATGGGAGAGATACTAAAGCGAGGAAATGAGCTAAACTTCCAGGATATATGCTAATTGGTGAGGCCTTAGATTCGGCATTAACGACAAAAAATTTAATACACATGAGGTGTGTGACTTAACAGAGGTACATACATAAAAACAAACAGACAAACAAATAATATATATAATGATTATCACAAGAAAAATACCGACAATAAACACAATTACAGGCAATTTATACCAAGGACTAAAAAACTTATAGTTATTTATATATACAAATAAATGGTATTGTTCTTAGGTGACTACATTTTTAAGAGGAAGGGAATAATCCTTATAAAGGATTTCGGCTGAGGCAGTCAGCCATACAATTTTCAGTTCCCTTAATATAAAATATTCGGAAATCATATTCCATTAAAATTACACTCGAACGCATTAGCCTGCCAATCTGGCTTTTACTATTCTTTAGGTAAGCTAACGGTCTGTGATCAGTTTCAATAATGAATTGTCTCTCAAACAAATACATCTTGAAATTTTGAACTCCCTAAACTATTGTAAGAGCCTCAAGTTCTATAATCGCATAGTTCTTTTCAAGCGAGGAGATTTTCCGACTTGCATATGCAACAGAATGAATGGAATCGTCGTTGTATTGCAATAGGACGCAACCCAAACCTTCATCGGACGCATCAGTCCTGATCCCAAATGGATTTGCAAGGTTGGGGAGCTTCTCTTTGAGTTGTCTGAAATGGGAAGAAGCCTTGGAATCCTATACCAGGGGATCTGGGGATGTTTTACGCAGGAGAGCATTCAGAGCGTAAACTATTGCGGCGAAATTATAAACAAAGCGCCGGTAGAAGGAGCGAAGTTGCTTCTTCGTACGGAAAAGGGGCATGATTACAATGGCTTCCACTTTGTCTTTATATGGAGTTAATTTGTTATCCCCGATATAAAAGCCTAAATAACGTATAGAGCTATACGCAGAGTGGCACTTAGTGGGCCGATGGTTAAGCCATGCTCCTGCAATCTCATGAGGCGTGAACCAAGGTAAATCATGTGTCTTCTCATGCAGGCGTGGCAACGTACACATTGTCGAAATAGAACGACACATTTGGTGACCCATCGAGAATCATTCTCATCATTCGATTGTAATTACTGCACGCAGTAACTAAACCAAAAGGAAGGTGCCTAAACTTCATTAAGCCCTTCTCGGTAGCGAACACGGTGTACGTACGCACATTATCTTTAAGAATAATTTGATAATACGCCTTACAAAGGTAAATCGCAGTGATGAATTTTGCTTCCTCGAACATGTGCAAATTCTGATCTAGGAAAGGAATCGGTTCTGCGTCAAAGATCGTCACAGAGTTCAGCTTCCTAAAGTCAACGCTCAATTATTCCCATCTTTAGCAGATATCCACTTCTGTATTAAATTCCAGGCGGAGCTGGACGGGCAAGGGATAAGGATTGGTTTGAACGGGTTCTTGGGTGGTCAGTGAGATGTCATGTGTAAACTGACGTGGACATCTGGGCTTCTCTGAAATCACGTTCGCAAATTCGACTATTAATGTAGCCAGTTGGACTTTTTTTGTGGGGGCTTCAAATGGGGGTTTAAATTCAACTCGGGGTAGAGTTCTTCATGGGAACCAGGGAGAACGGGTAAAGGAAATTCTTTGTCTGATTCAACACAGAATGTTTGTATAATATTAAGAGGCTCCGGGGGATAAGAGGCACGTAATACCAACACTACATCAAGAGCGATGATATTATTCATACATGTTCGTCGGTGGTAACGCTTGAGCATGCAAATCTGATTAAGTTTATTACCTTAGGGGCTCTGAATGAAATAATCCACAGGTCTTCGGGCTTTCAAGATAGGGAGGGGACTTTTCCATTGAAAGAGGAGCTTGTTCGAGTCGGTCGGGAGGAGGACTAATCCTCGTCACCTGGTCGAAGGCGCCGATCCTTCGCCTCCAAATCGAAATACGTTCAGACTTGTCTAAATTGAGATCTGTATTTTTATACGCGATCTAGGCGCATTCCTCAAATCTAGCACATAAGAATGGGGGTTTTTAAATTCCTCGTCGAGGCGGGAGTTGGAGAACATTTCATTAAGGATGTTCATAGGACTTCAGACATTGCGCCCATAGAGAAATTCGAACAGTGCGAACCCAAGGGTCCTATGAGGGATCTCACGGCAAGCAAGTAGCGCGACGGGAAGAGAACGGTGCCACTCTTGATGCTGGGCCTAACAGAGCTTCTTTAGGATGGTTTTTAGAGTGCCGTTTAACTTCTCGCAGTTCCCATTAGCAGCAGGGAGAAAAGGGGTCGTTTTATATATATATATATATATATATATATATATATATATATATATATATATATATATATATATATATATATATATCCTTATATTAAAATCTGGTGTCAGGTTAGTTATGTTAAACTATGGTGACCTATGAACCCGTAAATTTCAATTCCCCTCCCGTATTTCTTGACAAGTTTGTCTATTTAACTCAGAATTATTCAATGATTTTGGAACTAATAATATTTTTCTTCTTTTTTTAATTATTTTATTTGTGGTAGATCTCTGCTAGCTAATCCCGAGCCGGATTAAGAGGGCAAAGATTTTCAATCCGATAGGGATTAAAGTTTATCAGACTCAATTTAATCAATTATTTCTCTGGTGTGCATTTTAATTTTTATCTGGGGCTAAGTCTCAGGGAGTCAACTTTTATGGGACACTACAGTGAGAGCCCAATAACTATTTTGCGTATTCTCTATATGTATGAGTGCTAGCCATGGGCACAGTGTCAGGATGTCATCGTTCGACAGATAACTTAATCAAGGGGAAATCCTGGGACTAAAAGGCAATTAGTTAATTGCTTATGTCCAGGAAGAAGATAAAAAGAACAAAGAAAGGCTGAAGAAAGAAGAGTAAAGGAACAAAGAATGGCTAAATAAAGAAGAGAGCAGAGAAAAGCAAAAGAAAGGGAAAGAACCAGGGTACCCAAGGGAAGGCTTAATAAAGACCATCTTGAGACGCGTTTGTAAGTTCACGTAATGAACTTCCCCAAACTCCTTCCGTTAAATTAATAGTTTATAAGGATGGTGAAGATTTTTGTGCGTATTTCACATACTTCGAGGAAATATTTGAAGTAAACTCGTAGGATATTGAAAAACATGGAGTCCCCTGCTTACTTCCCCTATTATTTTCATATCCCTTCCCCATAGTGCCACCATAAATTACTCGACCCTTAAAGCCGAATTGTTGTCGGCCATTAATATGAATTCGGATTTTTATCACGCTAAGTTCCGACAGGCAAGGATTTTGCCTAGGCCGAAATATCGCTGGTTTGGTTTGATTTTTTCAGAGAAGCCTAAAATTCTGGTTAGATTCGTCTCAGGTCGGCCGAGACTTTGAGTCTTTGTTTGATTTCGTCCTGCGGGATCAGTTAATCACTGCGCTGCCATCTGAAGTCCGTTCGTTCGTTAAAGATAGACGAGCCTCTACCTTTAAGGAATGCTTGGAGGAGGCAGATGTATACAGGCCTAGCAATAGGCCTGTGACCAAATGACCCTAACAAATCTAGTCCACCATCGCCCAAGAACAAAAATCCTTCCAAGTTCTCTCACCGGAATTCTCCCGAGTTTGGTAAGGTTAATGGTCCCCCCCAAACCCAAAGTTTCTCCTCAAGAACCGAAGGATATTAAACCTCTTGTTAATAATTTTCCCCGGTTCTATTACCATCAGCGGCCTATCGTCTGCTTCACATGTGGTGTGGCCAGGCTGGGGAAGACCAAATGCGCCCCAAATACGCAGTTACAATCGTCTCCAGTACAACAAGTATACCGAGTAAATGCCTCGTTCTCTCAGCCCTCTGCTAATCTTTAAGCTCCAGAGTCTGTCCCAGCTAATAGCCCTCCGGGGTACCAAGTTAACTTCCGCTTCAACAAAAGCTCACCCGGCGGTCTCAAATTCTAAAAGGGATCGGTAAATGAGTGCCCTGTATCGACCGTGTTGCGAAATACTGGGTGTACATGTATCGTCATAACAGTAGAATTGCTCCCACAACTAGGCCCAAATTATAAGAGGTATGCGGTTGTCCATGATTACTTGGAACGCGCTAACTGGGTCCCCGTAGTTTGCTGCTTCTTAGAGTGCCAATACTTAACCGAAAGGGTGGAGGCGGTTGCCGCTCCCATTAGGCTCTGCACCGTATTAGTCGGCCAGATCCCCGATATTTTCCCTAATCCGGTTGCTCAGCCCGTCCTTACGAGGGCTTAGGAAATAAAGGAGGTTAAGAGCCTAGAACCACTAGAAACCTAGTATGCCTCTGAATTCGCGCCCCTTCAGAGCAAAGAATTTGCGACTGAGCAAAATAAATTTCCTTCTCTACAACCTCTTTTGAAAAGGCACATAAAGGTGACCTAGCGTCTGATTGCGGCCCAAGGACGGTTAGGTATCTCATTTCGAACGACCTCCATTTTTTGCGCGAGTTCATTAGAGAATGGTGAAAACGCATGTGCCTTTCTTAGCCCTTGCAAAGCATGGCGTACTGGACATCGTCTGGACCATGGGCGGTGTCCAAGCACGAAGCAAGAGTAGAGCGCAACTCACGCACAGTAAACCAGTTGTTGAAGGGTTTTCCGTCTCTGGAGGTAAAGTCCAGCTGGCAGCCTTCCGCGACATCACGACGTGCATTGAATGCTGGCGGAGCATCATCCCGGCTAGAGAATGAGGAGAAAGCGGTCGCGAAGGATTCCGCCACGGACGCGGGTTAAAAGATTGGTCCCATTCTCCTGGAGAACGGGAAAAGGGGCCTGCGAGAATTTACCCTGAATCTTTTAGACCCGCTCCCAGACCTCTGCTAGAAGAGTCTTCTCGTTAATTAAAGATACGTATGCCCACCAAGAAGAGCGGCAGGCGTGCTTCGAAATATACCGGAACCTAGCCCTAGCCCGACGAAATTCAGCTACAATGAAGTCGTTCAGGCTGCGCTTAAAGCCCAAGTAGGCAAAACGCTTCTGTTTGAGGGCCGTCTCACACTCGGCCGAGCACCATGGGAGTGGTCAACGTGCAAAACAGCCAGACGTTCTAAGAATAGTAGTCAGGCCCGCGGCGATTAAGTTGCCGGAGAAGAACTCAACGGCATCATCTACCGACCTAAACTCATCGACTGAGAAAGAAATATGAGTCATTTCTTGAAATGCAGGCCACCGCGCCCGCGCCAAGTGGAGCGACAAGTGATCACTACCATGAAGGACATCGACCACTCCCGAATCAAAATCAGGCTGTGCATCCGAAGAGCACAAAGATAGATCAAGGCAAGAAAATAAAGCAGTTCAAGGGCAGTGATGCGTAAACACATCCATATTTAGCACACCTATCTCAGGATCTTCGATCAGATAGACAAGGACTTTTCCCCTGGAATTTATTGAGTAATGCTCCCAGGGAGGATTCCTGACGTTCAGATTTCCAAGCAAGATAATGGGCCTCAGCAACCGCACCACGACGCTGCGGAAGTCCCCCAAGTCGAAGTCAGCTGGCGGTTGAATGTACGCAGAAATGATAGTATTTCTCCTATTCAGGTGGAGCTGCACAACCACTGTGTGAAGGAGGTATCTAAAGTGAAAGGAAAAACTGGGACATCATGCTGGGTGTAAACAGTGCATCCTCCAGCCCCATCATCTCACGATGGTGGGGTCGCAAGACCCTTTACCCCCAGAGGGCGTGCAGGAGGCACGCGCCTAGCATGGTCTCGTGCAGAAAAGTAGCTAATGGGGAACGGGTCAAGACGAGCCTCCGCTGCTCCTCTCAGTTGGCCCGAAATCCACGGGAATTGAATTGAAGATATATGCCCTTCCAGCCTAACTCGGAGAAGACGCGAGGGCTCTCTTCAAACAGAAGACCCTCCCGGGAATGGCCTTACGCTTCCCCGAGGCAGAATCCCGGGCGCTGTTGGCCGGACAAAGCGCTGAAGGTGCTGTCGCTTTCGAGGACTTATTGGGGCAGATTCGGTTCGCAATGTGAGTCTTTTTCTCCCTCCGCCTCGAAAACTTAGGCGAGCGTTGCACCTTCGAAGGCGGAAGGCCCTCTTTTCAATGAACCACCGTCTCCAAGCACCTCAGCCCACCACTAGGCGTGGGCGAAGGAGCCGAAGCTCATTTGTTGCTTTCCTTCTTTCGGGGGACAGCTTTAGGAACCCCGGAAGATGGCCTGGCGACCAACTTAAATGGTGTTTCCTCCTGTGAGTCTAACGACTCTGTGGAGGCGCGTGGCCGTCTCGCCTTACGGGAAACGGTCACAGAGGGGGAAGAGGGGGGGGAGCGCTGTTTTTAGCCACGGCTGGGTGTGAGCCCTTTTTGCTACCAGCTTTACCAGGGGGGTGCTCGAGTTGAGTAGAACCCGCAGAAGGGCTCATAATGGGCGCAAAAACACTGTGCCCGTTGGCGTGGATGGGGTAGGAGCAGAGAGTGCCTTTCTAACTTTTGAGGCATAAGACGTCCCAGGCAGAGCCGTAAGCGCGAGGAACAAGTCCTTAGCATCGGGGAATGAGAGTCGATCCAGGGCCTGAACGGCCAGGATTTCTTTCTCAAGGAGATATGCACCAAATTGCTTCGAAGAAGCGGGGTGCGGCTCTCCACAATTGACACACTAGGCCACACATGATTGAGACTTATCGTGTGTGGCCTTGGAGCAATTCACACAGACTCGGGTGACCCCGACTTTGCACGTCTACAAGAACGATTCGTATGGCCGAAGCAGTGAGAGTAATAGCACCACTGCGGCAGTTTCACGAATGCCTTTACGCGGTAGCGGTACCAACCAGTACGCACCGACTCAGGGAGCTTGTCACAGTCAACGTGACGAAGAGTGTAGGGGTGGGTCTCGAAGCCGCTCCCTGTTTTCTCATCACACGTTCGACCTTGACTGCCCCATGGTCAGCCAGCTCTAAGGTGTTGTCCTCTATGGAGTATTTAACAAGTTTCCGCGCATAAACTACTCCTTTCATAAAGTTCATGGTAGAGTGCGGCGTCACACTCACCGGGGTGTCATGAAGTGTCCGAAGAGCACTTATCTAGGCCGCCTCGAAGCGATTCGCCCATCCGCCAGAAGGACCCGTCCGAGAAAGGGGTCACCTTCAGCTCTCTACCAATTACACTAGCTATTCTCTACTCTGATGGATCATGTTACCCTTGGCCATCTTGGTGCCATATTTGGAGCGAATAACGAGGAAGCGTTTGAATCCAGCGGGTTCGAAAACGCCAGGTAACCTCTAAAGGAGGGGCCCAGATGCTTTCGAGGCCCTGCCCGGCGTACTTTTAGTCTTAGTTGGGGGCTTGTTACCCGGGGGGGGGGAGGTAGAGGGACCGGATATGCCGATCTTGGCTTGGTCAGTTACCAAAGTGGAAGCAGACCCATCCTTTCCCGCAGCCCCCGTGGATGGAGAGGAGCCCCGAGTCTTTATAGACTTTTTCTTATTTTTTTTTCTTCTAAGGAGAGGAGGGCGGGGAATGAACCTGCTTCTCTCTTTCGCCACCAGGAGCCCCCATGCTAGATGGACCGGCCTCAGCTAGGTCGTTCCCTGAAATGGAGTATCTCTGAGCAGTCGTAGGGGCACCGTCGGAGGAGATCCCTCCCCACCTTGTACTGCCTTGGAAACCCTAGCCGTTTGAGAAGGACCTTGCATAGGGGCTGATTTAGCTTCGGTCCTTGGTGCCGAAAGAACCTCCAGACAAGGTGGTGAGGGGGAGTCCCCTCACCACCTCTGGTTAGACAAATATGGAGGGTTCCCTGCGAAAGCACAGGGGGGAGCACCTCCATTTTGTTGGGGGAGCTGTCCTGGGGCGGCTGGCTCCGTCGTTGGTATAGGGGGAATTAAGGGGATTTTTTTGATTGACTCATCATTGGGCATGGTCACCCTCTTTTGATTACGGGATGCAATATGACATCACCCCTCGCAGTAGCCAGCTCTGCAAGGGGTGCGTACGGGCCTAGCAGAGCCAGCTGCCACCATTTAAGTCTACCCTTCCCGCCTGATGACCTAGCATCCCTTAACCTTGGCCACTCCACCTTGGGCACGGCGTAAAATCAAGGATATATGGTGAAGTGAGAAGGAAAAGGGCTGTGAGGAAGGTATGGGTGGAGATGAAGCAGGTTGTTAAAAAAACACCATCCAGAACCGGAGCTCAGGGGTTAGGGAACGTTGTCTCCTCGCCCCTCAGCCTTGATCCATGACAGTTTGCCGAGAAGAAGGTCAGCATCTACCCTGTGAAATTAGAGGCTGACCAGAGAAAGTTGTGGGAGAGGTTGTATGAAAAGCGAGGAAACACAAATGTTTTGAAGGAAGGAGAAGAGGCTAAGCTCGGGTCAGACGGGGTGCGGATTTCCGTCAGCACGGAAGCCAGGATAGCAAATCGCCGCGCCTCTTACGAAGTAATGAATCTGAAAATGAATTTGAATGCAACATTGACTTGCCTGGAAAATTTTATCCTTTTCCTTTGGGACCAATAGCTTAATAAGAATTAAAAAAATATATCAAATTAGTTGTAAATAAATGCCATGAGCTTCAAAAATTCTAAACAAATATCCTTTCATAGAGGCCGTATCACCAGTGGGTGACGATTTCTAATGATTTATAATGTGACTAATGTTTTATAAATTTACATAAAATTAGCATAAAGTACACTGGGAAGAAAATTTTCATTAAATTAGATCTGACACTTGTTTATGACAAACATTCGTTCTCTAAATCTATAAATAACACATTTTTCTGTATTATATCAGAGTTGAGGTATAGGATACCCTCTCTTTTTACAAAACCATAAAAATATCGCATCTAACATACATGCGTTTTTTTATAGTGTTTTAAAAATTTACATACACTGAAAAAACAAGAAAAATGCTTGACTGTAATGTTAATAAAAATAAATGTTGTTTATACAAACGAGATTGTAACTATAAGTCTAATTGGGTACAAATAGTTTAAGAATAACTTTATTCTTATAGCTTTCCATGTAGTATTCATTATGTAGACACAGTAGTCTGATAAAAATTTATATCCCATATCTCCTGATGCCGTTCCTGCATGTCCTTCAAAACTTGGTGGAATCGTTCACCTTGCTCATCGCTGAATTACCCCATTTTTTCCGAAAAGTAAGCAAGATGGCTGTGCAGAAAATGAAACTTGATGCTCATGTTGCAACCGAGCATTTTATATCTCTCCAATAGTTTCTGAAGAATTTCGGTGTAATTCTTGCTCGTGTATTAACAAAAAACGTTCTGAATAAGGTTCCGAATGATAATCAAACATACTTATTTAGTTCTAACATTGTCCAGATTAAATGTTCATCTTTGATGAGATGCCGACTCTGCAGACCATCACACGCCTCGGCCTTGATTTTTCCAATTAACTGGCAATGATTTAATGAATTACTTTACGAGTCTTAGTTTGATGTGAGACGCTGGAAATATAATTTTATTTCTCCTGTGTGGCATGCACAGAAAGCTAATATACTTCATGTACCCGCGTTGCGTTGCTGACTAAGAAGGAAGAATACCTTTTTAAGTTCAACACAGAGGATCCTTTATGTTTGTGATATTGCAACAACTCACTGACTCTCATTGTGTCTCAATTTTCTTCCTGAATAATAAACGAATGCATAACTCTACTGTGCCATAATAATTATCATTGAAGAGAATGAAATATTTTTAGCCACGCTTTGAGCTATCGAAGAACACTTGGCATTCAGTTAACTTGTCCTATAGATCGAAATTCCCTATTTTGCCAGTAAGCCTTGTATGTTATGGCAATAAAAAAGATACTTTATTTTTGAAAGTACTTCAGAAATGCACTTTCTATCGATCGAAGTACGCTGATGTGTACTCTTTGCCGGGTAGAGGTGTAACTGCCACAGATATAACAAAAGGAGTCAGGGCTGTTTAGGCGGTTACGACGATAATTCGCAGAAATAGACATGATTTGAAAGAGAGGAAATAAGTATTTGAATACAAATATGTTGAGGGGTCATGAGCTTAGTAAAACAAATTAATAAGCTTACATAATTTCCGATAACTCCTTATATATAGACTTGTCTATTGTTTGGGAATACGGTATCTATTTATCACATATATAAGCGGCACTCAATCTCTCACGGCGTCCTGGAGAGAAATAATTAATAAAATATCTAATTTATCTTTTATTTCAATATTTATTATTAAAATAAATAGATAATAAATAATACAATTGTGTTTATTCAGACTCAATTTTCCCATAAAAATTAAAGGCTGAATTATTGAAAGATTATAATATATCGTAACTGGTTTTTTACTTAATAGAAGAAAACTGACTATAGTTTTGAAATCATTATGCCATTTGAGTCTACATAAATGAAGTGAAAAATCTAACTCGAGAGAATTTTTGTCTAAAATTATACATCTGTGTTATCAATTGATATAAAAGTTTTTTAAAATGCTGGGACATAATATTAATATCGTAACATTGTATAAATTTATCTAAATCTTTGAAAAAAATAGTAAGGTGGTAAGTAATAAAATGTGACAGAACTAGGCGAGGTCCTCTTTATACATATGGTAAAAGAGTGTTTGTTCTCCACCACCAAGTTCGTTGAGAAGAAAGAATCATCCTTTCTCACTTGGCTCTCCGGAAAATGAACAATGGAAAATCTCCCTTTATTTTCCATCAAAGTTGTGACCTTTAATTCCATTTTACTGACCAAAACATGTATAAAAGGCGGTTAACAACTGGAAACACATCCATTATGCTAAAATATGGATTAACGCTTTTATAATTGCACAATCTAAATAAAGGTTACAAATGATTTAAATTTCTTTTTTGAGGTTAACTTAGAAAATTCAATTTTAGTGTTAGTATATATAAAAAAGCGTTTCAAGATAAAGTTTAGATTTTTTCTGTCAAGCTAATAATATAAATATTAGTAATGATCGGACAAGAGGTCAAAATAGCGAGAAAAGGGACAAATTTATGAGTAAAAAGTTTCCCGAAGTTCCGATTCTGATCATAATTTGGAAATGAAGACAAATTTAAAATTTACCCCATAATTTCATTAACATTTGAAAAGCAAAGTCAATTTTCAGACAATGCTTAAAAACTGAAATTATTAAAAAAATATAATATATTGTAACTTGTTTTTGAAACTTTGCTAAAACGAGTGGTTTAATTCGGAATTAAAGATGAAAATTTAACATTTCTAAAGCTAGTTTTCAACAATAGAGTACAAAACTAGGAATAATTTTTTAAGTATGCTACGTTTTAATTTAATTCTTTCATATAACTAATTAGCTTGTCTTTCCAATAATGTGAGTGGCTCAGGAAAAGCAGACTCTTTAGATTTTACTCGTTTAGGATTATTCACGTAAGTTTTTTTAGATGCTTTAGTTAATTTATTGTTACTAGTGTGAATATTCCTTATAAGTAATGTTTTCTGTATAAACAGGAACACATATATTTAAGTGTCTTTTTGTAAAAACCTCAACAGTTTTATTTGATTATTCTTAGAACACCATGTAATATAAGATTATGCTTATAGAAAACTATATGGCTACAAGATGATTTAACTGATATTCAATTGGGTTTCGTTTTGCATCGATGACACGCCAAAGTCTAGCTATGATATTAGCGGAGGTGACGTGTGGGTTTCAACTGATATTTTCTTATTCGTTTTTTCTAGTTCACTTATCAGAATTTTCTATTTGGAGGAAATTTGTACAGGCCTTCTGCTCAATCATACACCATACTCCAAAGTCAATGAAGTTAAAATCTGGTCAACTGAGAGGGCAAAGTTCTTTTAACCAAAACCAATAGTTACAGCGGCATTTTCTATAATAGCATCAACCCCGGGATGACTAGTCATTCAAAATCTTAAATAAACATGTTAATTGATCTTTTTAACACCTCGAAGAAGATGGCTTTTGTCTCATGTAAGATGTCTGTGGTGCAAGACATCTTTCTGCGTGTTGTGAGTAGCCTAGATATTGAATAAAGCTTCATCTATCCACGTAAATGGAGGCTGCAATTAATCAAGGAGCATTTTGAGGACCAACTTCTCTCTTTCAATTCACTTCATTTCAGTAAGGTTAAAAAACAATTTGCTTTAGCTATCTTGATTGTGCGAAATTTCAAATCATCTTCAAAAGTATTTTAAGGGTCAGATCCTTTTAATTTTTCCTCTAAAGCAAGTTGTTTGGTCCTCTTTTGTGGATTTTGCCTGTTTAAGATTATCATGATCTTCATGAGGGTTCAAATTCTCAGAAATTGTGGAGGATTTTACTCTTAGAAGAAAACTATCAATATTGCTTCATATTTTCCAGTCATATTTTTAAACGGATGTTTATCAATTTCAAATTTAATTCAGTAAATCAGGGAAAAACCAGTAAGAAATTAATAAAATAATTTCATGTATAAATATTTGAAATTATGTAAAGAGCAGTCGAGAGATCGTACTAGTAATTCCACCATGTAATTGGTGGCAGTTTTGTTTGATTTGATGCAATTAACATTTAAAAGGGAAAACTATTTGGAAATTCGGGGACGGAAGGTTTATTTAAAGAAGATCGTAAAAAATAGGTAATTTGAAGTGAAGTGAAAATGAATGAAAGATCCATAGATTTCTTCGACAAAGGATGAAATTATTAACCTTTTGTTAGACCTAGAGCTATAGCTAAAACTATAAAGCACGCCGCACGGGTGCATATATTTAACGTAATCAAACAAACTTTTTAAATTTAGCATTTTATTCATAGATTTATATGATAATAATTTGTATTTTTAGTATGTTGGGATTACTTGGTATTTGACTAAATTGTGTGTAATTAAAAAGATATGTTTTAGAAAATTTCAATTTGAATAAAATTTCTTATGTTGCAGCTAAAATGTATAACTATTGTGTATTTTTATCGCTCTTAATAAGCAAAATGGCTAGGAATCAAGAAGGTAAACAAGGTCTGATGACCAAAACGCCGCGTGCTCTCACTTATTCTGATTTTTTACCTTACGACCTTCAAAACTTTCAATAATTCACAGACAATCTTGGGAGGACCTTGTCAATTATATCATTCAAAAGAGAATCTAAAACAACATAAGGGTTTTAAATCCCGTTAGAATCGGTCGATTGTTATGATGTTATTGTCAAAACAAATAATTTCCTGGCTAAACTTGGGAGGACCTCAGCAATTATATTATACGAAAGAGAATGTAAAACAACATAAGGTTTCAAATTATGTTATAATCAGACGAATAGTCATGATTTTAGGGCAAAAACAAAATACTTACCGAGTTAACCTTAGGAGGACTTTGACAATTATATCATTCAAAAGAGAATGTAAAACAACCTAATGGTTTCAAATTTCATTAGAATCGGCTAAAGAGTTACAATGTCATTACAAAGACCAAAACAAAACAAAATGGGGAAACGATGGACCAACTGACTGACATAGTAAGATCTAGTTGCACCCGAATAGACTCACACTCGACTAAAAAGCACAGAAAGCACAAATTCACCTTCTCAATAACCAAAGTTTTTTACAAGTACGAATTGCTAAAGAAGAAAAAATCTTTGAAGTATGCTTTGTAAACTAATCTAAAACCATATCAAGCGATCAAGAGCTTTGTTTTAAGTAAAAAAAGTGGTATAATATTTCGTCCAACACCTAAGGAAGACAGAATCCTAGAAAAGCATATTCTGATCTGGCTAAGGAATTCTCTCAATGTTTAAGTTAAAAATAATCAACCAGATCAGTTAAAAGGAGAGTTAAAGACCAAGGTCTAAAATGATGGAAGTTGATAAAGAAGCTGCTTGTTTGATACCATCAGTGAAGCATAGAGGTGGTTCTATCCTCGTATGTGGGTGCATGTCTTAATCGGGACCAGGAGAGATTTCCTTCTGCCAGTGACGACTGAACTCCACATACTATAAAACAAAGTTGCCCGAAGTTTTAGAGCAATCCATCCAGAAATGTAATCCAACAACACCAAAGAATCAAATTATATTTCAGCAAAAGAATTTCCCATGCCATCCAACCAAGACTTGTCAAATCAACGCTACAAAGATTTATGGCTGTAAATAAATCAAAAGGTGGTCCAACTCATTATTAAAATAATTAAAAATGGACCGATTTCATTTAACACAAATATCGAATTACATGGTATGAATTAGTCCATAGCGTGCTTTCTACGTTGGAATATTAAATCTATGTAAAAAATAATAATTTTCAATATAAATTAATGATATAATGATTTTTTAAATATTGAGAGTATAAAGTATTGAAAATGATTATCTAGCTATGCAGCCAATAACACTCTGCTTACATCCTATTTATGGACATATATTTTAGTTAATATTATTTTGTTACTTAAGTTGCTCGGGGCTAAGTTCTATCCATCCCTTAGGCAGACGTCCTTGAGTAACTTCACAGAACAGACAGAGGTTAATTTACTTGTACAAATGTCTGGCATGTTTTAATGGCATTGAGCTGTAATATGTTCTTGGTATGAGCAATGGTAAATGGCCGTATCGGTCAGGCGGGTATTGTATTTTTATTTGTTTAGTTTGAGATCGAGACCACATCGAAGGCTGGGCAAGGCGACCATTTTGTGATTTGTGGGGAATGTTTCTTCTACGCGATACCCAGTGAAATGGCGTTACGGAGATGATATAAATCCAAATAATGAATGTCTTATTGTGTTATGAGCGTAGATTGTTATGTGGGCAAAAAGGGAGCCTGGCTATGGCGGACTATGATCGTTATTAATATCTGGGAGTAGTGTGCCCTTGGTGTTTGCATTGTTTTTGGAATATGGTATAAGTGGTTTCTGTAGTTGCATTAGGGGCTATGGTGTTGTGCTCTAGTAAGAAATCGCTAGCCATAGTTGTTTATTGACACTACCGTTGTTTCTGATTTTCAGGAACTACTTTGGGTACCTAAGCTTTAGCCCAGTGCGAGATGGGGGAGCTTTATTTCGTTATTTTCATGGTATGTTGTAGTAAGAGGGAGCAAGACTGGATGTCTGGGTTATAAAAGCTTAGACAATTGAGGAGGAGATGTAGTGCTTGTACTGGTATATGTCATGTGTTTTGGAAAGCTCGACCTTATGTGCTATATTTGCTAGTCAGTTTTTTGAGGAAATTGTTAGGCAATTTATATCCATTGGACTTACCAGTTTCCATTTGTCTCCTGCGTTATAAAGAAGATTCTTGAAGCTTTCTAGAATGAGCTGAAAAATGTTAGTGAGTAGATTATTCGATGACTTTATTTTGGCTGTGATTCTTTAGTAATAAATGTAAGTTTTGAAGGGAGGCAGACTAGTGTAGTATGAAGCGAGATCAGTGGATGGTTCATTTATTTTGAGGCTGAGTATTAATTAAACATATTTGCAGACCTTAATTACCTTATATTTGCGTTTGAAGCCCCTTAAATATTCATATCAGAGTTTGCAAGGTTCTTCGCGTAATTCAGACGGTCAAGAAACGTCTTCAGTTTATGAGGACAGTAATGAGAATCATCATAGCTTTTCATAAAACAAATCAGCCTTCTCATTTAAAACCACCAGATGATTCCTCATCTGAGCAAGAGGTTAGAATTACTTCTACCTCTTTCTCATCACACTAAGACTTTTTTTTTAACAACTCAGGTTTATTACTTCTCCCCTAATTTCCCATCCTCTAATTCTAACACTTTGTTTTCCACAAATTGTTTCGTCAGCCACTTTTCGATAATATAGAATTTTAGTTTAAAAAAAAAAATAAAACCAATCAAGTACATTCTAACCACATAGAAATACAAAGTCCCCTTGGACAAAGTCTCTAAGATGAAATCAAAATTATGTTAAAGATTACACCAGGTCATGTTCGGAGCTCCTGTTCCTACTTATATTTCGTTCATCGAGACCTAAATTACGCTTAAAATTTAACACCATTTAACATATTATACCAATCATCAAACTATTAATTCCGATTGAGTGATGAGTACATTAGATAAATGGCGATAGAGAAAATCATTAATGAAGAAAATCGCTTTCAGTGATGATATCCTACTCATGTAGTTGGTCCCATGAAGTAAAACTACATTTGAAACTAGATAAAACTTTAAAGAAAACCGTTCAAAATTTGAAAATAAAAATAAAATACTGACTGTAAAAATGGGTCAAACAACCGAATGACGAGAAAGAAAGCAATACAATTTACCTTTAAAAGATTGGTAGGAAAACACTCAAAAGCCAAAAAAAGAGCCCTGTGAAATTAAAAGCATTTTGGTTTAATATTGACAAGTAATTCAATATTATTAGAAAATACTACTATTTTGTTTGACCAAACCTTTTCAATAGATGCCTCCATGGTTAGATCTTTTCCAATGATTTTTTTAGCGCTTACTATTCTTATATCTGTTTTTCTTTCTTCTGTCAATTTATTTAATTTCGCCACTATTTCATGGTATCGGCCCCAAAGCTAAAATAATGTTCAGAGTTAGCAAAATATTGGAGTGGTTAAATATTTGAATATAAAACATGGGATTTGGAATTGTAAAATTCTCACTCAGAATAGGTTGCACATTGCAAAAATAGAAAAATATTTTGGAATTGCTATTTTTTTTCCTAAGTCATGTTTCCTCGTGTTATATTGCCTATACCATTTACGTTTTTCTGTTGCCCCTAAAAGACCAAAAAATGATGTTTATTGACAAATTAAATTGTTTATATAAAGTGAATGACTTATGTAATTCGCTCAGGCTGGATATCAATTTCAAATGGAATTCAAGAGCAATGGTTCTCCCTTAATGATCTAATAGGATGCAAGAGTTTTTAGAATTCAGGAAATCCGCTTCTCAACCGGTCGTTTTCTCCATCACCCGCAAGTTCTCATTTTATAAAGACTGGCAGAGTTTCAAGTCCATCAATTGCTAATGCTTTTGGAGTGCCAACCACAGAAGCAAAAGGTGGTCCATCATTTAATTAAAATAATTAAAAATGAAAAAAGAATTATGTATTATGAATATATTTAGCACAATGTTTAATTACATTGTATGAATGAGTACATAGCGAGTAAGTAAAGAATATCTCTCAAACAGAATTTGTAATTTTTTGCATGATATATCCTGCGATAAAAGGTCTCGCGTTGTCTAAATGAAAGAGTTATCTTCTTCTATTTAAAATACTGGCACTTTTTTTTACAGTATTGCATGAAAACAGCCTAATCGTGGACAATAAATCTATTTGGTATTAATCTAATTCGGGTTAAAAGGTAAAAAATGGGTTATGTCTCTCTTATCCAACGAAATGAAAGAGAGAATCTTAGTGAGATGAGATTGCAGTTTTGGCTTGTGTAATATTATTTCTATATGAATATTCCATTATTTAGATTATTTACTAGTTGTGTACATAATAAAACTTTTGTCTCCTTTAAGAAACACATTAAAAAATTGTTGACTTTTTAGTCAAGAAGGGAGAGATTAAGAAATATTGTTTGTTGGTGCAAGTATACCTCTGACAGGTCGTAAGGAATCTATTACTTGAATGGTAAACCCTTGCTTTTCTCTTTTAAATGACCATGCCCATGGAAATAAAGTTACGGTAGTTTTTTCTTAAATTTAAATGTTTTTGATATCTGAAATTATATTATTTCAAAATATATACGATATGTGCCTACCTATTTCAAAGCATGAATGTCCCTTTTCATTTATATAGTTTTCTATTAACGATTCTATAATTATTTTGCAAACTAATAAGATTTCTTTATTATGTAATGATGTACTCTTTGAATAAACGTAAAAAAGGTTACGACAAATTACATATTTCTACAGAAAAATTATTATATTTTTGCAACTTAACTAGAGAACTAAGACCACAAAGACCTATGGAGCCACACAAGGCCTCTCGAGAAGCAAATAGTTGTGAGATATAAAAATTATCTTATTCCTACTTATATTAAAATGATATTTTCTTAATTTTGTAAGTAGTTATTTTCTTGTTTATCTTAAAGCGAAAAGTTCGGTGCAAAAAAACTCAACAAATCGCTTAATATGTACTCGTATGTCATTGAATCCTGCCCCAGTAAAACACTTTGGCCATTAGATATTGTAGCATCATGTTCAAAATCTATAATATAATCATTATCTACTACATTTTTTAAATGTATTTCATTTAAAGGCAGCACTGAAAGGATTGTTGAGTCAAGACTCAAATATCTAACTGTGTTTTCTATTGCAAACTGAAGTCTTAAAGTAGGAAAAAAATATTGATCCACATGTTTTTTTTTATCTTGTCATATCATTTGCATACAAAAACAATGGTTGTTTTGCGCTTTCGTTGGTCCATTGTGTTAAATTTCCCAACTGGGCTTGTCTACTTTATATTGAGTCCAGACTTGTCTTGATCATCAAGTTTTACATCAAGTAAGCTAAGTAAACTTTCTTCTCTAAATCACTACTCGTTGTTCATAAAATGGGTACCATGATGTTTCCACATATACAACAAAAATATTCTAGTTGTTTAAACATCACCGTCTACCAGACACGATGAGAAATTCAATCTTCGAAGAATAAAAGAAAATTAATACATTGAAACCCGTCCTCATGTAACGTAAGTCAACTACATATTTGATAAAAATAATTACAACTCTACAAGTGTGCAGGACAATAACATATGTGAATTGATGTCTTTAAATTTCTGAGTCACGACAATTTGTAGTACGTAATACGGAATATTACATTACAAAAGCATAAAGGTATAGAAAAAAATAATAGGGACTTCATAAATCATAGCATCAAATTTAGTCAATAATAAGACCCAGATTATAGTAATCTGAAAAAAATTGGCCTGTATAATTTATATATATATAATGAATCCTTCGATTTCTAACTAGCAACTTGAAGTTGGAAATTTATTTGACTTGTGATTTATACTGAAGTTTAAAAATTAATGAGGTAATTCAGTATATTATTTAATAAGTTTAGTCACTCAATGAATAGAGATGAGTAAACCTTTCTCGCCTTCTGCTCATTAGTATTAAGCATGTCCGTGCTTATTGGATCGTGCAATCATAACACCTACAGGTTAATAAACATCTCCAATACGATAATATGATCCGAATAAATTTCAAGAGAAAAAAATCAAATTACTAAATAGAAAAAGTCCGCGTATATCTAGTTTGTTCAGAGAAGAAACAAATTTCAATCATCAGATAGGAAAGATATCCGGAAATATTTATGGCCAATCGGTATAAGATAAAAACAGGATATGCAAATAATATGATTTAAAACATATGTAAGAACATTGGTAAGATAATATTTATATTTTATTCTTTATTTTCAGGTTAATATTTTAGTCACATGTTTGGCTTTTCTATAGACATGAAACGGAATATAAGTTGGGCAGTTATATTTTTTTAATCAATGTCTTTGCCAGCATCATTTTCTCTAGACGAGCTTGATAAGCAGAGTGATGAAGTTAAGAGAATTAAAAAACATATTATGTTTGTAGTTTAAAGATACCCAAAAGTTAATTCATTGACACGCTTAGGATCATAAGGACGGGAAATTCGTTTGAAATCATTACAAAATACACATTCATTCAAATGGAGAGAACAAATTCATTTGCAATAATTCATTGACACGCTTGTGATCATAAAGGCGTGAAATTCGTTTAAATAATCCTAAACTACACTAACAAAGGGAAATCAGCAGCTAAAGCGACTCGATATATTTACTCAGCTTATGTAAAAGAGTACTTGAATTAAAGAACTTGCAGAAGATGGTTGGCAAAGTTCAGAACAGGATATTTCAGTCGTGAAGATGAAGCCCAAACGGGACGTCCAGTTGAGTTTGATAAAAAGCTCCAACTTACATCACTTATTAAATAATTGAAAAATTGGCAAGAAAGCTTAGTTCAAACCATAGAATTGTTCACTGACATCTTCAACTCCTTGAAAAGTTTCCAAAATTCGAAATATGGGTGCCTCATGAATAGTCTTAAGCAAACCGCAATTTTTGAGTTGAGATCTGCTCTTCTCTTCATTCTATTGAACTCATCTCACCCTTTTTGGATAGACGTAACTGAAGAGGAAAAATGGATTTTTGATCAAAATGTTGAACGTCGTACACAATGGTTTGGGAAGGGGAATGCCACCTAATCACAATCCAAAAGGGAACTTCATGCAAAGAAGATTCATCTCTACGCTTGGTGGATTGCAGAGGAGTCATCCCCTTTGAGTTGCCCTTAACCAATGGAATAATCAATGCTCAACTCTACTATCAGCAATTAGTGCATTTTTTATTTAAAACCCGTACAGAACCTATGGAATGACCTGATACATAAGTAAAGCCAGTGTTCGTTTTAATTATATCGCTCTCCTTTAAAACGAAGTTCGGCAATTAATTACAGCTACCAAATTTAACCAACCTTGAATCTAATTTGTATTAAAATGACAACGCTCAAGGCAATTTGTGACTCGCAAAATATCGCAATCCGATCTCCTAACCAATTTCGAAGTGTTATTTTCATTACCGACAGTATATTGAAAGCAGTTCAGGCATTTAGATAGACGCAGAAGCTGGTAGAATCCTAATGAGTTCAATCAACCTGGATACGGCGTGGAAAACAATCCCCTCTTCCGAATATTTTTCTCCCCCTTTAAGCTGACACGCCCAAGCGTAACACTAAATGTGTTTTCGAAATGTCGAAGTTTATAAGCGGTTCTGTAGAAGTTTTGAACTAGACGTTTGGCCATAAATAGTTAAAGGAGGTACCATCCAGGATGGGGTGATGGCCAGAATCAGAGGCTTCAGTGGCCCAAAAGCTACACCGAGCTCAAGTCTTCTATCTCGAAACTCCAAAGGAGTTTTATAGAAAGAAATGAATGAAAAGTACATATCAATATCAACTCTTACACATCACTCTGAATTCATCAAGAAATAAAAAGTGTTGCAACAGAGACATATATGAATACTAAATTAGTACTTGGGCAACAATTGATAAATGTGACTAAAAATACAGCAATAGGTACATAAGGAAGTATATGTAAGGGCGGCACCAAAATAGGTTCAATAAAACTTCTGAGAATGATAAAATAAAGAATGGCAGAGCTAACAACATTTAAAAGTGAGAATCAGTATAGGAAAAATATCGCAAAATATAAAGCGTAACTTGAGATTTGTAATAAAAATAAAGAGATTTCAATCCAAATTCTAAAAGTGATTTGAAAAATGCAATAAGGTGATATCCGACATGCTGTTAGGAAAATAAATAAAAGAACCTGTGTAAAATTTTAAATAAGGTCCTTCATATTTTTGGAAAATATAATCACTACTATCACGACAAGAAATAATAATAATAACCAACATAATATCCGTGACTTCTAGAACCCATAAGAGCGCTTAACTTTTGCACCCAATAACTTTTATTTATATTAAAAATTCAACCTTCGACCGTTTGGCCAGAAAATATTGGAAACTTGCATCCACCTCATTGAACCGCTTAACCGAACAGAGAAGGGCCGTATATTGGATTCTCTGAAAATGAAGTTGGTAGCCAATAAGTCTCTGATATTAAAAATCGATGGTGTATCAGAGCTTCCTTTTCAGATAAGTAGTTTCCTATCGAGTGAGGGGGAATGGTATTCCTTTCTGTATGATATAGTTAGTTTAAAGTGGGTGAAATAATAGCAATAGCTACTAAATCTTTATGATAAGCAGGTACATTGATTGCAGAAGAGCAAAACCAATCCACTTATACCTACAATGAGAAGCATATTTTTTTAATTCAACTATTATTGCTGTCCTTTAAATTTATGATTTTGCTAAGTTAATAAAGATAAGTAATTATTTAAATTCAGATTAACCCTATTTTATGGATATGATGTCAAATGTTAAACGTTTGGGGAATTCCTAAGTTTTAAGAAATAGTATTCAGTAAGTCGTTTTTGTGTTTTAGTTATGCTTCAATGATGTTGAGATATTAAAGAAAAGGGCTTCGCCTGATAAGCTTCATACATATTTCAACTATGACTGAATTGTATGCGAAGTATCTGAATAGTATGATTAAGAAAACCATAAAGCCGCATCTGTCGTGCAACACAAAAATTCATTACTACAACTTTAATTCAATTATTTAGTTCCAGTAAAGTTATATCAAAACGATCAGAGAAAGAATAAATAAAATAAATTATCTTCTTTCTTTGGCTGAAGAGTGGGAACATCATAAAAAAAGAAATTTGTGACAAGAAAGAATATTTATACTCTCAAGTCGAGATGGCTGTCTTCTCGTATATGGTGCTACCCAGCTGTGAGCTTAAATGGAAAAGTTTATATACCACAGTTATTTCTTCGAGAAAACAGAAAATGTTGAATAATAAATTTACTTTTATTTTAAGAAGTTGTGTTTTTAATATTTCCAATTAATGACCATGTCAGAGAGAGAGAGAGAAAGAGATGGGTAAGACGGAAAGAACCCGCGAGTGCCTTCTTTTGAGGCAACTTCCGTTTGATAACACGCCCTATAGCGAGCCTAATTGTAACAATGAGAGATTACGTGAGATGGTGTCAAGGTTTAAGATCACTCTCGCGCCTCTATTTAGATTAATTAAAACCTCGGTAACATTCATTTCAGGCGGCTCTGTATAAATAGAAAAAACTAGGGCTGGGTAAATTAGTATTTTGCTAAGAGGATACGTCGCATAAGCTTCTTTCTCTCGGCCTCCCCATACCCCCAAAACCCGAAGACAATTACAAAAAGAAAAACACGAGTAAAGATCTCTTGACCCGAGCTGCCTCCCCGGCAAATACTTCTTGACCCCTAATTTCCATGCTGACTGTGGTTACTAGAATACAAGTTGTATTTTACGTTATATCTTCAAACAGGCCGAATACTAATCGGCCTTAAGTGCAAACCTGACCCGTGTTGTTAGAAAGTACTCCAGCTCAGTGTTCCTACCCCTCGTGTTCCTCTCGAGCAGCCGTTTCTTTGGGTGGCAGAGCCACCCGGAATTTGAATTTAAATTACCACTAATTAAATTTTAAAAATCATCAAATCCAACAAAATTAATTCTAATATCGAGCATAAATTAATTCAATTATATTTAAAATTTAATGAATGAAAATAAGTTGACGCTAGGACTTGAATCGTTGTTGTCATAAATATTATTAAACATTTTATGACATATATGGTGAGCTACTCTCTTTCGTTTTTACATATAATCAATGAAGCAAAATAACAATTAATTGAGGAGAGTAAACCATCTAAAACGGACTTATCTTACAAGGCCGAATACTGCATCCTGTTAGAAAATGGAAATGAAAGATCGGAAGTTTATACCGAACCTTAATGTCAGCTGTTTGGGTCCGACATACAGGTATCACTGTTTTGAGAGATAACTGTGTAGAGATTGTGTTTATATGTGGCAATTTGAATAAAAAAGAGACTAAAAATTTTTGGTTCCTTTTTTGCTTTACAGTTGTAAGCGTAAGAATTCTGTCTATATGAAAAATAAAGCGCTCTTATTTCCGATTGCTGGTCAGAACAATTTTAAACAAACATTTACGATGAGTAGAGCTTACTAAATGAAATACATTAGGAAATTCATGATGTTTTTATTCGAAAGGATATACAAATGGTAGTTTTGAAATAATAAGGTGGCGAAATTTTTCTAATTTGGAAATAAATTGCTTCAACATGTTTGATTTTTATCTTTAGTGAGAGTCTCTGTGTTCTGAAAAAATGCTATGAGCTTCGATATTTAAGAATATGATTACTTTGGCTATAAGTTTGTACTATTAAACGAAGGAGATCCCCAATGTGTACCTACAAACCTTACTTGAATTCAAAAAAGGAAGTGAAGTATTAAAGCTCCTTTCAGATGTACCTGTAAAACATAAGGTGGCGCCATAGCCTATTTGAACAGGGGCGATACATCCTCAGTTTCCAAGCAAATTGAGGAACCCTAGTTTGGGTGAATAAATCTAATGATGATCTCTTGTTAAATTCCATAAGATTTAAAACCTCTCCTTCGGCATTAATATATAGCCTGCTTACAAATGTAAATAAGCTTTTATTTATTCATCTTTGGTTAAATCTCTTAGAGAAATGGGCTACAAACACACTTATAGCAATTTATGATAGATAAGCGAAATTAAAGTTGGAGGGAGCCTAGACGTTAGTGTAAATTGTTAGAAATCGTATGCATCGCAGTTGTAATTAGTGCAATGGTTGTTTTCCATGTTAGCATGTATGTGCTTTTAACAGGACATAAATTAAAAACAAGTTGTTTGATATCCGTTCTCAGCAAGAGCCGTACAAAACATTTGATAACAAGATAACCTCTCTCTCTTTTACTTTAATGTATCATCCAGTGAGGAAGGTTCAATAATTGCTCTTGAAAAGAATAGAAAACAAATACCAGAGCCCGTTGCACGATTTCGCAACCATAAATTTTTGTTTATTATTTGAGAAAGAGACTATATTTGGATGGTGCCTTTCCTTAAAACATTTCAGAGACGAACACATTGATTAGTCATTATCCAAGGCCTTGTAATTTATTTATTTTACAGGACAGATGAAATCACTGAAAAAAGGAACAGTTTTAAATTCGATTTTGTTTCATAATAAAGACGATAAGGGAGGATTTTCCACATCTGGTTTAGAAATAGTTTAGTTTAGTGCAAAGTAAATAGCTCGTCATCTGTTAATTTGTTCTTTGTTGATGAGGTAGTAGTGAGTGAGAAAAATGGAATAAATTTGAAGTTATTGCCCCTTCTTGGTGCACAAAACTTACAAAACTCCTTTGCTTTCTGTTTTTCTTAGAAACAAAGCCAAAATGAGGAAGTCTAATGGCGCCATTCTTTATTTCCTGGATTTTGAAGGATGAAAACGTCGCAGGAAGAGGTATTACTCGATGACAAAACACTCTAGGTTAAAACGCTGCATGAATGTCCATGGGGCATAATAAGTCACGGCCCTGAGCAAGCGCAGACGAGGTAACTCGCTGGGCACGAAAGTGGAACAGCATTTATAATATTGGATGTTTGAGAGTGCGATCACTTACATCAAGCATCAGATAAATATTGTGCCATGAATGACCCCAGAATTGAGTTAAGTGTCTTTTGCGTCTAGAAAGAGTCCATAAAAGGTCCCAGTGGGTTATAGTAGGAGAGAAAAAATTGTATGGTATTACTAGGAAATCTGTTGAAATGACAAATGATGCAATTATGAAGCAATTATGTGAAAAAGGAAATAAACACCCAATTTAAAGTTCCAGATCGAAAAGTCCTTCAAACATGCAATGCTCTGATGGAGATGGCATAGGTGGGCAGAGCAGGTTCCTTATGACGACAGGTTAATGAAAGAACTCATGTTTTGTCTTAGTATTTGAAATACGATCACATGCGCTCTGAGTGCTGTTATGCAGAACATTCAGGCGTTACAGTGCTCCTGCCTCGTTTCCTTGAGTTACAGAACTAGGTCTTGTAAAGCTACGTAAGCGCAGTAATTTTGCGACTAAAATTGAATCTCTCATTCTCGGAAGATATTTCCATTCTTTGCTAAAACTGATGGGCAGAATTCGCATTTGGATTTGAAATTTTCGAGGTATGAGGGAATTTTAATTATTGTTAGTTTGTATGGATTGGAAAGGTTTTTCCCCACTAACGCCATCCTGATAAGACGGAGAAGTTGGTAAGGTTCGGTGACAAACATTAGTTGTCTTTCTTTGATAAAACTTCATTAGGTTTTGTGCAAATGTTTTGTTCATTATGATTTATCTATTGTTTTTTCCGCAATCATCTCTAATGTTTATGAATCAATTGTTTTCTGTATAATTAACTGTTACAGAAAAACATTGACTTTTATATTATTTAAAAACGCACTTTAGGATGATTTATATAATCTGCAATTTAATGTATTTTTTGTTTTAAGTGTTTCCAAAGATATAATTTTAGATTTTTAGGGTGTGGCTAATGGAAGATTCGCAAGATTGAGTGAATGAACATTATTAATTCCGTTTTCCGACGAAATATATTCACACCAAGCTAACCGCTTTTTGTGATGGTAACCAGGTTCTACCGTGATAAAGTGACTGATGAAGCCTGCTAGAGGAAGATAGAGATAGAGACAGAAAGAGATGGCGTGGAGAACATGTTTAACAAAGGGTTTCGCTACGAGATGAAGTTAAATATCTCGGGAAATTCATTTGCCACTGTTATTTGGATGACGTTTAAAATAATTACACAGAATACTTAACATCTGACGGAGAGCTATTCGGCTAGAGCTGGTTATAATTGTACATTTTTTTCTTTTATTTCTTTTGAATAATATATTTATTTTACTCAAGATTTTTGTGAAGAAAATAAATTGAGTAACACCAAAAATAATAAAAAAAAGGGTAAGGGTGATCCAAAAATTGCAAAGAATTTTTGTAGGCATACATGATAATACTTTTGAAAACTGCCCACCAACAAGATTAATTAAAAAATACTATAAGTTAAATAAATATGTTCACTAGAAGTTTACGATCTGTGTAAGACCATACTAGGGAAAAAATTTTCTATATAAAGGAATACATTCTTTAATTGCACGATACTATTAGACTCATTAATTCTAGAGAGATTTTAGTAAAAGCTGGCAATATTCTTTTCTTCCTAGTAGGGAAAATTAAGGTGGTTTCCTTTAAACGATTTATTGTTGTTTTTATCATGCATTCATTAGGTTAAAGAAGGCAAAGATAAAAAAAACTTGGATTCTCTTTTCGAATTTTATTGGCAAAATAATTTCAATTTTTAGTTGCATGTGAGTCTAAACGAGAGCAACTCTACATCGCATTATGTCGGTCGGTCCTCGTTTTGCTTATTATTTTTGCAATAACATCATAACTATTGAGCCGATTCTAACGAAATCTCAAAACCTTATGTTGTTTTAAATTCTCCTTCCAATGCCATAATTTTTAAAGTAATCCCAAGATTAACCCAGGAGCTATTTTGTTTTGGCAATAACATCATAACTATTCGGCCGATACTCTGCTAATTAAGAGTAGGCTATAATATGCTATACTTTGTTCTGTTCTAATTAAGAGAAGGCTATAATATGCTATACTCTGTTCTAATAAATTTTCTATTTCGAATTCGTATAAACACATAAAACACCATATAAATCATATCAGTACCAATATTTCCTTTGTTTCTTAGTTTGAGGTTAAATTTCTCTTCATCTATGTTCCTGTTACGAAAACAAGAGAATATTATGGTGCTACTATAGTATAAAGTCTACAAATTTGGCCGTAGTTTACATTGCATTTTTACACAATAGTATTCTGTCTACGGCAATACATAGGCCGTTTTTCGTATATAAAAATATTGGTTAATTTTAAGCTATAAATTACTTTAAAGCAAAAATAGCTAAAAGGGCAAAATTAAAAATTATGTTTGCAAACAGTTCTAATTTGGAGGAAAATGGCAATAATTAAATCACCTGCCTATTGCCGTAACCTTTGCTAACAAAAATTATCTAGAAAGGATTGCAATAACTGAATTGGAAATAGTCTACTCTTTTTTTTCGGATATTTTGGTGTGTTTTTTCCAAAATTGCTCAATACTCTGCATATAGGTGGCTGATGCAGGGTCAAAATAATTAATTTCATAAATAACTGTAAAGTGGAGGTGTCTCAGAGTTAAAACTTAGATTCGCTGAACAATCGTCGAAATGGAAAACTAAACCAATTTGAATTATTGATAGCAAAGTATTCTTATCACGTATTAGGAAGTAAAAATACCGTTAATAAGATTTTTTGTCGATCTCAAAACTACGGACTACTTATCGCTGCGCCATGTTTTCTTTTTTTTTGTTACATTACATTCGTATGAATAACTTCCGAGGAAAAATGATAATCTTCTTCTAACACACTTCCGCTCTTGTAACTCTGCCTTGAGGCAAATCTTGCCCAGACGATTTATTCCAAAAGTTAAATCCAGAGTACAACCTATTTGAGCTTTCTAAATCTAAGCTTTTAATGATTCAGGCATTTTATATTCCTCAGCAATTTACCGGGTTATGATACCAGTGTTTCCTTTCTCTGGGCTTTTAACTACATCATTATATATCACATGTCTTTGTTTTCCTTGTTTTTTTTCCGTTTCTTAATCTTCCATTTTCTTTCTTAAGCTTTTGCTTGTTCTCGGGATATATAATCCTCAGAGTTTTACCAGGTTGTGATATAAAGGACTTTATTTCTTTGCGCTTTCACTTACATCAGTTTTTATCAATTGTCAAGTGATGGTCACTTATTATATAAAAAATACCCGTCACCCAGCCATAACTAAAATCATTTGTCTTGTTTCTCACTGGATAAAACCTAAACTTCCTCATTAAAAGGCTTCATAAATCAACTATTTATTTAGCTTAATGATGGTTAGTTCTGTCAATGTGCGTCGTGCTTCTGATAGGGATGAGCGCTTGAAGAAACAGGTTCAAATCCAAATTTTTTATTCACCTTCTTCTTTCCGTTAAAGTAGTTTTCCCTCTTTTCTACGTTTCTCAATCTTTTATTTTCTTTTATAAGCTTTTAATAATTCAATTAATATATATATATATATATATATATATATATATATATATATATATATATAGATATTTATATATATATATATATATATATATATATATATATATATATATATATATATATATATATATATATATATGAGAGACGAATAATTCATCGTACAGCATCAAAAGGAGGTTAGAACTAGGAAAACCACAGCTCCCCCCCAGTGTATAAAGGGGAATATCTAGAATGCCGGCAGTAGGTTGGGACGTCTTTTGGAAGCTGTAACTGTCCTTGATGCTGACGGCTAAATATATCTGAAAAAAATGTTGAAATTATGTGACAAAATACCCAACGCACCCTGTATAGCTGTTGTTGTTCTAAATTGGCCATAAGGTCTTAAAGTTTTATAACCTGCAGATGGTCTTATACCTTTTAAAGGCAAGGAGGATTTTTCGTAATAGACAGCAGGGGGTACGCTAGCCCCAGGCGTCAGGGGAAAGCGGAACGTAAGGAATTCAACACACCTTCCATCGAAAAAGCATGGTCATATTTGAATCCACCCTGGAAGATATCGCCTGAGGTTCTCCATATATCTGGTCTTGCCAAGTCCTTGCTTAGAGGCATTTTTCGAACCTGGCTTTGATGAATTTTCTGAACTCGGGCTACTCTCGGAAAAACCTTTATCTTGGTAAGTAAAACTCTTCCGTATTGTTAACGTGCTTATAGCGGTAATCATCCTTGGATTAAATGGGAATAACGGGCAATTTTCAAACGGGTTTCGGGTGAATTCACTGTGAGCTTCCTCTGAGGTCCTAGATAGACCAACGGTTTTGTCACAATTTGTGAATGAACCATATATTATTTTATTATATTCTGAAGTTAAACATAAAAGTAACCAACGCAGCATGTATATCTTAAAAATTGAACTCTAATTTATTTTCTTTTATGTTGAAGTTTGTCGAAAGAATATCTAGCGCATCATATATATATATATATATATATATATATATATATATATATATATATATATATGGAGAAGTGATACACAAAAATAATAGAGAGGAGATCCTGCTGGAAGGAACTACATGGTTACCACACCAGCGCTACCTACACGGGCGCTCAAATGAGGGGTGTCGTGCTTTTCCAATTATATATATATATATATATATATATATATATATATATATGTTCTATTGAAGTCTATATCTGTGGCAGCGTTATTAATTTTAACTTGCATTTTCTTAATATTTCTTACAAGTTTTTTAACGGGGTCTTCGAGGCGAGAAAAAACATTTGCGAATGACGTACGGACTTCCACCATGTTAGGTCTTCTTCAGGGAATAAACAGAAATGAAATTTTTGATGGTATACTTAATTTAGTAGATGATGGGATAGTTACAGATAAAAGTGGGTGAAATTTAAAGTGGGAAGGGGTATTTTGCCATGGTAAAAGAACATCACATTATATTCTTTATTTTTGATTTTTCCTTTTTGTCTTATTTATAGTATGTAGTGTTTTTCTATGTTTGTTTCATTATGTGTAGCTAGCGTGTTCTTCTTATTGTTAGTGTTTCAATTCTTGTATACTTATTTTTTGGGTTCAATTCTCTAGCATTCAAGCCTTTTATAGCTGTTAGCTCAGCAATTTCCGTGTGTTGTTTTAATATTATGTTGTTTGGTCTCACAGTTTTTTGTTTCGGTTGAACTGTGTTCGTTTTTTGTTTTCCTTTTAAGTGTATATTGATGAAATGTTTTCTTGTGAGCAGAATTTAGTACTTGGGAACTAGCTACGATGTGAGACTTTCTCTCGCAGTCGTGCAGGTATGTTAAATCTGCCACCAGTTCCCTGTAATTCCGGAATGACATCGTTCGTAAGAGTTAACCAGACCCTTCTTCCCAATTTCTTGGTTAAGATGTTAATAGGGTCCAGTTTTTCCTTGTATGGAGATTCCTCTTCCGATGTTGGTCACGCCTTCTGTCTTTATTAATTAGTATGGATGCGGAGTTTTGTACACGTTGCAGTTTTCTTATTGAGGTCTTGTTGGGCCCTTAAGTCACTACTGCAGGTTAGATGAGCTTAACCTGGAGGTACATCAGGTATATTTTCCTAATGTTGGTCGAGCTAAGATCTCTTAACTTGTATAGCTTGGAGATTTCTCTCTTTGCCATGTTCCTTCTTTCCGTGTAGTGTCTCGAGTATCCTTGGTAGGAGATCTTTAGGCCCAGGACAGTGCCTCCGGCGAAGGAGCAGTATTTCCTCCTTTCGATTAAGATGGGCCACGTCAACGTGCAGCTCAGTGGGACGATCTTGAACTTATCCCAATTTGTTCTAATCTTCCATTATCTCTCGTAGCTGTTGTTGTTGATTTCAGTTATTGTGCGCATTCCCTGATCCCTTGCTTTCTTCTCGGACAGGGAACGATCTGAGGGACGTCATCTGCAATTTGCAGATACATTGTGTCCCTGTGCACTGGTGTTGGGAGGTCGATGGTAAAGACCAAGTAAAGCAGTGGGCTCAGGCAACTTCCCTAGGAACGCCCGCCTTTAGTTCGAATTAGGGTCCTCGGTATCCTTCGATCATGAGACATGCCCTTCTGTCCATGACAAAGTCACGAAGGATCCTTTCCAGGATTGGGTCCAGCTGGAGGTTTAGGATCTATTATTGAAGTCCTTCCGGCCAGACTTTATCGAGGGCCTTCTGCATGTCCCTCAACATAGTTTCTACATAGTACACATTTGATGGGCAATCGGATACTTTGTCTGTCAGGAGCGCTAGGGCTGTATCCATGCCGCTTTTATGGCAGAACTGGTGTTGTTGGGGGTTATGCGCTCCTAACTCTCTTAGTTAAGCTTGTAGCCTATTAGCTAGGATCTTTTCAAAGATCTTGCCGATCATCTCTAGAAGAGAGATCGGGCGATAGTTATCCACCTGGTCTGGGGGCTTGTTTCCTTTTGGAATAAAGATGATTTTAGCCATCTTGTACCCGTCAGGAAAGTAGCCCGTATTCAGAGCGGCATTTATGGTATTAAGCATTGCCTGAATGATTTGCCTCGGGGCATTCACGAGGGTTTTTTTCGCGAGCCCAGACCAGCCTGGAGCCCTTTGCTTGAAGGACCTTATGTTGTTCATGGTCTCTTCAAGGTTATTGGGCACCCGAGTTCAACCATCTCTCTTTCTTGAGATACTTGCGGGTTGGGGTGTGTTCTATGCCAAGGTCCTCGAGCAGTTGGTCTTCGAATTCCTGGTCGAATCCGTCGTTCTTCTCAGGGGTTATAGCGAAAATCTTTTTCTAGTATGTCTTAAATCTTTTGTCGAGAGACTGGATCCTCAATGATTTAATCTCCATATTCTATTGATGTTCAGGCTTTGGTGAGCAGTCCTCTAAGTCTTCGAAAACTATTCTCAAAACTAACTGGACTGTCCTCCCTGTCCACCCTACCAATGATGTTATTCCATATTTCCTGCTTGATGGAAATGGCGTCGCTGGGGCTTCTTCTTCGGGTTCGTCTTGCAGTTGCAGGACGTCTTCCAATTGAGGGTTGTCCGGGAACCACATTTCTTCGAGACCATTCTTTTTAAGCATAGTGTCAAGCTTGTTCGCGAAGCAAACCTGGTTAGTAATGTTTCTCACGTGAGGGTTTTTGTAGAATTTTTATTCCCTCCCTTGAGGTAGGTCTTTGGAAGGGCACTTTCTACGGTCCTTGCGGGGGTGACTTTTGCTGCTTGGGCATAGGAGGTATTCGTTCTCCTTATACCCTCCGCCCTTTTTTCGTCTTCTTTTATTTTAGCACCTCCTTCTTTTTTGAGAAAGACATGGCCATATCCCCATGCTTTTACCACAATTTAGGCATTTATCTTCGGCTACTGGGCATTCTTGCCAGCCATGTCTTTTACCACTGCATCTAGAGCAGGTTATTTCCTGCTCCTTGCAATCTTTCGTGGCGTGGTTTTCTAATTTAAAACACCTGAAGCAGGTTTGTACTGAGGTGAACTCCCTCTTGATTTGTTCTACGATTATTTTGGAGTTTAAGAGCAATAGCCTACTCTCATTCGCCTTGGTTGTCATCGTGGTATCGCCAAATATGATCATAAACACGTCGTTGTATTCCTTGTAATCTCTTTTGTTTTTAAATTTCACCACTTCGGTAATGCTCGTCCACTGCTGGTTACTCTCTATTTGTTCTTTAATTTCCTCCTTTGTATGTCAGCCGATCAATGAGCCCAGCCTTCGGCATATCACACTTCTGTGTGCCTGGATCTGTCGAGGGGTACGGGATTAAAGGTTTATCCCCTTCAGGATCTTTATCCCAGCTTGTTTTGTGATGGACTCTACGTCTTTTTCCTTCTCAAATAAAATTATTCAATTTTTTCATTTTGTGTATGGAGAGCAAAGAGAGGGATCACTGTGTAAAACAGGCAAACAAGCAGTCGTAGAGGCAAGGTCGAGGAAATAACTTGAGAAAAGATAGCAAGAGTTGATAGAACGGTAGCTAGAGACCGATGCGTGGTGTGGTGTCGTTTCGTTGGTCTCGAAGTTTTTGTGACTGGACGACGGGTGGAGGTTGGTCAGGAACGAGCGCGTGTCTGCTCAGTCGGAAACGCGTTATTAATGATGCCTTTAGTTTATGCGAAAAACGGTATGGGTTGCGGGTGGTAATGGGCCGTGGGGTATCGTGGTGCCAACGCATAACTTTTCACATGTAAGGCGGTGTATAATGGGTCTCTGGCGAGTTTTTAGAGTTGTTTTGTGAGTCTGGTGTAAGCATATGTGTTGAGGGGTACTAATTTGTTGTTGTCATGCAGTGCGGCCATTCTCGAGTACAAAGGAGAGCGGCAAGCGCGCTTCAGAGCAGAGTCCTGAAAGCGCTGAACCTTTTGCTCTTGCTTGTGTTAGGTTATGATTTATATTGAACCTGAGGGTTTTGTCGAAAGTTACCCCCAAGATTTTTGTACGTTGTGTATATTCGAGCCTTGTTGGGTTTAGGTGGTTCATGTCTAGCGTGTGTTAGAAGATTTGTAGGTTGCATATGAAGTGATCTCTTGTGCCGTAGAGTGTCATCTGTGTCTTCTGAGGATTCGTGGCAATCAGCCATTTATCCTCGTAATCTGTTTTATCATCTAGTATTGTTTGTGCGTAGAGGGCGATTTATTCTGGACCATGTCTGCTGACGAGAATGGTTTCGTCATCGGCATAGGACACTATATGTGTGACAGCAGTTTCGGGTGGGCGTGGAGTGTCGTTTGTAAACATGATGTATGTATAGTGTGGGTGCCAGTACGCTTCCTTGAAGAACGCCTGAGCGTGGTGTGAAGAGTTGTGAGAGGGTATTATTGTATTTTATTTGGCATCTCCGTTCAGTGAGGTAGTGCGAGAGGAGCCTTCTGGCGCAGAGAGGTAACGCCCTATTGTTGCCAAGTTTCCAACGGAGTCGCTCGTGCCACACTTTATCGAAGGCCTTCTCCACGTCCTTGCTGATGGAGAGTATTTTGATGTACATGGCGTTTTTCTGTATTCTGTCGGAGCGATGGTCACGGCCGCCTGAGTGGACCCGGCCTATCCTAAACCCATATTTGTGGGGGAGAATCAGTCCCTCTCTTCCAGGTATTCCCGCAGGATGCAGTTGATCATGGGTTTGAGTATTTTGCCTAGGTGCTCTAATAGAGCGATAGGCTTGTAATTGTTCGGGTGCTTGGGGTCTTTGTTCGGTTTTTGTATAATTATTTTGTGAGAGAACTTGAATATTTTAGGGAAGTGGCCTGATTATTGTACTGTGTGATCAGTTTCTGAGTGTGTATGGAAAATGTTAAATGTTTTATGCAAGTATAGGTTTTGGTAGTGAGTGTAGGTTTCGTGTGTGTTCTGTGGAAGGAGGTTTTGAAGTAGGGGTCTTGGATGCAGGGTTGGAGAGGGAAGAGTATAGGATGAGGGAGTTAGGAGCAGAGCTGGAGGAAGTAGAGCTAGGAGATGAAGGGCTAGAGGTATTAGGGGCTGTGCAGATTATGAGAGGTGGGGTATCGGGAGAGAGAGAGGAGGTTGAGACGAAGAAGGAGGGGATGGAAGGGAAAAGAGAAGGAACAGCAGGGGGGGCTTTATGCGTGGTTGTGTGTGGGGGGGCTTCGTGGTTGTTTGTTTTGTTTTGTACGAGGTCTTTTGGGGGTCTGGTGGGCTTAGGAGAGGTGGAGGTTGTGGTGTCAGTGGGAGTAAGGTTGAAGGCTGTAAGAAGGGGCTAGGGACGGTTGGAGGGGGGGGGGCATTAGGGGAGGAATGGAAGTTGCCGAGGGGGAAGTTATGGAGGTAGGAGGGAGGTAAGGGAAAGAGAGTAGGAGTGGAAACTATGAAGGGAGCAGAAGAGGGATTTAGGAGAGAGGTGGGAGCAGTAAGCATAGGGGTAGAACAGGAAGGTGCAGTGGCGAGAGTTGCAGGAACAGAAGTGCGAGAGGAGGCAGGAGCGTGGTGAAGGTGGGGGTCAGTGGGTCTAGGTGGAGAGGTGTACGTGCCGACCGGCGTGGGGAGAAGTGCGGGTCTTCTGTTTGTTTGCTAGTCGATTAGATCGAAAACCTTCTCGGGGAAGGTGAACTGCTCCATCCCATGCGAGGCGAATATATTTTGTACAGTCGGGGGTCACCCTTGACATGTCTTTTGCCACCGATGAGAAAAAGGGGGCCAGGTGTAGATTTGGGTTTTTAGTCTCGTTAGGTGTGAGATGTGGAGTGGGGGTGGGTGTGTGGTGTGGGGTGTGGATTGGTGTCGGTAGTATTGGGGGGTCTCTGGGTGAAAGGTTCTAGGGTGGAGGCGGGTGACAGGATATGTGGGTGAGTTTGGGTTGCTGCTGTGGTTGGGTTTCTTTGGGTTTGTACAGGGTGGACTTTTCCAAAAATTGCTACATTATATATAGTATTTCTACGCAAACATAAGTATTACAAAAATTGGCCAATCATGGCGCGGGAAATTTTTAAGGGGAAACTAAGCGCTACAAGAAACATATAAAATTGGGAGGCTCAGATTGTCTGACTCACGACCGCTAAGTTCGGCCGCTATGCATAAAGTCCACCAAGCTCAACCCTCTGAGGTCCCCACTCGAGAAGCATCCCCCATCCGTCATCACCCATTATCCCAGCACCATCCGAGCGAGGAAACAACAGGAAATTGGACGTCAGCGTTTTTCTCACATCGACGTTCAAAACTCACCCTTGACTCTACATCCTTTACGACTTCTGACATCACTTTTTCTCACCCATAACATATTAATTACAAATTTTTCACAGAGAGGAAGAAAATAAAAAAGAAAGAAGAAAGAAGACGCCTACGACGATGGAGGCCCTCCCTAAGAGGTTTCCCCTACAGACCATACGAGGAAAAAAAACACCGCAGAAGAAGACAGTGTGCCAATCCCTATTCGCGAACCTAAGGATTGCACTGATAAAACTAATTGATATCCCAAACGGATTCATCGCGATGTGCGAGGAAAACAAAGATGTGGACCGGCTCCTATCCGAAGAAGGGGCCGAGGTACTAAAAACTCTAGACATGCAAGCAAAGACCCCACCAGCAATCTCTGCCAACAGAAGCGTCATCTGCCGAAAGGTAGACAGCTGGGTGGGAAATAACTCCTCCGCTGACATAAAAAGCGAGGTCGAAAAGAACCACACATGGGCAAAGATCAGGGAAGTGATCAAATTTCGTGACCACACACATGTCTTTAAGGTGACATTTAAGATAACCGAAATGGCCTACAAGGCGGCAATAGAGGGACTTCTCGTTTTTAACATGAGGATCCCAGGATGTAACATAAAACACGAAAAGTACTATAGCATCTAGATGCGCTTGGTCTCCTATACGCTCGAAGCACACACCACCGCCAATTGCCCCCCAAAAGGAACTACATGGTGCAGCAAATTCGCCACATAGGGTCACAGATACGACTCCTGCAAAAGCACAGAAAAAAATTGCATGAACCGTAGCATCGAACGATGGCCCTTAACTTCCCCTAAAGAAAGGAAATATTCAGGAAAATGGATGAAAAAGAAAGGAAAAAAATCGACCAACGCGAGCACTGTGAAGAAAAATGAAGGGATGGCCTCAGCAATGGCAACCCCCTCACCGATGGTCCTCACAAATGACCTAAGTTCAAAAATATTAATTTGCATTATACATGCAAACGTGGCAAATGCGGTAAAACCTGGATGCTACAATCAGGTTCTAAACGCACTACTTAAAGCAAATAACTTTCCATCCATCATTGTACCCGCTGACCCCGAATGCTCCAAGGCATTCAAGGATAGCGTGATCGGGAATAACCAAGAAGAAAAAGCCACCGGACTGAAAAAGGTAATCAAATCTCTCTCATCGGAGGAATCCGAAGAGGAAGACGATGATGTAAACAAGGACAAAGAAGAAGAAGAAACCACATCTTCGGTAAGTGACGAGGGCTCATGCACTCGCATTAGAGCGATGAAGAGTCAATCAAAAACTCCTAGTCCTCCCCCGAAGAGCGAAATGCCTGGGCACGCCAAACCCGCCCCACAGGCCAAAAAGAACAAAAAAGACCAAGAAGAAACAAAGGTAAATACATCTCACAATGGAACGGAACGCACTTAGAATTCTGGAAATCAACACCAACGGCTGGACAGCGGAAAGAAATCTTTACGGAAATTTGTTCAGGGAGATTAATGCAGATGTCATCTTGATTTCTGAACATGGAATTGACACTCGTAGCTCCGTAATGAAGACCTGGAACTACGACGTATTGATCACAAACTACTCTCAAGAGCGGCACGACGGTGCCGCCATCGCCATCAAAAGAGGAATCAAATACAAGCAAGTAGGAAACCTCGAAGAATCCTATCTTACAATAGAGGTCGAACTCGATATAGGTAAGCTGGTCATCGGCACCGGGTACCAGCCGCCGTAACGAGGATATTTGCCTGTTCATTCTCTCTCTGGCCTATTTGGCAGAAGAGCCCCCACCATATTAATGGGGGATCTTAATGGCAAATGTCGGGAATCTGGGTACAGGGCCTTCAACGAAACTGGAAGGTGCATGGAGACTAGGATGGAGCGAAATATGGCCAAAGAATAGGCCTGGACTTCCCAACCTATATTCGAGGAAGAAGTGCCACAAAATTAGACATTTGTCAGGCTAATCGTCAGCTGCCGTTTAATTACTACATGGCACCGGACCAGGTGCCATGTAGTGATCATATAGGGATCCTAATTACCATCAACAGCAACCCTATACAAGCCCTAGCTGAAGTCAGACAAGACTACAGGAGAGCAGACTGGGCACGGTACGCGAATCTTCTCGAATCCTACCGTCCACCAAATCTGGACGAGGCAATTCTCGAGGAGATAGATGAGGCACTCGACGACTTCAACGAACAACTTATAAATTCAGATAGGGTTTGCATCTCAACATACAGATTGACTGGGTACATGAAAGAACTCTATAGAGAATTGAGAGTAATGTACGAAATATATATCAGAGAAGCATCAGTTGATTCGCTACAACGAAGTAAAGAGATCAAGGAAGAGCTCAATTAGTTGATCCTCGAACAACAACAGAGACAATGGGACGATGCGATCGAGGGCCTCGATCGAGATACATCCCCAAAGACTTTTGGAAGAAAGTCAGAAGTCTCAGAGGATCATCTCGAAAAAAGAAGAAAATGGAAATCCAAAAAGAAAGATAAATCCATTGAAACAGATGATAGAAACATCGATATAGTATCCCGGCCCAAACACGTCCATACTCACTCATCATTTATATCCACATCCGAGTCATTTTCGCAGGGTCGTTGCCGGCGAGGCGTGAGGACCCCCAAAAAGGAGAGAAAAAGAAAATAAGATAAAGCAAAATGGCAATTAGAACGTCACACCTCACATTACTACACACAAATGACAAGCGCCCCACCACAAACGACCAACATACACTCCTAAACTTAGCCGCTACTCATGACACCCCCATCACAAACATTATAAAAACACATACAGGCTACAAACTAACCTTCTGCTCACAGGAGGATGCAGTAGCATTCCACCAAAACGCATCTGATACACTCGCCGCACTAGACCTTCAAACAAAACTAGCCAGCCGACGGTGTACTAAAAGACACCAGATACGTATTAAAAAGACCAACCCCCTATAGTTGGCCTTCTCCAATGATGACATCTGCACACACCTCAGACAGAAGTATGGGGAGGAGGGCATTACGGACCTGTACTTTAAACGTACTAAACATTAGGCAGTGATCACACTGTCCGATGAAAACAACAAAACACTGCTGCTAGACGAAGGTATCAAGGTCTGAGACCAACTAATATACCCACACAGCATGGAGTAACAACATAGCATAAGACCAACACAATGCCGGCGGTGTTACAAAACCGGACACATAACACGTACATGTTAAGCAGATCTAGTCTGCTCAAAGTGCAGTGTAGTGGGGCACCACTAAACCACCTGCACAGTGACCGCACCCCTCTGCTCCAACTGCGGCGGCGACCATGTCGCCGTTAACCCAAAATGCCCTTACTTAAGTAAGGCCCGCTATGACTCCGTAGCGGCTATATGGCGTCCTCAACCCATCCACACAACCACACACTCGGCACCCACCCCCCTTCCCTTCACAAGAACACACCTCAACCTGTCCCACCTCAGACAAACCTAACCCCAGCAGCGCCGCCAACTCACCCACATATCCCGTCACCCTAGTACCTTACACCCAGAGACCCCTGCTACTACCGACACCCATCCACACCCCACACCACACACCCACCCCCGCTCCAGAATTACACACCTAACGAGACCACAAACCGAAAGCCTCACCTGGCCACTGTGCTCTCAACGGTGGCAAAAGACATGTGGAGGGGTCACCCCCACCTATACGCAAACATACTCAATACACTATTCGCCTCGCACGGGCTAGAGCAAATCCCCTTCCCCGAGAAGGTGTTCGTTCTAATCGACTAGCACACAAACAGAAGACCCGCACTCCTCCCCACCCAGGTGGGCACGTACATCTCTCCACCCGGGCCCACCGGCCCCCACCTTCACCACGCTACCACCTCCTCCAGCACTTCTGTCCCTGCCGCTCTAGCCACTGCACCTTCCTTACCTACCCCTTTGCCTTCTGCTCCCACCTCTCTCCCAACTCCCTCTTCTGCTCCCTCCACAGCTCGCACTCCTCCGACCTCTTTAACTAAACTCCCAACTACCTCCATAACTCTTTCCCTTCGGCAACCTCCACTCCTCCTCCTCCTACTGCCAGCAACTCCTTTTAACAGTCCCCAGCCCTCCTCTCCCAGCCTCAACCAGACTCCCACTGATACCACAACCTCCACTAAGTCCAACACCCCCCCCCCACAACAGCCCGTTACAAACAAAAAAAAACCTCCTACAAAACCCCCTCACAAACACACAACCACGCATAAAGCCGACGCCACCCTCCTGCTGTTCCTTCTCCTCCCCTATCCACCCCAACCTCCTCTCTCTCACGACACTCCATATCTCATAATCTGCACCTCCGCTACTATCTCTAGCTCCTCATCTCCTAGCTCTACTCCCTCCACCTCTGCTCCTAACTCCCCCTTCCTAGACTCTTCTCTCTACAACCCTGCTTCCCAGACCGCATTCCTCGAAACCTCCTTCCACAAAACACACTCTCCCTTCCACCACGGCTTGCCCACCCAACAACACCGCTGACAACCCCAACAAACAACAGCCGACACAATTAAAGGTACTGGCTCCTCACGCTTCTTGGCAAATAACCAACAAAAGAGGAACGGTCCAGGGTAAATCAGCCTCACGTGCACTCCGCCCACGACAATAGGTCGCCTCAACGTGACACAGTTAAACGTACGCAGTTGGCCCGGTATTGGCCATACTGTTGCCAAATGGGTCCTAAACACACAAAGACCTGACATAGTACTCATGAACTCGACCAGCATACATCCTTCCAACACCAGACTCCGAAGGCAGGTTACCACACGTACCTATCTCCAAAGGCACTGCACCTAGGATCAGTGATCCTAGTAAAGCGCTTGATACACTACTCCCTTATCCAAACACAAGGCGATTCTTTTCTAGCCTGCAAAGTACAAACAACTCCGGCCCCATTCTAGTGGCCACACACCACAGACCACCACGCGTACAATTAAACATATATGCTCACACCAGACTCACAAAAACAACTCTGGTAACTCGCCAGAGACCCATTATACACAGCCTTACATGTAAAAAGTTATGCGTTGGCACCACGATACCCCGCGGCCCATTACCACCCGCAACCCATACCGATCTTCGCATAAACTAAAGGCATCATGATTAACGCGTTTCCGACTTAGCAGACAGCCTCTCCTTCCTGACCAGCCTCCAACCATCGTCCAGTCACAAAACTTCGAGACCAACGAAACCACACCAACACCACGCATCGGTGTTTAGCCACCGAACTATCAACTCTCGCTAGCTTTTCTCAAGTTATTTCCGCCCCCTTTCCTCTATTACTGCCTTTTCGCTTGTGTTGCACAGTGATCCCTCTCTGTCCTTTCTATACACAAAATTAATTGTTTGACTATTTGTCGCTCTAATCTAGTTCTCTGCAAAGGATGCAAAGGCAAAAGAAATATTAAAAAAATGCAAGTTAAAATTAATAACGCTGCCACAGCTGTGGACTCTAATAGATCCTGCATACAACATGGCCTTTTAGCTAATTATATATATATTTATATATATATATATATATATATATATATATATATATATATATATATATTTATATATTAAAAAAACTGTAAGAGCGTAATATTTAACAACGAGACTAGTTTTGGCATGGGAGTTTGTCATACCATCTTCATTCCTATATTACCAATAGATACAAACTCAGCAAATATAAAATCTATACATGAAGTCATATAAAAATATTTTACGAAAATACTCAGAAGGGTAAAATTTGGTGGGGCTCTGGTTAATCTATAGTATGGTTCAAATTATTGATATGTTTAAAGTATTTAAAATATTGTTTGCCCGCCCAACATCGCTTCTGTATCCGTAATCCTCTTTTTTAAACCCCATCTTGTATCACCTATATATTGTATAACCATCTTGTAATCCTTAAAATAGGATTAAGCATAAACTTGCTTCATTGATTTTCTCTTTGTGTTTAGTTCGAGTGAACCATTTTTTAATAGTCGAAGGGTTTTAAAGAGATGCGGTTGAGGTAAACGACACTTTTTAATCCTTTAAGTGATGGAGAAATTGGTAGACATAAACAATTTCTGTTGACATCAGTAATTCTTCTTTTGGGCCAATAAAAGTTGGATCTAGCTTTGGATAAACTTTCGTTAATGATATGGAATAGGTATTTAAATTTTATAAAGATACAGGTCCTGAATGTTATTTCAACGGACAAATTTCACAGACAATGCAATGGATTCTTTATATTAACATCATGACATGAATAAAAATGGATATAGGAATTGAAATTTATATCGAGAAGCAGCTTGTTAAAATTGTTTTAGGAATTATCGAAATAGTCTAGCTTGTTTAAGATCCACATCGGTATGACGTGATCAAAATACCTTTAGCTTAGAAAATTTAGGGATAGGATAAGAGAAGAGAGTAAACACATCTGAAAATGTTCCAAGGACAGATAGCAGAGAATAAGTGATAAAGGGTTTTCCATGTTAAGGCCAGGTTTTGACACAGGAAGCCCAAGTCACTATTGAAAACATTTTAGGTAACGCAAAGTTTAACAAGGTTAACATATATTGTTTGGAGTAATGTGAGATTTAATATTGGATTTTTCAATACAGTATATATATTATTCTAAATGGATAGATCAGCAATACACCGATTGGAGTAATGCTCTTAATTTGAAATAAATAACCGATCCGCCCCATCGCATCGAACGTAAAACGCATATAGATATACATATATGCTTATACTGCATCAAGATGGAAGAGCACCCCACAAAACCATGCAAAGAAATAGGCGAGGAAATTCGGAATGCGGCGAAACAGACAATGAATGGAGAGAGTATAAGGTGACAAAAAAGGGCATCGGCTGAAATGGACGCCACAGAAACATGGCAATTTTAGCCCCAAGTGGAAAAAAACAATGGAAGGGCAGTAAAGGGAGAGCCAAGAAGAAGAAGGTAGAACAAGTAACTGGACGTACACTAGAGTGGCGAACAAGGTCAATTAGTTTCAAGAAGCTAAATCGCACCTGAGAGTACCCTACGGAACTTCAACTGAGTTAGCAGTGGCATGCGGTGACTTTTGATGATGAGGAAGCAATTTAAGTTTTAGAAAAATAAATAGGTTAATTGAAGTAAATATTTTGTTCATTAAAATTAACTATAAAATTGTAAACTACTCACTTTATTTAAATGTTAATTCTATTCTACTATCTTGTCGTTAAATAAATCGATTATACAACTATATGGCTATTAGCGGTTTTGTGCCTTTTAATCGCTTCATGCATATTATTTAAATCATCGAATCCATTTGAGTTCTAATTTCCCACATCATTACAGAATAGTAAACATGGACAAGAAAAGAGCTTATGTAAGTATGCACAACCTGCTAGCAAAGATGTTCTATAATATTAGCTTACAATTTATTTGCGAGTGCAACACTTTGTTTTGGAGGACAGATCTAGTGTTTGCGTAGGCCTACCCGTTTTAATAATATTTTCTCTTTCATTATGTCATCTCACTGAAAGGGGGTTATCATTTAAAAAAATGAATAAACAATACGCCACAGTTATTTTGTAAACAATACAATCACACTGACTCAAAGCTACTAATAGGAGGGGTAACTCCGGTAGGGCTGCCAGAACCGAGGAAAAATTAACAAAATGCCTAAGACACAAGAGCGTAACCTCACTGAGTTTATGCTCTGTGGCTGCTTTCATTCTCAAAACCAGTATTTAAATATAACCTAAAAGGTTTTAAGCTTCAGAGCATAATAATAGATACGATATTATGTCTTAGACATTTTGTTGCATATTCTTAGATTCTGGCAACGGGCAGGGTTGCCAGATGCAAGCCAATGAGTGCAAGGCAACGCCGGGTACTTCATTTAGTGGCTCATAGGTGAGCCTTAGAAGCACTAGGTAGGACAATGGTACACATGAAGGAATTGTGAGGCTCCTATGGGAGGGGATACGCTTTGGAAGTAAGCTGATTTCAAGAGGACACTTCCAATTAATCATGAGGTCTGGGCTTGCATAAAATCATCTTCTTTGTGTAGAAATATTCGAACACAACTTCGGATCAGACTAAAATATGCTAAATACAATTATGAGAGAGCTCTTTGGTTATTAAGTGCCAGCACAATTTTGCAAAACATTCTGGCACTAGAAAAGGGCAAAGTACCGCTTAGTGCTTCAGGTAGAATAGAAATATCTCCTATCTGCATAGTTATTAATACTACTGATAATCTCCAAGCAAAACTACAAAAACTACAACTGGCTTTGTGAAAGAGCTATATTGGCTTCGAAATAAAAAACTCTCTGCAGAAGCAATAAACATCAATTGCTTTTCCTCTCATGAAGTCCACAAATTTACAAGTCAGTTAATAAATATAGGATCATGCTCAAATCTTCGATTATTCTAGAGTTCCTAAACTTTCTAGAACCTCCTGATATTACTCATCACCAACTTGAACTAAAGTTAGTAAATCTAAATAATGTTTTTGCGCAATTTAGATCGGACAAATCTCTCTAATTTCACTCGTCGGGTGGTAAATAATTTGATGCCCCATGTCATAGAGGCAACCATTCTTACTGGAAGTAGAAAAGTTAAGGATGTCTTCATTCAGAGAATATCACTAAATCCATCATGGTCACAATCGCCATTTAAATTCAGAAGACTAGATTTCTCAATCCCTGTAAGTATTTCAATGTGAATAGTTACAATTAGAGGAACCTTGTTTTACTTATGGTCAACTCTATGTTGATTGCTCTAAAGTGAGAAACAAATGTAATCTGTTTCTATATACTCCGCAATAAAAAATAAAGAATATTGTGTACCAATAAGTTTTGTTGCGTTGATGAACATGATTAGGTGTAGTTCATAGATGAGAATATTGTTTGCGCAGAGTAAGAAAGAAAAAGATCAAATAACTCTTAGTTTATTTATGAACGCTTATTTTAACCAGCAAACTACAGGTATATTTGCTAGTATATATATATATATATATATATATATATATATATATATATATATATATATATATATATATATATATATATATATACATATATATTGCCTTTGTGTAACTACGAGAAAAATGTTAAAAGTGAGTAAGGATACCCATAAAAAAGCATTGGAGAAACACCTTTTAATTTTATCACTTTAAGTTTATAATAGATGCAACCAAGTTGAATGTTTGAAGGAGGGGGCAGTAGACTTTGATACTCCTTAACTGCATTCAATATAGCTAAGAAAAATGAAGGAGTTCAAATAAAAATGGAGACAAAGGATCTTAAAAAAAGAGAGTGCAAGGATGACGTGGAAAGAGATCAGGCTACATGTTGCCCACCAATTGAACTGAGATAATTTAACAAAGAATTGTATGCGAGTAATTAAGTTATTATTAAAAAGAGAACACCAACGAAGTAAGCTTCGCCAGCCCATTGTCATGAATGACACAAGTATTAAAAATGTGAAGAGCTTGTTAATGGAAGAGGATTTAAGATATATAGCTCGATTAATCCTCTTGTGACCTTCGGAATCAAGTGGTACGCAACACTACAGACCATGTTACTTCCTTGATTGCATCGAAGGCAAGTGGAGCACGCTATTCACCAGAGTTCAGTTTAATTACATTTGATACTTATGACACAGACCGAGGAAGAGTTAAAAATGGCATATTATAACTATTTAGCAGAGGCGAAGATTGACTCACCCAATCTCAAAAGTGAATCGTGGAACATTGACATAAAACCCTTACTTTGAACGTCTTCCCTTTTTTAGATTTGGAGCACTTATTATAAGGGAAAAATTAATGGATTACACCATTGCCTTTGCCTAAATGAGTTTATTTGAGAGAATCGTTGAAACTTGAGGACCAATGAGACATTTACACTCACTAGAGGAAGAATAGGGAAAGGTAGACGTAAATTTCAACAAATTCTTAAGGAAAATGAAGGGTACATGTGAAAACGTGAAAAATGAGAGAATGCAATATCAACTATTTTTACTCCTTTATAATGCGATAAAATAAAAATAACAATCAAGCATAGCAAAAAAATAACCTGAAGAGGCCGTATCCAGAAAATAAATGTCGAACAGAAACAATAGTCATAAAATTTTCATGATTAGAGTTCATGCGTCTTATCAGAATAGTTTTAGTTTAAGAATGTTACGTGAAGAATCTTAAACTAGTTCGGGTATAATTATACTATACAACACCAACTTTATTGTCAAAGATTTTATTTATCTGATTTAGGATATTTTCGATTTGTTAAATCCAAAAATCACATTGGTTTTGCTCTATCAGGTCAATTTTGTGATTTAACACCACGTTTTTTTACAGTGTTTTTTTTCATGTAAGGGTATTTTCTTTTTATATGATGCAAAACCTTTGATGTTTCTTTAAATAAACGAATTTTAATTAGTGTTCTGAAACAATTCTTTACTAAATGTTATATTTTTGCAGGTGAATAAAATGCATTCAGCCAGACAATCTTTTTAAAAATAAGTCCGATGTATTCTGCTACTTCTATGGTGAATACACTGTTGGTGTAAATAGAATTCCAGTCAAAAGTTTCATAAATCGTGACTTCCTTGCTTATTTTCGTATGAAGCATTGTGAACAAAATAAAGCTTAAGGACTATACATGGTATGAAAACTATAACTTGAGTATCTGAGTCGTTGGACAAAGGATAAGAAAAGTTGTCTAAAGTTTTGAATTTCCAAGGTTTGGAGGGAGCCAGAAAACCAGGAAACTGACTAATACTTTTGCACCATTGATTTGACTGGGATAAACAGAAAGAGCCGGAGCAGACTCAAGTATCATGATCTTTAATCCTCACGACGTCCTTTAGCTTATTGCGATGAAATTCCATTACCTGCCTTTGGAGAACTTCCTGATATTAGTGACGAAGTTTCATCTAGTGTGAAGAAATGAAGAAGTGTTTTTTGTCGGTGATACTCCACATACTTCTATAAAAAGGAGTTAAAGGATATAGTTCGCGAGCTCAGCTTGTCAAATTCCTCTGTCAAACTCTTGGCATTAAAATTAAAGAAAAAACGACTCTTTTATATTGCTTGCATCACCTTCTACCGGAACAGTCATCAAAAGTACCTCCGTTTTTTTCTGAAAAGAATGAATTGGTGTACTGTATAGATATTTCTCAAGTTCTACACAAGCTTAGAATACCACAGGTACAACCATAAGACTAGATAGAGTTAAATGACAATATCGCTACATAGCGGTAACTAGTTTACCTCTGTCCCCCTCGCTCATTCGACTATACTGAAGAAGAAGTATGAAGCGGTGAATTAGGTGCTGGATAAAATTCGTTATGATCAGCATGAGTGTTTGATTTGTGTTGACCTAAAGAGACTAAATATTTCTGGAGAATAACAGTCCGCGTTCACCAAGTACCCATGGCTTTTGTGTATGTGGGATAGTAGGGACAGAGCCTAGCATTACACCGAGAAGGACTGGCAGGTAGGAGAGTAATTTGTGGCTTGAAGAGCAAAGAATATCATAAACAACCCTCTAGTGGACAGAGACAGGATCTTCTTCCCAACGCTGCAAGATCTTTTCCCACCGCTGCACATCAAGCTGCTTCACTTACTTTTGCCAACGTTTATCATGTAGAAATAGAAGTTAGCGTCTTTGGAGATCCTCAATTCAATAAGTTTATAATATTCTCAATGAATAAAGTGCAACTGGAAGGGTAGAAAACTTTTGTTCTAGTTGTGAAGAACTTTCTTGGCAAAATGAAAGCCAGGAACTACACCGAACTTGTCCATAATATGCTAACTGCTTTCAGAACCCTTGGATGCAATATGAATAACAAAATGCATTACTAATTCTCACATATGGATCGGTTTCCTGAGAATATTGGATCAATGAGCGACGAGCAAAGGAAGAGATTCCATCAGACATAAAAAAAATGGTGAGTAGGTATCAGGGACGCTAGGATGAAGGCATGATGGTTGATTTCTATGTGGTTCTGAAGAGAGACTTCCCGTCCGCTGAGCAATGATAATAATATCTAATAAACATGTACTTACCTTTAACACTATTTAATGTACACTAATCAATATTTTTAACATTTAAAAAATAAATCCTGCTATAAAACGATGTTTTCTTATTAAGAAAACTATTTCAGATGAGTAATATTAACAAAAATCAACCGAAAATGTCATCTAAATGTAATCGATATATTTATAAGAGATGGATTTTTACAAATCAAATTAACACAAAAACATGACCTGATCAGAGAAAACAGATGTCATGTTTGGAATCACTGCTGGAAAATTCTCTTAAATTAATAGAAAAAACTTACACGACTTACAAAGATTTTTTTTAACCGAGGTTTATTAGTCTTTGCTCTGAAATTGCTTAAAATGAGAATAATGTCTATAATTTATATTTGTATATTGAATAGAATTCAACACCAGTGATAAGAGCGTTTGAAATCCACATTAGTTCAATTCGATCCACAGTTGCAATCAAAAAAATGTGATAGCTTCAGCAACCACATAAATTTGATGTGAAGGAAGAAGAAATATCCAGAAAATACTTTAAAAACCACTTAAACAAGAAAAAGAAGTTGTTTCACAAAATATACTTAATTAAATTTAAAGATACTGTAAACATGAAAATCTTATTTTAGAGGCAGGTAATTTTGCAAGTGAGGCTGAATTTACAGTAACAACAAATCATTTAAAATATCCTGGCAGTGTTTGAATTTAATTTCCAAATAGAGTGTTTTACTATTTAAAATATGTCGTTTATCAAATTTACTTACCATTGAGTAATATGAAAAGAAAAAGAGAGTAAATCTTTCCTCAAAACATCTTCACTTCTTTCATACTTTTGTCAATAAACTTATGAAAATGGAGAACTCCAATTGAGTGACCGTGGGGAAAAATATCACCTCAATACATAAGTAATCACAACACCGCTACCATTCACTTCACGTCCTCACATCTCAACATGTCTACTTTCATTTCTCATGCACAGCCCAAGCGACTAAGTATTTTAGCCCATACTCATATCTACATACAAATACGTGTAGTGCTGTTGTTCCCTATGGTGGTACCAATATCAAAATACTAGTAAGACGCAAGCAGGAATGATTGCATAATCGCTGGTAGGTGAAAAAAACAATACTCCCCTCTCCTCTTCCAATGAAGTCGTGCCTTATGTAGAAAAAAATACAGGCAATTATTTTAGATGACTTCCGGATGTACATAGGGGAGTTTAGTCTTCTTACGTTGGGCCCCCTCGCTGGTGTGAGCTCGTGGTCTATTTTCCAGATTAACAGAACACGACCCAGCATCACTCGAAAATAAAAAAAGTGTAAAACAAAGAATCCCACGATACAAAAAAATTATCTATACCTCTATCAACAGGTATTAACAGCATGACATACATCATTGCCAAAAAGCAACGTAAACTAAATCTCGCAAGAGTACAAAATAAACCACCCTAAAATTCCAAAGAATGTACACATACCACTCCCATCTCCTATCTACGCGCTAAAACCAAAGGATTAGCAGTTTTTGCACACCTAGAAATGATAAGATCCCATTACTTCAGTAGAGAAAAACTCAACTCAATGACTTCAACCTACTGTAAGGTCATAAAAGAATCTCGTGCATACTACTACCAACACTTGTAAAATCACTGGATCTTTGGGGCACTTTGGGGCACTATTCTTGATATGATTAATTTGTGGTTCGCTAAACTTTTCTGAGTATAAATATGGCAGAACACGTTTCAGCCTGTTTTTTTAACCTACTTGTTGAATCCCGAGTCCCATTTGGGCTAAAAAATAAACCGGTTAATTACACAAAAAGATCAGATAAGGTTTGCTTGGAAACGACCCCTCCCTCAACTGCAAACACTATAAAAACAGAACCTCCCTCATAAAAGGAACTTTGTTTACCAAATCAAGAATTTAATTAAGGCATTCGCTTTATATTATGTAACGCTGAATTGAGGAATTTGAAATAAGAACTAGTAGTCGTCTAATGTTTTTGCTTGTTGGGTGTGCTTGGCCTTATCTAATCCAAAACTAAGGTGATAATGTTCAATTGCTAACGCTTTGGGAGGGCAGCGTATTTTAAAGTGTCTTCATTACTATAAATCAGGTTAATGTGATACATATTACCTAAACTCTTATTTTATCAAATAAATGTACATTGCATTTGTTTAACTTTTTCCTTTTCATGATATGTGCAATGGGATCTGAATTCTTGACATGAATAACTTTAGGTTCACTATTCCTGAAATCATAAACTCTTGTCTCGTTATTCTTGAGATGATCCAAATATTCTTCTCTAACCTATAAATTACTACATAAACAAACAAATTCACACTACCGTCAGGCAAAGACACGATAATGTAATCTCGCTACAAACACTAATCTAAATTAATTACCTTCTCACATGGAGAATTTAGAGAAATTATTTCACAATACATTTAGAGTAATTTTAGCCTAGAGATTTTAATTTATTTTAATTTATTAAAAGTAATGCTGGTAAAACACGACAAAAATAACTAATGAATAAGAATCAAAGAAATATCAAAAACGTTGGGCAAGGAAGAAGTCTTCATTTATCAAAAAACTTGGAGATAAGCGCTCAAGTTACATTACAATTATTTTTTAAACTGTATGTAGGATTAAAATGCGATTAATAACCAGTTATTTCCTGAAATACATCATGCCAAAAAGAACAGGTAATTATAAGTAATAATAAAGAAAAACTAAAGATGAAGTCGACAGCCTGAATTTAGAGGAAAATTCACGAGCCAAAGGGCATCATTGCCGTCTTGTGATTCCTCTCTCTCACTTAAGGGTACATATTGATTTTTAATCCTAATTAAAGAAAAAACTGTTAAAATGTTTAGTCGGTAAATTTTAGATTTTAATCTTTGTTTAATATATATATATATAAATATAAATATATAGAATAGAATATATACAAATGCATACCTGTCGTATGTTTTTCTTTTCATATTGTAACTATGTTCCTATTCTCTCCCAACTCTTCGATAGATTACGCAAGAATTTTTGATGTACGTCTTTTCTTTGTAATTCTCGGGGGTAATTCTCGCCTTTCTGGTCTCTCACGTTTGAATCAATTAACCGGTGACTCTAACTTCAAAGACTCCTGACTCCTTATTTTAGCAAAATGAAGGACTGTCAGTTTTCTATCTACATGAAAGGTGGACCAGAACTTGTTGCACGCGTCAGTTCAAAAAACAAACTTTTTTCAAAAGCTCCGCGGAATGGAAAGTAAAGGTCATAGGCTAATATTTATTTTTTTAAGATATATTATTGTATATAATCATTAATATCACGAATACAAATTTTTGTGTAACTACAAAACTTAAAAAGAACAGGTGTAATGGAGGACAAGGTAAATAGGTTCAAACTTTATTGCCATGCAAAGCCACAGTAAGAGGAAATCTCTTCATCGCGAACAAGCAGACGGTGCATGAGATTCGAACGCAATACGTGACAATATCGATATAACAAGTATTTTTCTTTCGTTTGAACAAACTTTTAATTGCCTTTATGGACCTAGACGGGCCTATATTCAGCCGGCTACACGCACCCCTGCCCTCTGGATAGTTATAATAAATAACTGGACCTTTTCCCGGCGAAATGTTTCTTAGTGTTGTAGGATTGGCACGTATTTTTTTCACGTATTAAAGGCTTGTCTTTAAACCTGGGTTTGTATTTTGTTTAAAATCAAACTTTAGGCTCCTAATCCATCCTTTCTACTTGAGTTCAAGAAATCTACAATTAATATTTTGTTAAATGGTAGTTAGTTACTTCTTTAAAATATGGTAACTAGTGAAGCTGTCTAATAGAATTTGTCTTAAATATAAATATTTTGATATAATTAGGCATAAAAATTATTGTCTGACTTACTCTTACATTTATTATTTGCCAGCCCCTCTCAAGAGGTTACTGCTTTTACGAAATTATATCTCGAAATCAGTTATACCAGAAGATTTAAATTGATCAATTCAGTAGTCCATAATAATGTATCCTCAATTTATTGAATCAGAAAACAGCCGTAAAAATTGGGCAACGATGGTCATAAGTTAAATGAGAATGGTGAAAATGGTAACATTATTTATTGGAGGTGTGTAAAATATCGCAAGACAAAACAACTGTGCTCTTCTACTTAATATTATCAATGTAGTTTTTAAATCTTCCACTGACCATAAATATTTATTAGACAACGCGTAAGTTGCAGTTAAGTAACATACAAACATAAAAACATTAAGAAAATAATACGTATGGTGTAGCAATATTTGCTATTGAACGAAATTTGAAATATTTAACGCAAAGCTGTCAGTGGTGTGCTGATGGTACCTTTAAAAACTGCCAATTTTTTATTTCACCAACTATACACCCTGCATCGATTAATAAATAAAACTTCAAGCTGCTCGTGTTTGCATTACTATCTGACAAATTAGAAGAAGCTTATACAATGCTTTGAAGTAAATAAAGAATTTGGCCTATTTATATGGGCTATTGTCAATTTGGATGCAAGAATTTGCAAATTTGGAGCAGAATAGGTGCTTTTTACATTTGAACTAACGATATATCGTACCAATCAAAATAGTCGAAAAAAACGGCAATATGAAACAGATATCGATTTCGCTTTAATCATGCGTATGCTACCAGCATTATCATTTGTTCGACTAGGCACAGTAAAAGATACACTTGAATTATTATGAGATATTGGCATCCTAACTCCTGAAGCACAATATGCTCTTGATTATATGGAAGACACGTGGATTAGACGACCGAACATAAGGAATGCTCTACAGCTCTTTCCCAGAAGGTTTGGAAATGGAAGGTACGTCAGAGTCCTCACAGGGTTAGAATTTCAAGTTACAGCGTACCAATGCTAGCTCGATGCTGCAGAGCCTATAAAATTTTGATCTCGATATTATTATACTAGATTCATGGTATTGCCCACAGCCTTTCTTTTTAATGTTTTGATGAACTCTTTTTGAATAATCTATATAATGAAATAAAATCAACACATTTTCAATCTTTTCAGCCTCACTTTGCATTTATAGAGCAGAAAAATGCACTTCTAGTTATATTCAGTTATTAGACAAAATATATTTTAGATAAATAGTTATTGTACCAATTGATTTTAGAAAAAATGTTATTAGAAAAATTATTTTAGACAAAATATTGTAGACAAATTAATTTAGAGAATTGTTTTTAAAAAATAGTGTTTACACCAATTCATTTAGACAAATAATCCTTGATTTTAAAATTATATCATTTTGTACTCAATCTATTGATGAAGGTTTTAACATTCCATGACTAATGCAGACACAAAAGATTATCAACATTTTATTAAATTTATTTTCGGCACAAGTATAATTCCTTTCACTGGATGATGGCATACCCAAGTTTTATTAAGCCACTTTAGTGAGCTTTGAAAACAATGCTCACTATTTTTCTGAAATTAAAAGGCATCGAATTGCCAGTTTTTTTAGGGTTCCCTAAAAAAAATGAACTTAACAAATTTAAGAAAGATTTAGTCTTTTCGGGGATGAGCAAGAGCTTTACGCTTATCACCTAACTGAATCATTGGCCAGGAGGACAGGATGAATTTGCTTAAGTAAAATTATTTACACTTCGGCACCCTTAGCATTAGTTTGTATCCTAAGCCAAAGAAATTTAAGGTTAATTAGTAGAGCAATTTGAAATACGACAAATTATATTTAGAATGAAGAGATTCATTGGCGACCTTTCAATGTTTTTGCATTCACTATATCATTTTCGGAAACATTCAAATATCTCTGTTGTTTTGATCATTAAATGAATTCTACATGTAAAGTTAGAATTTTTAACTTTGTAGCACATTTAAGGCATCATTAAATTGGTTAATATAAGATCTATATCTTCCAGGATGACTTTAGACTTCTTCTCTAAGAGTTTCAGATTTCTTTCTTACATAATATTTTACGCCTCTCTAGCGACTGTTACCAATGGCATAAGTCTCTGCAATCAATTACTAGCTTAATGCCATATTTAAACGACACAAAAATCAAAATCAATAAAAGTAAAAAAAAACAGAGGAAGATCCAAACCAAACAAAAAAACAACAAAATAAAAGCAACAACATGGAGCAAGCACGCTCGGGTGGAGTTCCGGTCTCCCTTGCACTGTGCCATGGACGAAGATTTAAAAGGGTCAAATAAAATAAAGATAGCAAGACTCCGGCAGAAAGTCCAATATTATACAGGGACGTTAAACCAATAAGTCTCGAACAAAGGAGACAAGCGATAACGAGCCCACTCGTCCCCGTGAAGGACTTTAACTTAAACGAAGTGAGCACAGAATAACATTCAACAAGATTGTGCAGAACGTATGGAGCACAACGCAGTTGTCGTAGGAAAGGGCATGTGAGAGATACATAATTTGTTGGTGGCTTCTGCGAGTGTGTATAGTTCGAGAGGTCACCTAATTCCTATCATGTAGTCATTGTTTGATCATTCCTTGCAATACCTACCTCTCCAGGAACCGAGCCGGAAATAATCTCAATGTACGGTAGGCTTGCTGCAAGTGTGGCGTCACGAAAAACACAGACCAGCGAGTGCGAAGATTACAATACCTTGAGAGCACTCAAGATGATTGGTGAATCGTTATAGATCACGATCCAATTTTCAAACTGGGCAAAACGCGTTATATCCCATACCAAACAATGTATTACAATAAAATTACTATGAAAAAAGAAGCAGCTCCAGGTAGAGCCCAACTTAATTTAAAAAGACGAAGAATGGTGTGAAAACTGACAATCTCTTCGGACTTTGAGGCATCCGTATTCTCTGCCACAGATCCATCATGACACGCAGTGTGATCCAAAATATTTCAACTCTTTATTTCCAGCTCTGTTAACGATTAGTAAGAATAGGCGTCCGGCAGAACCAGCAGAGCCCATAGCTCAAGAACTGCACCAGTTCTTGAAGAACTTTCTTACCTCTAAACCAGAAGGGCTTAGTGTATGGCTGGCATCTCTCGCCGGCATAGACACCATCGAGATCGACAGTTGATGCAATGAGACTGTTAGCAAATGAGATAGACGCCAACCAAGTGAATGTACTAGCGCATAATACAATTTGCAAAAGTAGAGCAAGTTGCATCTCCGTGGCATCGACAAAATAAATCTCAATAAAAAACGTGCGGAAGGCAACGGCCACCAGACCGAATCCCTTGTAGTGGATCGCATCCTCCCTCCACAATTCACGCTTTACAGCGGAAGCGTACAACTCGTATCCGTAGTAATGCTTTGAGTGAACAAAGGAACGATAAAATTGAAATGGAGGGGCCCTATCAGCCTCTTAGGTGCTGAAAAGAAGAATGTCAATAGCGAGGGTATACGAGTTGAGCAAAGTGAGGCTTCGGTCAAAATAAGATCCAGGTAACGTTGCGATTCTACAACTTCCAGGCTATCCCTGTTTAGGAACATTTTCGTGTCATATTAGAACCATGGATGGCAAAAGAAGTGCACTACCTTGACAGATAAAAGATTTACGCTATGGCATAGTGAGAGTTAAATTTAAATGCCTGTTGCTGTCAACGTTCTACAGAGTAATCATCTCGGTGGCACCAAACGAGATAGGAAAGTCGTTTAGGTAGAACGTAGTGATAACATTTTCCGGCATCAGCAAAGTGATACCGTTAAAACTCAAGTCAAACATTGTGACACTTAGGACACTTCCCAGCGGAAGCCCAATTCCAGCGCTATTGGGCAGCACCACAATCTAGGATAGAGAATGTAGAGAAAGCGGTCGAAAAAGATCCCGCGGTATCGATATCCTGAGAATGGGAGGTGATTCCTGCGAAAACATACCTTAAATCCTTTGAAATCGCCTTAACACTTCCCAATAATTAAAAACACGTATGTACGCGATGTGGCTTTAAAATAATACTCAACGGCCTCATCAACCGATCTAAACTCGTAAAATGGGAGGGAAAAGTCAGTCATATTTTAAAATGAAGACCACCACAATCAGTACAAGTTCTTGCTAATGGGGTGGTTTTCCTGTGGCAGCCGCCAATCAAATGATAGCTGAAATAAAATGGTCACTACCATGAAGGCCATCAACCAATTCCACCCCAAATCTGGCCGTGCATTCGTAAAACATAGGTACATATTGAGACAGGAAAATAAAACGGTTCCCTAGCAGTGATGCGGAACCTTATGCAGATTTAAGACAGTTATTCTACAGTTTTTCGAACAGGTCATTAAGAAACAGGCTCGCAGGCTTGATCTTAAAGTTCATTCGAATTCGGTGCCTCATCTTGAAACCCGAACAGCAGAAAGGGCCTTACCAACAGTGCCAAAATATGGTGGTAGTGCCAAAAGCACAAGTTACCTGACGGTGAAATGTACGAATAAATTATAGTATACATCATATTCAGGTGTAGCTGCAATATCACTGCCTGAAAAGATTTATTTATACAAAAAGAAGAACGTATACATCATGCCGGATGTAAATCGCGCATTCTTCTTCCCGGCCCCACTCACGTGGCGGTGGGGTCACAAAACTCTTATACCGCAAAAGGGTAACGGAGGAGACGGGCCTTCACAGCTTCTCCCAGTTGCCTCAGATTTCACGGCATTTCCATTGAAGGTATATTCCCTATACAGGAGATGCTGGGGACCTCTTTTCAAAGAAGACACTTATGAGAATAGACATACACATCAGGAGGCAGAACCTTGGGGGCCGTTGGCAGCACAAGATGCTGAAAGCGATGTGGACTTTGAGAACTTATCGGGGGAAGTTGGGCTCGCCCTACAAGTCTTTTCCTACCTCTTTCTTGAAAAATTGGCCGTGTGTGGTGGCTGCTTTTGAGAGGGTGATCCCTTATTTGAAAGGCCCGCATTTCTGATGTGCCTGGTACAGCCTTGGGTGTGAACGTAGGAGCTCAAGCTCATTTTGTGGTGCCTTTCGTTGAGGTAATAGCTTTAGAAATCTCAGAAGCCCGCTTAACGAACACTTTTGCGGGGGTTTGAATCCTGTGAGTCTAACGATGCGGTGGAGGCGCACTGCCCTTTAACCTTAGGGAAAACGATCACGCAGTGAGGCGAGAGGATGCCTTTTTTTAGACAAGCCGCGTTGTGTGACCTTGAGCAACCAGCTCTACCAGAAGAAGGTCAAGGAGGGTGTTGATGAACCACAGAAGGGTTCTGAATTGGCAAACAAGCGACCGTGCTCGTGGGCCTAGAGGGGCCAGGAGCACAGTGATGCCAACTTAACACTTGAAGCATATAATGTCCCAGTTCTTCGGCTATCTATCAGTCAATTAAGATAATGCGGTCTTATGAAGAAGCATGTATCCTTTCGCAAACATGCTGCCATAAGTGGAGTGAATAATTAAAATGCGTTTAAACCAGCGGGATAAAAAACGCCAGGTAGTCATTGAGAGTTCCTGACTTATTTCAGGCTCCCCTCAGGCTGAGGGTGCCTCGAAACTTAAAACTCCGGGCTTAGCTTGGTCACTTACCAAAATGGCAGTGAACATCTCCGTTTGGGGCCTCTCTTGAGGAGAGAGAAGAACCCATATTCTTCTAGCAAGGATAGCTGGAAGTAAAGATGCTTTTTCCAATTACCGGAATATGCCCGAAGACGTACCAGCCTCAGCCATATCCTTCTTCTACAAAGAGAGGACTTTGGCCAGCAAGGGGGGCAGATTGGATGAGTCAGGTTTGCTCTCTGGAAGCAAGACCCTATTATCTAGGTGGGGGGCACTCTGAGATCATCTCCACCTCTGTTTGGGCCTCTTACCAGCCTTCCCTTATATGTCGAGAATCTCGACGGTGTACTCTTGTGGCCTATGGCCCAGAAGGAATGTCAGTGGGGCAAGTTTGTCGAATTTTTTATGAAAAGAAATGAGATCTGGCATGCAGGGACCCATTAGTGTCACGATCCTCGGATCTAAAATATGCGGTTATCAGGCCCAGGGAACAATACATCTTACCCATGTAAAATGTTTTAGGCGGTTCAATTGCCTCTATATAAGGGAACTGTGACTGAACCAGAGCATCCTTCGCCACGCCGTATAATTCGGGACTCGTGTAAGAAAAAAGAGTGCCGTGCAACCGGTGAAGAGTCGCCCAGAGGCAACTCTACAAGGAGCTAGTGGGGAAACCTCAGAGCACGTCAGTAACGGAAAGGGATAATCGCGCTCACAGCTGCAAGTATCTTGGATGAGAACACATGAGAAGAAACAGGGGAGGGAGAACACCACTCTTAAAGAGATGGCGCTGCCCTTAGGTGGCTCAAAAGATGGCAAAGGCGAAACTACTTTGCGGGGACAAGTGATTACAGGAGACAAGTGATTAGAGGGGACGCCCTCCACCAGTAAACGTGTTGCTGAATACCTCGTCTGCCAATACCAAGGTCGGACGATTATTTTAAAAGAAGAATTTAATCAGAAATGTTTTCTTGTTAGTGTGATAACATGCTAACAGAGGAACAATGCGAAATTTGTGACCAATTCGAAAACAAAAAAGGGATGATGCTATATATCCTGAGTCCAACCGCTATCGCTTAGCCCAACCTGGGTTTTTGAATATTTTAGGTCTCCACCCTGTGTTAAGTTTGGACCTGTGATGTGACTCACACCGAGAGGAAATTATCCCTTAGACCGGTTGATCCCAAGGGCCGAACACCCAGAGATAGAGGACGAAGAGTGGATTTTCTAACTAGTTCATACTAATTGTCTAAAGGATGGCCTAGATGTGAATATCTGTTGTGGCAGACACAGAAACGGCAACCAAGACTCTTCTGACACGGCATAAGGAAGCTAATCAGTTTGTTAAACTTATCTAAATATCAGATAGGATTCTCGTAAAAAATTGTCGCGCTAAGCTGAGAGCGAGCGAGTAGGAAGAGTACCAATATCTTCTTCAGGCCCAGTCAGAGTTCAATTCAACCCAGTGAGAGAGCTTCCCTAATTGGCACTCTCAAGTTTAGCTCGTAAATTATATTGTTTTAGCAATAACATAATAACTAATTAACTAAATTTGAAACCTTTATGTTGTTATACATACTCTTTCGAAAGATATAATTTACACGGTCCTCCCAAGCTTAGCCGGGAATTATTTTGTTTTGGCAATAACATAGCTATTCGTCTGATTCTAACAATATTTGAAACCCTTATGTTGTTTTACATTCCATTTTAAATAATATAATTGACAAGGTTCCTCCGAGGTTAGCCCGGGAATTATTTTCTTTTGGCAATAACATCCTAATTATTCAGCCAATTCTAATCAAATTTAAACACTTTTGTTATTCTACGTTCTCCTTAGAATAATATAATTGCTAAGGTCCTCCTTACTTTAGTCCCGGAATTATTTAAAGTTTTGAAGGTCCTACGGTCATAAATCTGAATAAGTGAGAGCACACGACTTTGGTCAGCAGAATTTGTTTAAACACGAATCGACCTGTCCGTACCCGCCGTGGAACGGGCAAGTCACAGACAAACGGGTTTACCTTTATCCTTGCAAGGACTCTATGTAATTCCTCTAATTTCCTCACTATTACCTTTTCAAAACTTCCTAACAAATCTAAGTCCGATAATTTTCACCATTTTGTTTCAAAATAAATAAACAACATAGATAGAAGGGCCGACTAAGAGGAAAATTGTTTTTGTCTTTTTATAGAACAAACACAAATATCTATCAAACCATTAGTTTTACTACTTTGAATTTTCTCTCTTTGACTATGAAAACCCATGAGTGTTTCAAGAGTAAGGTTTAGTTATTTGGGTTCACTTTAAGATCAATCCACCATGTGTTTTGAGTTTCGCTATTATTAGTGTAAGAAACGGTAGGGTATATCTTATTTAGGAATAAAAAATCTAGGCTCGCTCGTATTAAGGTGGAGAAATTTGGGATTGTCTTCTTTAGAGGTTAGTTAACTAACTAGTAACAGGATTATTTTTATTGACTTTTTATTTATATTATTTTCATTCAGATATTCATTGTATAAACTCTCTTTGATATTGTTCAATTTATTAGTATAGTATTTCAAAACCTATTTAACAATTAGCTGCCATCTAGATGTGATCACAAATTTTAATTAAAAGAGGTTGCATAGAAAGGTCTAGTCTTTCTGAAAGGACTAGCCATATTAATAGGTGCAGAAATAAATGATAATGTATCCAATTAACTGCTCGTTATCAAGTTGGTGCGTTGCCATTATGAGATGTATTGGAATCAGAAGAAATGGGTATTTCCTAAAATTGCTTGAGTGCAAGCTTGATATGGATATATAGAATTCTAGAACCAAGCCGTCTACCATTGAGAATTAATCCAAGCTACCCTGATCGGGAAAAGTGAATTGATAAAGGAGAAGCAACCAGACGCTGGAGGAATTTGTAGTCATTTTAAAGGGCCACAATCTAGCGACATAAGCTGTGAACAGAAATGGGGAGACAGCCGATAGGGCCGTTTCCTCTTAACAAATAGCACGTAAAGGGAATTATTAGATTATCGATATATACAACAACTATAACCCCAAAACTTCTAGATCGTTGAGATTAATGTTTGTAGACATGTGTACAGTTTTAAATATACGAATATGCTTGCGTACCATTTTCATTTAGCACTCTCACCCGAGCCCTTATCATTTTTTATTACAGGCTTCCACCAATTTTCTATTAAAGTTACTAGCATAGCAAATCGCTTTTGCATTTACTTATTTTCGTTGGATCTAATCTCATTTTTTTATTCTGACTGGTTTTTCACCGCTGAGAACAGTGTCTTTTATTTTAGGAAAAAAATCTGGTAAAAAGTATTTTATAATAACACTAATCTTCCACAATAAATATGATTGGAGTTCCTCAATGCCACTATATGTATAGTATTCAGATCGCCGCTCTGTACTTTATGAACCACAAAGTTACCTAATTATTATTTCGCATCACTGGTTATGTACACCCATGTGAAGCTAGCTACTATATCATCCTTTTGTTTCGGGTTTTACCTTACGATGGAAAGCTCCATACTTACCTGTTTTTTCATTAACATAATGAAAGTTCTATAAAAACATGTGACAAGTTCTCTCTACTGTATTTTCTAAATTATCTTTCACCAACTAATCTTACTTTATCTCTTCTCTTCTGGTAACTTTTTCACATTTGCCTTATTTCTCACTTACTTTTATTCATTGTTGTTTGACTAGGGTTGATTGACCATTAATTTTCAGTCATACGCCAAAATTTTAACTTTGCACACCCAATACATGTATTGAGATGATCCGTACTTTATACTGCTCACAGCTATCACATCAACCACATGACTCTATTCTTTGTCACCAGGACCATTTTTTTCAAAATCGTACAATCCTTCTTTCTTTCTAACATAACATATATGAATAAACCTTTGATTATCTTTGAAATCAAAGAGTGTTTGCCATGACTATATTTTTCACAACACAAAAACTACGTATTTCCCAAGTTTATTTTGTGCATGTATATAAAAATCCTAAGTTATGCTTTCTTTCATCATGCTCCCTATTCGTTCCTTTACATTCCCTAGTACTATAAACCAATTTCACTTTCCAACTCTTGCCTGGCACATCCAAAGCCATTTCAGTATCGCTTTTCTAAGCTCACTTTTTCACATTTGCCATATTTCTCACTTACTTTTACTTATTTTTGTTTGACCAGTGTTGATTGACCATTAATTTTCCGTCATACCTTAAAATTTTAACTTTGCACACCCAATTCATGTATTGAGATGATCCGTGCTTTATACTGCTCACAGCTATCACATCAACCAGTATCCATATGCAACAACCACCGTTGTAAAACTCAACTCCATACATAATTCTCGATCCTGCACACTCACACACAAGAATTACATAATTTATCTTCACATATAATACTACAAACTCTCCCTGCTCGCTTATTAATTTTTCGTTTTTAACAGATTTAATAGACGCTTCTCTTACCTTCATCAAATATACACCAACATACTTTACACCCTCTTGATTCTTTCTCGATGAGTATTAATTGAAATAACGTGTATTAGCATAAGTAAGCAACCTAAATTCCCGAGCAAGTGGGACTAGAGGAGGTCAAATTCTTTGAGATAGGTACCAATATTAGAGGCACAGACATGTAATATCGCTCCATATATTGCTAGATTCAATACCCATAACGGAAAATAAGACTTATCTCAAATAAATGAATTCATTCGCTATCGATAGCATGGTGAAATCAATAAAACCTAATCTAAAGTTTTTATCCAAATGGAGAATGCACGTATTGTAGTTATCGCAAGTAAACCCATACACGAAAGCATATTTCCCGGCAATTTAGTCTTAATAACTATTTTATTTCGGAACTTAGACAATGCTTACCAAATCAGTCGGAATACCAGCAATTATCCTAATTCCACGAGAGACGCTCAGTGAAATACTTTAATTTCCTTTCTTCTTAATGATGACGAGGAGGAAACAGTTTAGCTATTTAGTGGGAGGAAAGAGAAATTTATCCCATTAGTACAAAAGAATGGAGCCATTTGGGAAAGAGCAGTGGGATGACATAGGTAAACACAATAGGGGAAACAGAGATAGAATCGTAAAACAAAGAGAAGAATATGATAAAATAAAAATACGACAATAAAATTGAAATCTATGTTTTAAATAATGGTTATGTATTCCTTTTTTACTTTTTTTGATAGCCAGTTTATAATAAAGATCTTTTTAAAGTAGTGGAAAGCCGATGCCTATAAATTGAAATTTAATGATTTGATATCAATCTCGACTTATTATGAAAATTTGGTAAATGCCCTGGCATTTATAAATACTCCCCGAAGATTTTCACCTCGTTTATATCCAAAGAATTCCGTGGTAAAGTGATTTAAGAATGAACAGGACTGAGAATAACACTGTTTCTGCATTAAAGACCACTGAAGTTCTTTGTAGACATCTAATAGAACTGAATTAATCTCCAGTGCTTTACTAGGTAATTTTCCTTTATGGGCTTTCATATAATGTACTATTCAAAAATATTTGTAATATAAAGGTTATATTTGGGACAGCAACACCTTATTCAGTGCTCTAATAAGGAAATATATAAGTATATCAATGGTTCCAAGAAAAGTACTATATAAAATTCAATGAATTAAATGAAGTCTTATTAAATTATCTATATTTGAGAAATCAAAGTATTATAAAGATTATAATATCAGATTAAAATGAATAATTATCCTCATAGCATAACACAACTATCTCCCTTTTCTCTGCAATGCCAAGTGAATATAAACTAAATGAAAAGTCAATGTCATAATGCATAGAAAATCTATAACAATGTTTAGAATCTATAGTGCATATTTCAATCAAGTTTTTCTTGCAATATGAAATTTAATGGAATGAAGAATTATCAAAGTGGTGCTTCGATAATACGAGATACTGTTAAATGGATATTACCCTACATTCAACTGGTCCTGTTCGCCAGCTTCAATTGTAATAGACTAAATTTTCATATTTAATGAAAGAGAATGCACAAAAAAATAGTATGGAAGAAAGAACATATGTTACCAAAGAGGATATAGAAGTAGAAAAATATAAATATTTAATTACAAACCCTTTATGATGAATTATCATAAACCTAAAATTGAAGATTGAATATGCATTAGACATTAGAATAAGTGACTAACGTAAAGAAATGAAATTGCTTTTAATAACTATATTTTATCCTATTATACATGGCACTCTAGGCATTAATCAAAAGTAAGAATCATTTAAGCTTTTACTTTGCAGAAATGGATGAAAGAAATCTTTTACACTATTGACTCAATTTAGCTTATGCAGAGAGCTAAAAACAAAAACATGGAAGGAAGAGAGAAAGAACTATAAAGGAATATGCATTAACCCTCGTCGTAAGGCGATTTTGCAAATATCAAATAATCCCATTATCCAACAATTTTTTTTCATCATATTCAGAAACTCAAAATATATTTCCATTTTATTGGTTTACATGGGATTTTATTTAGAGGTACTTTTATCTCACTGCAGCTGCCCATAGATGGTAACGTACCACTTGGAGAATCTTTTAAATGGATTCACCAAATCCAATTTGTACTAGGTATTCACTCTCTCGTTTCCTGAAATACGTTTGGTTGAAAAGCCTGCAGAATTCTTCCGACCCTCAAATAATTTGCACAGACAATTCTTTATTTTTTATTTTATATATTTCCTTCATTTATTTCATCTCCAGTGAAAGAACTAATTCATAATGGATTACACAAATTTCTATTTCTTTCTGAATATTGAATTACCGTGGATTTGCAAGAACGCTTTTTTGCTTTGAACAACATAAATCCCATTCCAGGATTTCGAAAAGACCTGTCATTCTTTAGCAACCATTTTATCTTTATTCCCTGCTTCTCTCTGATTTTCTCTGGGTTTATCATCTTTTCTCTGACTCTATTTTTTCCCTGTTCTTTTTTGTGTATATTTACCGGGAATATTCTATTACATATTTTCCATCCTCCTCCATCACAAATGCTACTCAAAACTTCAAACAAAAATAGCTAATATCAGCTGTATTATCAGAGAAAACATTACATTTGATTATTAACGCATTAATATATTTTCAAAGGACGTATAAATGGCTGAAAATAAAATATGTTAACTTCCATAGGCGACGTTAAAGTGTCATACCTAATAAAACTAATAAGCATCACATAAGATAGTTTATCTTTTTCTAACTTCTGCACCCCCCGGGGCCTGATTCGTTTTACTAGTTGGTGCCATACTTCCATTTTAACCTGGATTTCATTTTTATTATTCAAGTCGGACGATAGTGTTAATTCGGCATAGAGCACTAGAAGCATTTTTGTCCAGCTAAGCTCAGGTACTACTCTAAATTGGCAGGCCAGAATTAAGGCGCTATGTTACATGTATAAGAAGCTAAATCGAGGTAGCGTAAAGAGGGAATTTTATGCAATATTCTTTTTAGCTAACGTCGTGTTTACTTGAATCCTAGAGTGAGATTGAGTATATTAATAATTCTCGACAATATCTTATTTTGCCACTGATTTTCACCTTTGCACCAAAGAAAATAAACCCTCTTTTCTAAAGTTTAGTTCATATTTTGGCCATAGAAGGAGAAAAATAAGCATGGTACTCACATCAAAAGTCTCGCATCCCTTTAATCTCCTCGATGCTCTAATCTCCATGAGAGCCTGAAAGCAGTACCAAATGAATGAGTTTATGGCTAAAGTAATAAATTTATAACGTTTAGTTTTAGAGATTTATTACCTTTCGTATCGTAAAAATATTATTAACAATGATACAGTATCGGATCTAACGATAAGTATTGCATCAAATTGTTATCTATATTGAGGAAATTAAAGCTGATACTAAAAATTAAAAATACAAAATATAGAGGAGTAAAAACATAAACAGTTATAAGTTGAAATCCAGACATCTGGGTGGAGTTATATTGAAATATTTAGGCAGCCTATACATATAAAGAGGTAAATACATGACACTTTAAATTCCTCCATGAGGAAACTAACTGAACTTAGAGTAAAAATAAAACAACAAATAATTGATGAAATAAAACCATACACCACTGCATTCTACATATTTCAACTTTTCTTAAGTCGTGTGTTGGGTAATTTTTCACCGTTGAAAAATATGAAGTTGTACACCATCTGTGAAGGAAGCAATACTATGGATGGTTTCAATACATCAAAAAGTTGGAAAAAGCAAACTGAGATGCCTAAGATTCACGCTAGAAACTCCAATGGAAAGCTCTCTGCGTGTTTGTCTATAAACGGACGAGAATGCTGAGGATTAGGAAAGAGTTTGATTGGTCAGTCTGTGATTACGTAGGTAAAGTTGCTCGGAAATTTCACAATAAACGTTCTGGTCGCAAAAAATCCAGGCTATCACTGGTAACGATAATACCAAGTCTAAAAGCCCCATGGCCCGGGCAAGTGAGTGTCAAAGTATCTCATATAAGAGTTAGTGCATTAAAATATCCGCTTATAACAAACTTTAACATACAATCAAGTCTGAAATGCTTTATTCTTCACAGACGAGAAGAATTTCTCCCAGGATCAGGTTTTGAACTCGCAGAACAACCGCTGTCTTGCTGTTTTGCCAAAAGATGTACCAAGAGTCATGAAGATCAAGTTTCCGTTCTAAATCATATTGTTTAGGATGACTAATATTAAATGTCACGTTATACCCCATTTATTTTCCTAGATGGCTACACAAAGAGCCTAGAGGTGTTAGTGTTGCCCAGGATATAGCAGTTAGCCGTTGAAAGGACATTGAAACATGCACTACTCTAGAGGACGTCGAGACTCTCTTTAGTTAGGTTCCTTTACATTTTCGTTCTTCCATAAATGAGTCAAACTCGCTCTCTGCGCCTGTATCAGGCTAACTGTTTGGTCGGTCTACCAAAGAATATGTGAAACAACAAACGTGCATTTTGTAGTGACGTGCCATTGCGCCCCGAACTTTCCCGTGAACCAATCCAACAACTAAATATTTACGCTGTAAGATGCATTCCGCTCTTGTTTTGTGTGTGGATAACCCTCCTGTATCTACGATATCTTGTAACGTCATGCACTGACATAGAGGTTTTTCTCAAAAATTCATGGCAAATGGGTAGTGTCCTAGCCTATCACCAACTGGACAGTGATTAATCTCCCCTTGCTGGTTTCTTTGTTATTTCTCTAAACTTCTGCCAGAACTTCCCTCGTAGATAGCATTTACCTGGCTATTCTTTGGTTTTGAGAAGGCCTATAATCGCGAAGCACAATACGGTATTATGGAGAAATTTAACAGGATGGATGCGAGGGGATGCCTCCTAATCTTTATATTTTAAATTTTACGGGCTTAGCGATTCCGCGGACGTGTGAAGAGAGACTTATTCGGCCAAATAGGGCAGAGAATGGTCGAGCGTCGACTCGACCGAGCTCTGAACCACTATCTCTCGCTAAGCAGAAGGGTAGTGTTTTCGGTTTTATTTGGTCATGATTAAAGTATTTTACTTCTGATGACATCCATGGCTATACCCTGGCCAAGAACTTTAGGGCTTTCTGTATCTGCGACTTAGCGCTTTTTCATTCCATTAAGTTCAGCACTTTGCGGGTTGATAGGGGAGTGTCAATAACTTAAACTTTTCTTATTGAATACATTGTCATCCTAAGATCCTATGAAACGCATAAAGCCCCGTCAAGAAGAAAATTAGATAAGTAGGACCTCATTTGTCACAAACCATCTAGATCTTTTGACAAACATAATTAGTTATCGTGCATGTAGGACATATCAACTAAAAGCAAAGGAAGGATGTTATAGAGATTATCAAGAGTTTCTGCTTCACAGTTATCGAGACGCGTAAGAAACATACTTGCTATTTACCTCTAATATGGTTATTAGATAAGTAGCACATCTATTTTCATGTGCACCGTAATGTTAAATATTTTCTTAAGTCATTTATGGTTACTGGTAAACACTCATTTATATACATAACAAAGATTCACGCAACGCTGTTAATCTATTTTCTTACCTGTTCCTCACCTCTGACCTTTACGTTTCTCCTTAATTTTCACTTAAAAGAGATATATTATGTAGAGAATTAAAGCAATACTTGCTCACTTATATGTATAGCTCTTTTAATTAAAAAACATCTATTCATATAGAGATTAGACTAATGTGTGCTAACATTGTGGTTAGACGTATTTCCAACTGTGTTCGACGTAACCGATTCAGGACTTCTCAAAGTGTTGCCTTTTAGAAAAATATTAAGTGATCTTGTCTATAATTGGCTACATGCAATATTTAGAGAAGTATAAGATGTTTAATTTATCCTTATAATTCTCATAATAAAATCTCACGTATCTAATTTATAGGATAGATTTTTATGTCCTGTAGAAATTTATATCTTATTTATCTCAAGAAAAAAAAAAATTAGTTATAGGGAGATGGAGCAGTATCGTATTCGAGATCATAACAGACCCAAAGGTTCGTAACTCGTAACACGCAGGCCGATTTGACTGAAAGTATTAGTTTTTTATAAAAGCCTGCCTCCTATATTATCCAAACATACGCCTCCCTTACCTGGGTTTTAGAATTGTAAAAGGTGGAGGAGATGTGCAAGAGTAAATACTATGGCATAAAACACTCATATAGCTTTCGGGAAACTTAAAAATGTTAATAGTATTTTAGATAAAAGCATTTATTTTTCTTCACCCTTTGCGTATTGATTTTTTTCATTCCTACCAAAGAAACAAAATATTATCTTTTGTTTTGGCACCCAGGCAGTTAGTCGGGCCACTTAGCTCTTGTCTTTCCGTATATGATATTGGCAACCCATTGTATTGATTTATTTGACCCGTTCTAATTATCTTGGTAACTTTTCAAGTAGCATGGCTATTCTCCATATTGTTTCACTGATCTCATATTAAATATGCACATAACTAACCACACTCTATAAGAGCTTGCTTGCTCTCCATCACATTTCTTTTTCACTCTCCGTATATTATGAAAATATATGGACCAAATTTACATTGCCTTTTATTATATATTTACATCTTTAAAAAGCCAGCATTGAAGTACTTCTCATTTATCTTACCTGAACATTAATTACCAATGAAAATCTTTTTACATATAGTTGATATATTTTGTCAAAATATTTTTATTTCTATTGCGGCAGGAAAAACATATCTAATGTACATTATCATTTATAAAACTATTTTCTTCTTTATGAATACACTTCTTCATCATTCATATTCTATTCCTTATATATTTGCTTTGCAAATTCCTTTATTTTAAGAGTACCGATTCATAGAACTTTGTTTGAAATGAATTCATAAGATAAAATAATTTTGCTTATTTTGTTACAGTTACATCTGTGGTTACTTCATCCTGATGCTACTCATTGATAAATTTTATAAGAAACTATATAAAAAAATCATTAATAACATAGAATCCTCTGTCTTAAGTCAAATGATGTCAAGAAATTGATCTCATTTTGAGAAAAGGAGAGCAAAATAATTTTTAATGTACAAAATCGTGTAATATTCAGCAACCTAGTTTCTATCAGTATTCGCAATGCTCCTCTCCCTTCAACTAATTAAGTATTATGACAATACATTGGATTTAATGAAATGTAAGCTATATTTTCCTTTTCCAACTTCTTATTATCAAGAGTTATTTTTTTTATTGTAGGTAAAGCTGTAAAGAATTAAATAAATGTGCAAGACGCATTGAATAGGCCTAATGAAGAAGTACTTCCTAACGTTAAGCAATTCATTTTTCTTGGTTGAGGAACACTGCGTGTAAGCTACATTGTTATTTGGAAGAGAAACAGCTTAGGGGCTCATAATAAATAACTCCTTTATCATATGAACGTATGCAAAGCATAGATGGAGTTCTGTTTTTGGAAACAAAGTCCAAATATAAGAATGCGATCAAGCCATAGAATTTTGCCCTTAATATTGCAGTAAAGATCCATTTTAAATTTCCATTGAAAACTATGTATGAAAGTGTATCATAGGCATTTAGATGCAATAAACATAAATTTAAATTTAAATGTTGTAAATGTTGTTCTTCAAAGAGTTCAAATGCTTATCTTCATCCGGCGTATATAATTAAATTATATACGTCGTCTTTTGTGGTGTAATTACTGAATTTAAGATTAAACTAGTTAAACTAAGTGGTGAAAGCATCTTTAAATGGAAAAAGAATAATTGAATAATAGTAAGATAAAAAGTGAAAAGCAGAGGATGAAGATACCAAACGCCTAAAATGCGAATTGAAAACGAGTGAGCTTTAAATGTTGCGGCCAAATGGAGCTTATTGGAAGAGGTTAGGATAAAAAAACAAGTAATAAAGTTATTTATTATTAAAATGGAAACATATGGGAAACTTTCTTTCAAAACGCTATGGAATTGGGGTTCATAAGCAGAATTAATTAAGAGTTGAAAATGAGTTGAAGGTACATAAACCAAGAAGATGAAGGCGGACGCTACTTTGGTCTTTCAAAACCGTACCGTTTAGCTGCAACTTTCTCTCACGTTGAGTGTTCGGTGATTTGAATTTCATAAAGATTTACTTAGCTGACAAAGCACATTGACTATAGCAATATTTTATGTTTCCTTATGTTCACATTTGTCATATTAATAGTTTTTAGTTCTATATTTCTCCCCTGGATGATTAGAGTAGTTCTAAGTATTTCGAAGTTAGTGAGTAGTGGTCAGTTGTGATGTTCTTTCACATGCATTTCTTTTCTTTTTTTATACACCAATTACGCCATCGAGCATTAGTGTCAGATGAAATTAAGTTGTGTTCCCACATACATAAAATTAATAAAATTTTCAATTTTAGCAATATCTTGTACATTCATCAACCACCCTATAGTTTATCACCAAGAAAGTGACCTTAAAACCCCAAAGGTAAAAACCTAAGAAATTTTCTTTCCTCAAGTAATAAAAATTTAACCTTAAGATAAAAAGGGGAGATTAATAAATCTAAGTAATATAAATTCAATTTTACTGGAATTCATTTTCCCAAATATTGTTCGATCGAAATTATATTCAGCATGCATATATTCTAATAGTACTTAAGATTGGATCTGCGTTGTTGTTTTTACCTGATTGTTGCTCATAACTATCCCTACCACCATTCGAGTGTCCTTGTAATAAATCTATTAATATATGTACATCCTCTCCTGCTAGTCATAACGTTAACAAGCATTAGATTTAATGGTTGGATTTTTCTACGCAATATTTAATTCGGAAAGTTGCTTTTAAAATAATTATGTTCCTTTAATAGTCATGATAAGAGAGTATTTTCTCTATAATATTACTTTCTCAAATTTCTATCCCTCCCACTAAAACTCTTTCTCTCGCTCTACCCATTTCTATCTCTCTTTCTTCTGTCTCTATCTAAAATATACTTATTTTTCAAAGTAAATCAAGTTCATTTAGAGTTCTCTAAAAGGATTAAATTCAGTCAAATCATGCTTCAATTTCAGTTAATGTGACGTAACTGAGGTAATTGAAGGTACTCTAGTATTCTTATCACATTTGCGTGAGTCATATAACGCAACCAGCTCTTGAAATTATCTATTTCTCTCGAATCCCGAATTTCTCAAATGAGTTCTTGATGTGTGACTAATTGCTCTATTACAACTGAGAAAAGTGTTAACGCAGATATGAGATCCGTCTTTGGAAACATTATACTGTATTATATTTTGCATATCTATATCTCCAGGGAAGTAGTGATTTAAGGGAAGCAAAGAAGACATAATTGATAGATCCAAATATTTCGGAAAATAATACGGTTTTATGTAATCTGATCTCTTCCCGATCTGTTCCACAATTTAATATTTTCTCTGAAGAACCTATTCCAAATGCCACATTTTTCTTATTGTTTCTGAATTTACATTCCAAAGCGCCGATATTGCCTATCTTTAAAGGTTAATGAATCCACTATACACACTCGGAAATTTGTCGCTTTGATTTTTAGATTTAGATTTAAAATAATCAAATCGATTTATGAAGTATATTGTGATGATTGATTCTTAAAATTGTGTCAATAATAAATTCCCCAACCTAAAATTTATAACTTTAACAGAAATACTCCCTGTTGAGTTTAGGCAAGATTTGAAATTCTGATGCATCTTTTTTATTAATTTTGGATGGATATGGTCGACGAATGAGTCTAGAAAAAGACAAGATTTGCATGAAAAACTATATTAATTTTACCTTTCAGATTCCTTCATTTCCATAGCTGAAAACCGGATCACGAAAAATTCCATCTGGGCCATTTTTGCTCATCTGTCTCTTTCTGTTACAAAAAAACGAAATTCATCGTCTTACAATTTCTAGTGCATTGTTTTAAATGCAAGTTACACTGATAGCATATGCTACTCTCACTGACATAAGCCTTGGAAACATATTTGATACAAAAATACGCTACAAAGCCATTAAGTTAATAGGATTAATGATACACTTCTCTCATTCCTATGAAAGAATACAAAAGATATTCACCATTAGGTAAACATAGTAGGAACTCCAAACAAAAAGATATTTTCTACAAGGTTATCTTGTCTTCTTAAATCTACAAATATAAGGTTCAAATAGAGGAAAAAAGAATATTGATTTAGGTAATAAAAGGAAATCTATTTACTATACTTAATACACCTTCATTACTCTTTAATATTTATATCTCACTTTTAGCTTCCATAAGAAAGAAATTGAAACTACATTGAGACAGAAACTGACGACTAGAAGGCCTGAATACAAAAACAATAACTGCAGTCAATAAAAATATTCAAATTTTTCATCAACCTTGAATAGCGGAAACCCATCAAGAGCAAAATTAAAAGGAAGTTCAATATATCCAAATCTTTTCTTCCGTAATTGCATGAAATAATATATGCAGCAAACTAGAACATGAATATTTTAATGGAATGAACAAGAAATAATTACCTGTGTGAAAAATTGAATTCAATATTGACCTCTATAGTGAACACGTTTTTACATGTGTGGGACATAGAATAGATGGTTTGTACCACCTCCTATTACTTATTTAATTTTATATCTGTTACCGATTCATATTTATATATCAGACATGAATATTATTTATCCAATTTAGCCCCTAAATCTTGAGAGTTGAACATATTCATTCTCTCATATTTTCCTTTTACAATTCTGATAATATTTTTTCGGTGCTAGTTGAATGCAATAGAAGGCGACTGGTTGAAATACGTGGAACCGCACTTATAAACCTTTACTTGTTTCATAAGTCCATATAATTAAATCACAAGTGTCTTAGATTTTTTTTCTTTGGGGTTGATACTCATATACATGTGACGTGCTGTACGATGTTATATTTTACCATTATCTAATTTGGGGACCATACATATCTATAACTTATATCTTCTTTTTTTTTCAATTATATAGCACTGATCATGCCAGGGACTCCTATGGCAAAGCCGTTTTGAGGCGTAATATAATTTGCATTAGTGATTCTTGTCTCATGTCTTTCCGTTATACTTGATCAATATTACTTATCACTAGATTAATTCAACCAATGTTCAAACAACAAATTACTAATTTATCATTGTTGAGAAAACATAAGCTATCGGAACCTAACATATTTAAGTGCTTTCGTGAAAGAGGTAGTGTGCAAAATTCAAAGCTACTAGTATTTTGAAATGTTAATAATTACAAATATTACGCACAAGTTTCTTTAACCTCCACACTTCATCTTTTATTTTTCACTATATTTACCAGATCCAACTAGTAAATTTAAAATAAAATTTACCTTTTCCTTTTCAACTAAATCAAAGTTTACACCGTTATACGAGCAAGAATATTAAAAATAAATATGCGGTCAAAATTGCGGTTGAAGAATATATGTCCTGGCAATAAGGTTTTTTCCCCCAATCCAGCTATTTGGTTGCGAAAAAACAGCTAAATTTACAGCCTGGAAGCTCATTTAAATGTGTGTGAAAAGAAGTGCGTAGAAATATGTCGAATGAGTTTGATTTCGATGTTATAAATTTGATCGGGTTGGATTTTCCCGCAGACAAGCTGGAATTTTTAAATTCTAGGGAAATCAAGGTTTATTTCCTAAATTTATAATGGTATTCTTTGACCCTGAAATTTAAGAAGGATGTTATGGCATAAATATAAGCATAAAAGTGTGAATAATTGATGAATATATAAAGTAGTCTTTTAATTAGGAAGGGTAAATAAAATATTAGAAAAGGTAAATACACTGGGTATATTCGAGTACTTAAGTTTCTTCTTCCTATATAATTAATTATTTATTTATCTTTTACACCGTGTTAAAATTACTTCTCACCCTTTCTACTGAGTGAAAATTCTCTCGTTAGCAGCTCCATTTTACTTTTTTTTCAGGTGGAGAAAAATGGAGGCAGTAATCGCCAATCAGCACAGTGAATTCGAAAGATGTCACGTAAAGTCGCAAAGCATATTAAATTTGTCCTCTCTTTCTCGCATTTCATAGAAAATGAAGCGATCTTTACGCTTTTGAATTATTTTAAGGTCAAATTACTATTTTTTACTTAAATAAAGACAAACATAAACGTGTATACCTAATAAAAAAATCGGAATGAAATATGCTTGTATTATCCTTTTTATTTCCATAATTGCTGGTGATGCTTCGCGTTTTAGTTATGACAAGAGTTAAGGCTTTAAATTATTCTTGTCTAACCGTAAATTGGAAATATTTATTTTAAGATTTAGAAATTTAAGTTTAGACGCTGTTTTGATATGGTTAAGATTAGCTATGGATAATTTTGGTCGAGATATATGTATGCGGTCATGAGTGAGTTTCCGCTGTTATCTCTATACCATTAAAAATATAAGGCTCCAAATGTTTAGAATTTAAATTTAAATTATGAAAATCAGGACAACACAAATATAAATAATCCAAAAATGAATGATATAATAGTCACAGCTGACGACGAAACGAGTGAAATAAATAGAACAAGTTGAGATAAACCCAGTGGTGCAGATGGAAAATGTCGCGAATTTTTTATTCAGTTTGTGAAAGAAAAGTTTGTCCACGTCGTTTGAAACTTGGAAAAGATCGTTCTTAAATTCAAAAAAGGTAGATGTGATCCAAAACAAAATTATGGACCAGTAAGTTTGAATTCACTACTAAAAAAAAATAGGGAGTCAATTAATATCATTAAACTATAAAATCATTCACAGAGTAATTAACGTTGACAAATTACTCAATGTAGTTTATGCAAAATGAGAGCTTGTTTTACTAGTCCAGTCCGCTTTTCTGATTACTTAGAAAGAGCTCTCGATTCCGGTTTAAGTTAGAATTTGTAAAATGAAAAATGTCGTTCCATACGAGAGAGCATCCTAGTGGTTACCCATCACAAATAGATTTCATTATGAGTTAGTTTTGGGACAACTCTTTAATTTTATTTTTCTAAACACTAGGTTCAGAAATGAAGTACCTATTAAATCGATTTGCTGTAAATACTCTAAAAGATGGCTGGGATAACTTACAAATGTGCTAATATAAAAACGAATTATTAGGTTTAGAGGTTAAACAAATAATAAATTCAATCTATATTCTCATTGTATCGCATTAAGAAGCAAAGTGCCGTTATAAATTTTTGGACCCAAATAGAAGATCTAACCCTCGAGGAGTAGATTAAATTATTCAATCTCGAACATAAGTGGAAATTAGGAACACAAATATAGATTTGTTATTATTAAAAAGCATTCTAAATTTCGCAGAAAGTCCATTTAATTTTGAGACAAGTACAAATAAGGTAAATATGTAGATTAGCGACTCGGCCGAAAAAGGGTTTTTTTGGGGGTAAATATTTTCGTTCACCCGTGTTGGAATATTCATGCGCGTTTGAGTCCTTTTCGAAATATAGCTGGCGCCATTTTGGTTAGAAAAAAAGGCCCGAAACTAAACAAACGAAAAACGCTGTTTACTTACTTTTTTGCAGTGGGTATACTTCTGAAATAGCGATGAGGAAAGTCTATTTTGTTCACAATCGTGAATAGCGACCTTTCTGCACAAACTAAACCAATCAACTAATGTTTTTGGTGCAACCTGGACTTAATGGGACGTGCAAATTCAATGTTGATTTAAAAAAAAAATGGCGCGCACTTAAGTCACATTTAAATTAAAAAATGAGGGGTAATATCTACTGCCCAGACACAAACCCCGCAATCGATTTTAATGTTAAGTAAATTATGGTCACGTTTAGTTTTAGAACATCTAAATTAAAAATGAGGGCTAATAATTAATGCCCGGAGAAAAACTTTGAGATCGATTTTGATGATAAGTAAACTATAAAAGTAAAAAATGTTAAAAATTTATCTTGATCCGAAAATAGAGTGAATAATTGGGCAATATATGACGGCTAAATTCGCTAATGGATACCATTTTCACACTGCGTACAAGGTTTCTGTAATACACCCAACCTGCGAAAAAAGTAGTTCCTTTAAATGATCTAGCTAAGTAGATATAAATGTATAAGAAAAGGTAATAAAAATAGTAAAATGGGGAAAAATATATTAAAAAATTAAAATGACTCTAAATGAGGATAATAAAAAGATATTAATGAAAAACAAAATAAAAATTTAAATAAGTCATTTCTGACGTCAGACCCCGACCCCACCCCTATTATAATTTAAAAAACAATTAAAGGCGCTGACATGATGTAGTAAAATCATTGACCTCTGTAAACGTTAGGACATTATTCTATAAACAATTAGGATTATATACGGGGAGCTGTGCCCCCAGACCATCCCCAATTTAATGAAACTCAGGATCATCGTAGTGTGGTCCCCGCATTGTGTTTACCCCCAAACGAGCCGCCCCCTTAAATGTACTCCAAAAATGTGAAACATTTTGGAACACGGACGAAATAGTACGTCCCATCTTCGAGTTGATAATCTACATATTTAACATAAATAATTTGAAAATATTAAATAACAAAAAGCGGATAAACCACTTTTTCTTACAGGTGGAACTTGCGCTTCGCATGCAGACGTTCGTTGGTGGCCTACGGCCTATCTGTCTCTGACAACAGGGTCTGTTCTAATTTTGTGAAATTTTGAAGCTGTATTTTCGTATGAATATTTTTTTAGAAGGATAGATTTTACCTTTAAATATTTGGCAAACTTATCCAATAATATTTATTTAAATAATTAAAATCGTTAAAGTTAATAGGATGAAATCTGTTCCTTTGTTTTTAAATTTGTTAATAATTCTTGCCTCTAATTGCGAAAATTTGTCAAAATCTTTCGTAACCGCTTCATTTTCTAATCCATCCTCTTTAAAAAAGAGTCTAGAAGCTCATATACGAGGGTCGGTCAATAGGTTTTGCAATTCGGATATAAGGAAACGAGATATAAGGAAAAGTGTTTTATTATTTTTCAATATAACGACCCTCGACTTCAATGAACTTGCACCACTTGTCCCTGAGGCTTGGAATTCCCGACAACCAGAAATATCCCGACTGCTGTTCAATACACTCCTGGACGGCGAGCTGGACATCTTCATCGTCCCCAAACCGGCGTTCACGCAGTGCAGTTTTGAGCTGGTGGAATAAAAAGTAGTCGCTAGGGGCCAGATCTGGACGTTGGGGGGGATGTTTGAGCTCCTCGAATGCTCACTCGCGCAGGGCAGCTTGTGCAACTCTGACCTTGTGGACTTTGACGACGTTGAAGTCGATCATGGGGCGTGATCTTTCTAAGGACCCAACGGGCAGAGACCTTGGTCATGGCCAAATTGTCGTGGATGATGTTTATAACACTTCTATGTGATATTCCAAGTTCTCTCTCGATTTCTTCGATCTTCACCCGTCGATTTTCAAAGATCATTCTCTCCACACGGGGCACATTGTACTCGTTGGTAACGTTTGATGGGCGTCCTGGACTGGGGTCATCTTCAAGGGACTCACGACCATGGTGGAACTCCCTATTCTAGCGTGCAATGGTTGCGTAGAAAGGGGCGGTGTCGGTGTACACTGCAGCCATGCGTTTATGGATCTCTTTGGCATTCTTGCCTTCCTTGGTCAAAAAATTGGATCACTGCGCCGTGCTCGCCCTTCTACATTGTGGAAAAATTTGTGACTGACGATCTACGATCAGCTACTGCTTCTTAAATAGACGAGGCAGGAGCGTGCGGCTGCAGGTCCTGACTTGTCATAACGTGTCCTCTGTTTTGCCCTACCGATTCGCAAAAGTTATTGACCGCCCCTCGTAATTATTTTTCATTTCAAAAAGTTTTATTATAGTACAAGATCGAAAACTGCAACTACACTAAACGATAATTAAAAACTAGATAATATAAGGAATCGAACTAAAGACTGAAATAGAAAATCTATTTTAGAAAAAATTCGATAAAACTTTCGAATATACGAAAAAACACACAAAAATGCCATGCCTTAAATTTAATCAATGTTCTCAATTTTTTGGAAGCAACAATGAAAATATTTTTGTTTTCAGAAATTCTAAAAATTCGATAATCATTTATTAACTTCACCAATTTTTATTCTTTTTTGTCTAATAATTGTAACTATTCAATAATCATATTTGTTTTTTCAACATCCCCATTTATAATCACTTTGCTTTGAAGAATTTTCACGCTGAATTATGTATAATGTTACTGATTATAATATGACCATATCTATATCCATAAATTTGTAATACCTCAAAATCAAAATTATGCACAAATTATTGTTTGAACGTAAACGGAGGGGTTTCAATAAATCAATTGAGTAAAAATATTATTATAATCAAACGTTCTGATAAAAAAATATGCTAATCTTAATTTCTTCATATCGTCATTTTTCTTATTATCTTGAATGCAAAACTATTAATCCTCCTTAATTATTCTTCATACATTTCTTTTTCTAACGTGTTTTGTCGGGTTTTTCCAATGTATGGAATGACGTACCTCTACCAATAAGCATTAGGCGACCAATAAATGACTACACATAAGAGCAGCCTATACATAGACATTGAATAAATATTTTAGGCAAGAATAATGGTACGGCAGGCAAACTGAGTTTCTCCATTCATCAAGGAAGTTCAATTATAATAACAACTTTATTTGACAATAGGAATTTGGGCATATTTCAAAATCATTTTCTCTTGCCAAATTTTGTAGTGTAGGTAACACTATAGTAGGCCTTAGAGAGGCAATTATTTTTTGATGATGAGCTGATGTATGTCAACAATGTTATTTGTCGAACAACTTTATATCAATTTTCATCACATTTTGTTAGAAATCACTCGCTTTAACACATAAATTCATGGTTGTTGGACAGTGGTAGATAATTATAATTACATTTAAAATCATTTCATTGACTTTCTAAATCTTGAAATTCACGCATGTATTCTAAATTACATATAAGTTTTAGATGCTTCATAATTCTTTTAAATATATTGTCCTACCGTTTTACCTTCTAATTTTAATTATTTTAGGTTTCAATGTTATTTAAACTTATAAATTTATAGCATCCTTGACTTTTGTTTATTTTTTTCAAATGCTCACAAACGCGCTCTAATATAAATGCTGAGGAATTATTAGTAAATCACAGCAATATCGAGAAAATTTCCTATTTTCCAGTCAGAAGTTTAAATATTTGCTCACATATTTCTTCTTTTCCAGTTAGAAGTTTAAATATTTGCTAACATATTATAAATATTTTGAGCTGAATCTTTTTACGGACAAATAAAACCGAAGTATAATTAATTAAAGTATGTATTCAGCTAGGATAGAAAGCTCACAACATGGCATTGAATAAAGCAATGAATACAAAGCTTATTCATAGGAAAGATCAGGCAATGGCTTCGCCACTTCCCCCATACCGAGGAGCTTGCGCTTCACTACTAAGATTAAAATTTAAAATCTACAAAAAAACATCCATGGTTAAATTTTTCTAAATTTTCTGAACTTCACCAATTATAATAATTTAAAAAAGGAACCCAAAACTAAATTTCCTCCCTTTCAGAATATCACGTTGCCAAAATATAGTGTTATAGAGGAGAATGAAAGAAATATAAAAATAAATTTTCTGAACTTCACCATTTTTAATAGTTTGGGTTTTAAAAAATTCACAAAATTACGATACTTATTTCTGAACGATATATATTTCTGAACTTCACCATTTTGTTTTTAGATATTATAAAAGAATTATTAGAAATAACTTTGCTAAAAAAACATAATTCATAACCAAACTGAGATTAAATTATTATTCAAATACTCAAAAAATCCCATTCTTAAATTATAGTTAGTGATGATGATGATGGAGAAACGCAAATTATAAGTATTTTTTAATTATATTCAGTTTATTATTCTAGTTTTATTTATCACTAACACTATAATTCAATACCGGCATTTTTTGAATTGGTTGAATAGTAATCTTTTTTTCCCTTAGTTTGTATATACAAATTGACCCACAGCAGATGGTGAAGTTCAGGAAAATAGATATGATTATCGAATTTTGGTGGTATGTTAAAAAAAGTTACAAATGGTGATATTTAGAAAATTTATAGAGTTTGAAAAAAAGAAAATGGCGAAGTTCAAAGAAAATATATATAATTATCGAATTCAGGGGAATTTTTAGAACAAAAGACTTAGAAATGGGGATGTTCAGAAAATTTACTGAACTTTAGTTAGAGATTTTAATATAGCTAGCCTATTCGAAAGTTTTTTCGAGGTTATTTGTAAATAAATATTTCAATTTCAATCTTTAACACTAACTATATTATTGTATAATTTAATTTTTTATCAAAGTTCAGAAAATTTATTTTTATAGATCTTCTATAACTCTATATTTTAGCAACGTGATATTATGAAAGGGGGTAAATTTAGTTTAGAGTTAGTTTTGAAAATTATTATAATTGGTGAATTTCAAAAAAATTATAAAGATTTGACCATGGCTACTTTTTTTAGATTTTAAATTTTATTCTTAGTAGCGAAACGCAAGCTCTCTGCGTACTGGGGTGTGGCGAAGCCATTGCCTGGTTGGGAGGAAATAGCTACTGGGCAATGAAAACAATTAAAACAAAATGAAATTATTATAGCAAATTTAGATGACGAAAAGGAGAATCGTGAGTAATGTTTTTTTGGTATGTGAAATGAATTGCGATAAAAGATTTTTAAGGTATTTAAGGCTAGAAAATAGGCATCGATTTGAAAAAAAAGTAAGGGGTGGTTTTTCATATATTCAATGAATGAATCCAAATTCTTTCTAAGAGATTATTTAGATCTGAAAATGGAAGCGCAGGGCTGGTGTTTTGTATTTTAACAGCTTGTATCAAACTTTCGAAGGGCGGTCAATATATTTTGGCTAATCGGTAGGAAAAACAGAGGAAGGGGGATGGCTGTTTGTGCGAGTGTTAGGAGAAGTTATGACAAGTCAGGACCTGCAGCCGCACGCTCTTGCCTCGTCTATTTAAGAAGCGGGAGCTGATCGCAGATCGTCAGTCACAAATTTTTCCACCATGGACAAGGTTGAGCACCGTGCAGTGATTAAATATTTGACCAAGGAAGGCAAGAATGCAAAAGAGATCCATGAACGCATGGTTGCAATGTACACCGACACCGCCCCTTCCTATGCAACCATTGCTCGCTCGAATAGGGAGTTACGCCATAATCGTGAGTTCCTTGAAGTTGACACCGGCCCAGGACGCCAAAAAGACGTGACCAACGAAGACAATGCGGCCGTGTGGAGAGGATGGTCCTCGAAAATCAACGGGTGAAGATCGAATAAATCGAGCAAGAACTTGGAATATCACATGGAAGTGTTATTAACATGATCCACGACAATTTGGCTATGACCAAGGTCTCTGCCCGTTGGGTCCCTAGAAACCTCGCGCCCCATGATCGAGTTCAACGTCGTCAAAATCCACATGGCCAGAGTTACACAAGCTGCCCTGCGCGAGTGCGGATTCTAGGAGCTCAACCCCCTCTCCCCTACAGTCCAGATCTGGCCCCTAGCGACTACTTTTTATTCTGCCAGGTCAAGGCTGCACTGCATGGACGCTGGTTTGGGGACGATGAAGATGTCCAGCTAGCTGTCCAGGAATAGATTGGACAGTATTCCGGAGATTTCTGATTGTCGGGAATTCGAAGCTTCAGGGACCAGTGGCGCAAGTGCATTGAAGTCGAGGGTAGTTATATTGAAAAATACTAAAACACTTTTCCTCATATCTCGTTTCCTTATATCCGAATTGCAAAACTTATTGACCGCCCCTCGTATTTCTTAAACTCTCTTTAGCGTTTGAAAAATAAAACAACCCTTCTAGCTTGCGCTCAGCTGGGTGACGCCTAGTGAAGACCGCCGCCACCCATTAGAAACAGACAAGCCACGCGTGGGACACTCCGGCGGGCTCCCCGCTTTGTGTAATGTGTACGCTTATGTTATGTGTATTTATATATTATTATGTTATATATTATTATTGTATTTGTATTATATCATGCATAAATGTACGCTATTGCACAATAAGTCTATACAAACAAGCCCTTCTAGCTGGTTTTCTCTTCGTTCGTTTCTAACCTAGGTATATTTAAAATTTTTATCTCAGTTCTTTGTAAGATTTCTTTAGAGTTTAATAAACAAAAATGAATATCATCAGAACGAATATGAAAAATCTTTGAATAAAATTTAATTAAAAATAGTGTCTATGAAGAAATATTTAAAGACGAAGTTATTAATCAAATTTTTCCGAAAAATCAAAATAACGATTACCAAAGAGAATACCAAAAAGAAATTGTTCAAAAAGATATTCAAAGATTTCCACTGGTAGAAGATATATAAATTAAGAAAGTAATAAATAAATTTTGAAAAGAATTTAAACTATAGGAAAAATAACTTATAATCCAATCCTGTATTGAAACTGATATAATAACTTCGGCCGTATCCTGCAAAATTCCACTTCAGAACTTTAAATTTCTTTATAATATCTTTTCCCTTTGTTTGTATTATTATCCATTTATTTATTCCTAAAGACTCATTATAAGTTGAAACCCTTTTTTATATAAACTACATATAAATTCTTAAAATTCTTTCTTAACATGTAGGTACATTATGTTTAGTTCTGGTGGTAGATGTTAACATGTGCGATATATATTTTGTTTTGTATTTTTGAGAGGCGGCTGGATGATTAGATTGTTGGTGATCGCATTTCTGAGTCAATGTCTGAAAGTATAAAAAATTCAAAATATCTAAATGATGACTGTTAGCACCTGAACCTAAAATAGAATACTGATAATCTGAACTATTTGCGTCACAAGATTCGATATGCTTTCTTATGACTATAAAACATGTCCGATCACAGCTCTATTTGCGTAATATGAAAAACCAAGACGATTTTGCCTATTTCAAGTTGGCGAAAAGAATGTTTTTCCCACCTTCGTAACTTCGCAACCAGCCCAAGAAAATGATAAACCAATGATGCTGTGAAAATTGTAGGATGTTTGACTATGTGGCTGAGGAATGTTCTAAGAATTAGACTGTTGGTCGGAACTAAAGTAAAATTACATTAAGGATTTTCTTATTTAGATGAAATATACGTTTTTAATATAGTTTTATTTATTACACCATTGTTTGTTATTTTCAATAAAGTGTTATTTCATCTGGCTTATTTTCAAAAAGGTTAAAGTTGTAAAATTGCCTAAAAATCTTTGGGGAAGTTTCTACAGAACTTGAGATGGACACGTTAAATTTGCTAAATTCTTTCAGATAGGTGAGAAGTTAGTGGATAATGGCCCAGGTTGAAAATAATTTGTAAGCTCAAAAGTCTACATGATATTTAAGAATATTTCAATAGAATATAAGTAATATTTAAAAAAAATAGTGTCAGGTAGGTGGTAGTTCTTAGAAGGCCGGCTTGGATAAATAGTTAAAAAACGGATTAATATGTACAGTATACCTAAAAATAAGATAATTCATAACTTGATTTTTCCTCAGCAGTGAAAATTATAATTTTATGTTGATTATATAATTTTTTACTATATTATGTGATTTTCTTTCTATGAGATAGAAATCAATCATCACAGCTACATGTAACGACTTCACCACTAAACCAAATATTTTTAAAATCCAGTCTAATGGCTAATTGAACGTCATCAAGGTCAGAGAGAAAGAAATTTGATAGTTTGGATAAAATAGTCACTCTAGTTGTACGTTACTGCAGTACCAATTACTTATATGTATGGCTCTCTTTAATCAAGTGAATATTTTGGACTAAAGCGAGCGCGGGATTGTTTGTCCTGAAAATTTATGAAGATCGTTCTGTAATGAAGTCATGCGCCCCTAACCCACCCTTTTCTCTTTTATATAAAATATTTCCTTCACTTTAGTATTCATTTCTTTAACAAGGCCGTGGTGACTAACGTGTAAAGGGGTATTTTATATCCAAATTCCCTCTTAATTCTCATGACTAATTCCCCAAATGCATCTTTAATTCCACTATTACAAAGGTATTAATTGTTTCATTCTTCTATAGAATTGTATGTATATCAAAGTCTGAATTAAATATTTTCAGCTCTATAGCTATTTCTTGAAAGTTTTAAGCAAAATCTTTGCTGCAAAGTACATTTGGAAATTAAGAAAATATGTGTATTAATTAAATCAAACACTTTTATTATTGGTTGGTTCTGACTGATATACTTATTTTGATACTGACCTTAAATAACGATGTGCGTTGTTATAAGCTGATAACGTTCTAGAAGTTGGCTTCAAGGATGTACATCAAGGTTATAGAAATTCAATAATAAGAGGATCAAACTTGATCAAATACGCCGAGTAAAAACGTCAGTCTTTGAACAAAGACTAAAATTTGTCCAGCAATCACTCTTTTAAAATTACTAGAATATGGAAAGTCTTGGCTAGATAAACTTTTAGAATACTAATTCTATAGATATTTGAGTTGTCATTTTATTAGTAGTATTTGATAAAACAGCAAAATTAATACAAAAAGTTAGAATGAAGATAAACTACATAAAAGGATACTTTTTAAAACAGCTGTTTAAAAAGTAACCTTAGTAAAGTTCTCTTAATTTAGCGACCACACGTAAAACAAAGAGGACAAATAATGCTTAATTTTAGACAAAGAAATTAACATTAAACTTCAGGTTACGTTAACTCAGTGTTTTTATTATTTCCGTCAGTGTTTCTGCGCCAAACATTTACTATTCAAGATTTTGGAAAGGTGCGAGTTAATTTTTCATAGGGTATATTCTATGATTTCTCAAAAGTATCAACACTGGTGCGCTAACAACCACTGGCAATTACTCTCTCTTTCTCGTCGCGCGGACCGGAAATGTCTGAATAATTTTCAGTCTTTATGTCATTTCATCTTTTGATCTCTTGTTTGTACCGGCCATTCTGCGAAAGAAACAAACACCAATTACCATATGATTGAAATTCTATCTCTTCTTAACGGAATTTATACCTCCATTTCTTCCTTTCTGGAAATATCCACCTTTGCTTCCCTGCTATCTCGTAATTAGCCGCCAAGGGATTGTCAGATGTATCGTATCTTAGACCATCACGATCCAGCCGATATCTGTAGAATCGGGTGAACTCCCCCTAACCCCCCACGATGACCTGCGGCTATATCTATACCTGCTAAACATTTTCACTCTTCCTATCTATCAGGGGGATACCTTTTAGTTTTGATAATAATAACTAGAGCTATATTTAATTGCATATAATTATTTTTCCTAGGACTATTTTTTAAGGATAATGATAAACACTTTTGTTATCTATTTAAAGGAGTGACGTTTAAAAAATCAATTAATGTCTAGCTTTTAGTTTTAAGAATTCATTAATAATGAATATTATTTAAATATTGCAACCAATTTTTACGTCTTGTAAACAAAGCTAAATAATGGTTCCAGTTTTTAGATAAAAAAGAATCTAACTTGGACAAGATAAGAGGTGCCGTCCCAAATAGTATGACATCTCAGTATGGGAGATAAAGGAATAAATGAACAACCTGTCTGGTTCAATGCTCAAACCTCCGTCAGTATCGGCATGTCGGGTGTAAAAATAACACAAGAATTATTATAAGATCAGTAAAGCTTTAATGCTCAAAGATTCCCCAAATTGCGTTCGGTCTGACTTCTATCGCTCCTAATTTATCCTCTTTAAGTTATGCATACTTGTCTACTTAGTACGTTCATACAAAAGTTTCTCAATTTAAATTCATTATTTTATTTACCAAACTTCTTTCACCTTATTCTGTTGGATATGTCTATGTTTTTTCACAAGATATTTTCCTACAGTCAAATAAAAACAGTGCCGGTATGCTTAAAAGTTGCTGGCTTTAAATTAATTTCTTGGATCAATATAATCCCATTGATTTTCACTCATATTTAGTTAAAGGATTGGAAAAAATATAGACCTTTATTAATAACTAGAATATTTTGATAAATAGAAGTTCCACATGAGCTAGGGACCACTATTGTTAAAAAGTAGTTATAATACGGGGCTACTCTAGTGTGCGGTCTACAAGGTCACTAACACTTTAGCGTTCGGTCTACCAGGGATATTTACATTTCAGTGTGCAATATAACTAATACAGACAATTTAACTTAAATCTTTTACTTAACGATACACAATTCGTCTATCATTTAGGAATGCCAGAAACAAATCTGCTCCACCTTTTCTCTTTACGTTCCAGAAAAGGTAATCAAAGTGTTACTTGAAAAGCTCACTACTAACGCCTGTCACCTGCTGTAAAATGGTGATTTTAGCATCCAACCATGATGCTTAAATAGCCTGGGTGTTTGCTTTAAACTGTGGATTCACAAAATGTTCTTGATCATTCACTGTCAGAAGGATAGACTGTTCCATTATCTGAGGTATTCATGAGTAATTAATTCCTTAACGATTATAAAACACCAGTTCTAACGATTTGTGAAAAATTCAAAGTAGCAACTTTACTAGTGAATTTCCCTTCATAAAACTTTGGCATAGTTTACTTTGACTTCTTTATTATAAAGTATTGAAAGTAAACATCTCTTAAGTAACCCTTGAACAAAGCATATTTGAAAGTCAATTCAAGACGTTTTTAATCGAAGACACTTCCGTTGATTACATGCATGAAAAATTAAGAACTTATTACACGTAAAATAAAATGTTCAATAGTTTTTAATATTGTGATGAAAAAGGGAAAATGGGCTTCAAATTTGGATAACATATTTAGATGTGTTATAATGAGGTCTGCAGAAAGTACAAACATTAGGTGTCAATTAGAAACAATAATTATTTTTATTAATCTAAAATCACTTTTTAGAAGTGGATTAAAACTACTTTATATTCATGTGATGGAATTGGTGAAACAAGTGCAACTATGTTATTATATATATCTTACTAAAAACTATTGTAGATTTATATAGTTTCCTCCGTGAGATAATACCTAGGCATTTTGAAATTAGTCCAGTTCAAATAGATAGGCATAGATTTACGGTACACGTAGACACATGTAAAGATAAAATAAAAAAAAAGCTTGGATGTAAAAAAGAATTTTTGCACTTGTATTTAAAGGAATAGATGTATCGTGAAGAGCATCAGGAAAATATATTTGATTAATTTCATAAACATTACTCGCATAATTTTTAATTTAATTTCTGATAAACGTTTACTAAAGTGTTTTCCTGCAAAATTTTCAATAGAGTTTATTTAATAAATCATTAAATGAAGTAAAAATCCTTGTTATTTATTTTACTTTATATTTTTAGAATCTTTATTGTCCCAAAACTGTTGCATCTTTTCTTCAAAAGACTGAAATTGGGACCCCTGTTGTTAAAAAGGGTTATGTGAGACCGCTATTTTTCATAAGATCCAATACTTAATTTAAAACTATAATAAATTAAATATAGGTTTCCTCTGCTTTGTCAAAACACAGATTTGCTAAGAAATATTAAAGCATAAAACTATTTTCGAAAGAACAATATACGACTTTTTCAACAATGAAAAATATTTTATACTAGAATGTATAGCTGAGGACACAAAAGACAACTAAGTTTTCTTCGTTCATAGTATGTACGTAGACAAAAATGTTCTATCATAAACGCACATACAACATATCTCTTAAATATATGTTGAAGGCTACAGCCGGCAAAATTTTATCTTACCCCAAATCTACACTTTTATACTGAAAGTCAAATAAACTATTAATGACCTGTCGTAATTCCTAAAACTAATTATTACGGAAAAAGAGAATTTATTCTAGCAAATGATAACATATTTCCAGAATGCAGCAAATAAACCACCAACAAAACCCAAAATACTGAAATAGAATCGCGAGATCCATCAAAGACAAAAACAATCTCAAAGATCAAAGAAAGAGATGAATGCAATAACGGCCACCTACCTACATATTTACATAAATAGCCTAGCAAAAATCCACAAAAACAAGCCCAATCTTCTTTTATCGATAAGTGGTACAGTAACCAAATACACTGCATTATAAAACAATATTCGGAACAATTGAGTAATTGTTCGGGAGTGGGTTCGTATCCTTTACAGTTATCTTTTCTATATAGGTGTGCAGGGAATGTTTTCTATGGAAGAGCATCCTATATTAATAACTCTCTTAAAGTTCTTTTCCGGGAAGAGGAAGTGTACTACATCGATTTCTGGGATGATTTCTACGAACAAATGGACCTATCTTTGCGAGACGGCCTTCATTTAAATGGGGTGGGCGCTGCAAGGCTGCGAAGAATATTTAATAATTCTCTTGTAAATTTTCAGATTGAACAGCATCGGAGAGTAGAGAGCACATAGAAGAGAGTGGCTTGCCACGCTGTAATAATAATGTTCTTTTTCGAAAAACATATTATTTACCTGTCTACTACTGTAACACGCCTAGTATTCCAAATAAGCTCGACGAGTTTAAATGTTTAGTGCACTTACGCAGCTTCAATATTATAGCAATAACGGAATCATGTGCGGAGACATATAAGATAGATTAGAGTTCGTTTCCAGGAAGAGAGAATATACTTCGTCGATTTGTGGGATGATTTCTAACGCAACTTCGATATTAAAGCAATAACGGAATCATGGGCAGAGACATATAGGAGAGATTATATCGGCGAATTGCAACTACAAGGGTATAAGCTAATCAATAAAGACCGTACGCAAAAACAAGATGGAGGAGTACTAGATAAAATCTTCAAATGGTCTAATAAATGGAACATGATATTCAATTTAGACAAGTGTAGAGTTTTGCGCGTAAGTCGAAATAACCCAAATCTTAACTATGAAATGGGTGGGGAATATCTTATCTCGACGCTCTTTTGTTTAGGGGATACAAAGCAGAAATGGCTGGTGCCGTCACCAGCCAGAAAGGTCGACTGTCCCCTGTGACTCCATAATAATATTCTGCGAAGCTGCTTTGCTTGGACTTGGTTCAGCAAATTTCTATCCTTCAAAATAATAAATCTCTGCTGCTACTTTAATTTTTATTTTCACTAAATCAGGTTGAATCGGTCCATTACATGTATTGTATAGGTTAAGGTTAGGTTAGATTATCTAACCAAAAAATACCAAAATCAGGAGTTTGGTCTTTATTATTAGAATTGGCAAAGTTAAAAAAATTGATAGAAAATTAACCGTTGCTTCTTTTTTTTAGATTTTGAATTTTAATCTTCGTAGCGAAGCGCAGAATGGTGAAGTCATGGCTGGTTATTATTATATGATCATCAGTGGATATGTTGGAGATAGGGAAAAATAGAATTCCACTAAAATCCCATGAATTTTAAATATTTCGGGTAATGTATATATATTTGATATGGAGTCCATGTTGTATATAGTAATTGTTACATTTGACAGCAGATGAAGTATTGTTCAGTTTCTTCATAACTTATTAACTTCCACACGTGACCATCCTTTAAAAGAAAAGGATTCATAAAGATCATTGTAAATCATTATTTATTATTGCTACGAGGCACCTTTTGACCATACTGGTCATGTTCCGGGGTCACACTGATAATATAAAGAAATTTAGCTATTTAAATATATAATATATGAGACATTTTAAAAAAATTTAGATGAGCAACATTGAATGTATTGTTTAATATTAAAATAGAAAAATAAATTTGACATAAAAAATTTTAAAAATGAGTTTCAAATGAAATTATTTTTGACCGCACATATGAAAGAAAAACAACAGGAGAAAAACCGTATAGCAGTTATTTTCTTCATGGATAATACGAGATCCTATGTAAGTTCCTCTTGAAATATTTTAGAACAAAGATATAATTTCAAGAGGAACTCACCGTCTGAAGCTCTCTTTCTTCATTTAGAAAATAACTACACGAGATCTACGTCTCGGTACCAACATTACTTTCACACCGATGACTGTAAGCACCGCAACCCTAGGTACATAGGCGTCACATCAAGTACTATTTCTGAAGGAAGGGTGTTAATTTTGGCGTTTCGCATTATCCCTGAAGAAAATATCTACTAGATGTCTACAACTCTTTACCAACATTTATTTCCTATCGGTGATGGAAAGCATCGCAACTTGTGAAAGAGATGTGTTAATTATGCCATTTTATTCTGTTGATTTTTCTACCATGTATACGGTCACAAATAGTTTTATTTTAAACTTAAAATTTTTCATCTTTATCTCAAATTTATTTTTTCTATTTTAATATTAAACTATTGATTCAATGTTATTCCTCTAAAAACTCATAAAATGTCTACATATATTTTGTCTTTATATAGTTGAATTTCTTTATATTATCAGTGTAGCCCCAGAATATGATCAGTATGGTCAAAATGTGGCTCGGTCCAATAGTGAATATTGATTTTCAATGATCTTTATGATCCCTTTCCTTTTAAGGGATGGTCACTTGTGTGTGAAAGTTAAAAAAGTTATCAAGAAAGTGAACAATGCCTCTTCTGCTGTCAAATATAACAAGTACAATATATAACATGAAAAGATTTTTGTGAATTTAAAATAAAACTATTTAGAACGGACATATGTTAAAAAAATAACAGGAGAAAACAGCTAAACTAGCACATCTCTTTCTGAAATAATATTTGATTTCACGCCAATTTACCTAAAGTTTCGATGCTCACAGTCATCGATCTGCAATAATTGGTGACGAGACATAGATTTCCAGTACTTATTTTGTTCTTAGATAATGTGAGCTTCATACATAATTTCCTCTTGAAATATTTTGACTACACATATGATTGAAAACCGACAGGAAAAGACATCAAAATTAAAACTCCTCTTTCAGAAATAAGACTTGATGTTACGCCTATGTACCTAAAGTTACGATGCTCACAGTCACCGTTTTGAAATGAGTATTGGTACATATATATATATATATATATATATATATATATATATATATATATATATATATATATATATATATATATATATATATATATATATATATATATATATATATATATATATATATATATATATATATATATATATATATATATATATATATATATATATATATATATATTAACCACCGATATTCCATGTCTAATTAACATTTTATTTAGCGATTCTCTGAGTGATAGCACATATGTCAGTACCGCACTGCATACCAGCTAACTACAATCCATGCTTGAGTCCCTCACATTTAAAATCAGCAAAGAATTTTATAACAATTCAATGGATACTTTACGTTTGCCTCGTTTAGGCCATTGATCATACATAATAACGTGAATTTCTTTAATACAAGGCCTAATATTTTAATCGAAATAGCGAAATCCGACTCAACTCATTTAAAGTTTCTAAAATATAAAGAAATCTAGAGAAGAAAGAGCCATTGGTTAACGGGTGTTGTTCTCTAGTAGTTTTCTCTGAAAACTTAAGAAAAAAGATAGTCTGGTTATGGTCTAGAAACATGTTATGGAAAGAATCAGCCAAACCAAAAGATATCTATACTGTAGGAATTCTAAAAAATATAAGTTAAGATGAGTGTACACTTGGATAGGAAACCATTTACACTCTGAACTAAGGTGTTAGTTTGTAATCGCCTGGAATAAGTTCATGTAAATTTAAATTCCATCCAGAAAGTTAGTAGTACGCATTACTCATATTTACTTGCATACTTTTTCCAAATTGCCACAAATAGTTATCTTAAGTCAAATTGTCTAAGTGCGTGAAATATATGATTAGTTCTAAATGTTACTTCATATTTTTTTTAAATTTCCTAAAACCATGAATTATTAATAGGCATTTCAAGTACCTGTGTGTTCCGTCGAGTGTACCTCATAAATCAACAGTTTAAAATCTTTTGATTTTCAGACCTAAGATATTTACAATCTGGATATCCACTTTAATTTATATGAGTTATATTTTATTCGAACGTTGATAGAAAGAAATAAAGCATGCAGTTTTTACTTTATTCGTACTTTGCTTATTTGAATTGTATTGTATAGATTTTATTTCTAGCAAAAGCATAAATAAAGTCAGAGGAGGGAGATTACGAGCAGAAAAAATAAGAATGAGTAGCATTGTTCAATATTCCATCTCTGGATTTCGTTGATGGTTCTAAAATACTAAAAAAACATTCATCAAATCAGTTCTGGATCTAAAATGATAGAATATAATGTATACACGATGACATTCGAACTACCTATTAAAAAAGTAAGTTCGGTAATTTTAAACCCTCTGATCTATCACTGTAAGCAAAAAAAACATTCCTTATCATCTTCTAATCCAAAAATATCTGTTAATTTAACGCACCTTCTCATAAAAATATATTCATTTCATATTTGTACACAATTTACCCACCCTAATAATCCTAAATTCCATTTGTTTAATAGTTTGCCATTAAAATAATATAGATAACTTACTTATTTAAAGTGGTGTGTGATTCAGATATTCTTTGAGGTGTCTCAGCCACTTTAAACTTTTATGGTAATAAAGAATCCGGGAAGAAAAACAACAAAAACGCTATATGCCGCAGAACGAAGTAGACGCGTTCAACCAATATCGAGGTTCAAGGCGTACTGAGAAAAGAGCGAAAGCCAGTGGCTGAAGACTCATTTCAGGCGAAGACAAAACCAATAACAACGGAGTATTGATAGAATGGAAAGCATAGAATCAAGTGCCGTAGCAACGAAACAGAAGTGAAAGAATATAAAAATTAGAATCAAAGTTTTAAGGCATTTAAACATGAGAAATGAAATGCAGGATCGCTTACTAAATCAAGGCATAATAAATGATCCAATGTGACAGCAAAATAATCAATGGCAAACGACTGAAAAACGTACACACACACACACATATATATATATATATATATATATATATATATATATATATATATATATATATATATATATATATATATATATATATATATATATATGTATATATATATATATATATATATATATATATATATATATATATATATATATATATATATATATATATATATACATATATATATATATAGATATATAATATTTATTACCAGGTAATTTCTGTAGAAAATAACATTAATAGTTGTTTTTAGAAATATGAGTATAAGATATAAATGTAATCATTAAATGACTGTAGATTAAAATCAGTTTTACTCAGTAACCCATTAAAATCAATTCCTGAGTTTGTCCTAATATATGTACTTCATTGATGAATCATTGTATTCCCAAAAAGAAAAAACACATTTGTTTATGATCATTCAGAACAAGGTCAGGCGCAAAGGAATTATGGCCAAATGAATAACATTAATTTTTTAATAATTAGATGAAAAATGTGCAATGTTGCATTTAAGTGATTACATGAGAGCCTTAGAAATTAGGAAGCGGAAGGGACGAGAATAAAAGAACGAACTTAAAGAAAAATTTAAAAGAAACAGGAAATTATTTATATTATACTATCTAACCTCTTTAAGCCAAGATCTTATTTATGGTTAGGCTGATATGATGGATTTTTAACAGGCATATTACCTTGCTCATTCTTTCTCTCTCTCTCTCTTTCTCTGACTGTATATACATATTAATAAAAATAATGAGAGAGAGAGAGTAAAAGAGAAATATCTCGGTGTCAAATTCTCCTGTATTTTTCTAATATTATCTCTCTCTTTTCTTGTTCTCTTTCTCTCACATATGATTCAAATATAGCGAGTTTGGAAGCCACATTTGGATGTTATATGATCGTTAAAATTGTCTGAGAAGCATTCATGCGTTAATAGGTCTTTGTGAGAACATGACGTCTCTTTCTGCAACATGTATAGCGTACCTTTAGATACTTCAACTAGCAAGGCCTTGATATCAGTTCTACGAACTCAATTTATTCAGCAAGATTAATTCTATGACCACTACTAAAACCATCATGGTTGCTAGAAATCTGGTGTAGATCACTCTGGGTAAATAAGAAGGATCTGCACATAACTAACTTCATTTTGTCTCTTAGGGTTTTTTTTTCTGTCAAATTAATTTTGTGAGAGAAAACCAAAGTAAGTTATAACACTCTGCTTTACATATATAGCAACCTTGATTGATGTCTTTTCAACCTCTTGAGTTACCATTTTATTTTAAAAAGGTGTGCACACACACTATATAAATATATATATATATATATATATATATATATATATATATATATATAAATATATATATTGGTGATGCAGTCGCTCCTTGGGAACCTTATTCGTAGCAGGAATATGAAGACATATGCGATGGTTACGAAGATTTAATTTTCCGGACGTTTCGGCCATTAACGATGACCATCATTAGCGAAGTCTTAATCGCAATACAAGAAATTCACTATAAACCACAGCAAAAAAGAATTATAAGGGCAGGGCAAACAATCCAAAATAAGTTAGATCAGGGGGTATGCAATCAAAGCGGATACCAATAGATGGGGCGAACAAGTAATTCAATAAAGTTAAAATTAAAATTAAAATTGATGTAAGAATTAGGAAAATGTGTAATAGGTATATAAAGATAAAAAGAGTTTAAGTGTTGCCCTGGTGTAGAGGGCTTCTCTCAGGTTTTTCTTGTTGAGTTTTTATTTTTCCTCCCTTTATTTGTTTGTTTATTTATTTATTTTTTTACATAAATAGATAAATATATTCGATTTTTCCTTCATCGTGGCATTCAATCCTTTCAAGTTTATTAGCTGGTATATAGATATATATATATATATTCTTCTTTATTGTTATCTTTATAACTTACTTCCCATTTAGCCGGGGTTTAGATTTTAATTCCTATTTTGTATCTTTTGATATCACATTGGGCACTTCGCCTCTTTTTCTTTTGATGGTAGTTTCTTATTTTTTCTTTCTTCTTTGCACTTTGGTGTATGTGCTTTAGACGTTTACGTATATATTTTGTTTACGTAAATATGCCAATTTGGTTTTCTTGGAGGCAGTTCCTTCCACTCGGGAATTAGGCTTACCTGGTGGCACGTACCCTAAATGCTCTCGGAATATCTAGGTTTTGGTTGATATTTGGGAGTATTTCTTCTTCTATTTTGTCTCAGGCCTTTCTCCCTAGTCTTTAGAGTTCTAAATTGAGAGGGGTTAGTCCTGCTCTTGCGTGCAGTACTGTTTGCTGAATATAGTCCGTCCTTCTTGCTCCTGCTATAAGAAGGGCTGCTTTGTTCTGCACTCTCTGCATTTGTCTAAGAGAGGTGTAACTCGCAGCCTGCATGACAACTGCCGGGTACATTAGAGTTGAGCGCACCAGAGCAGTGTACAGCTCTTTAAATTTTTTGGAGTTGAGGTTTTTAAACCTATGCAGTTTGCCGAGATGTATTTTGGCTAGGGAGATTCTATCACTAATGTGCACTTTATATCCTTTGGATGTAAATTGTAGACCTAGGACTTTTCCTTTGTTACCATATGGGTATATATCGTCATTCCTTCAGGCCTCTTACACGTATTTGGTGGTTAATTGGAAGGATCTGGTACTTTCGGCGGTTGGTCTTGATTTTACACTTTTGTTCGTATCGATTTCGATGGCTGTCTGCCTTGCTTGATATCCAGCATGTTTGTAATAACTGGGGGCGATTTGTGTGATGTCATTTGCAAACTGCAGGTACATCACTTCCTCCCCTACCGGATCAGCTAAGTCCAGTCTGTACAAAAGGTACAGCAACGGACTCAGACAGCCACCTTGTGGAACACCAGCCCAAGTTCAAACTCGGGTCCTCTGTAGCCCTCGATCAAAATTCATGCTTTTCTGCGCATGATGTAGTCGCAGAGGACCCTTTCCAGGATTGAGTTCAGCTGGATGGCTGAGATCTTGTATTATAAGCCTATTAGCCAAACTTTATCGAAGGCCTTTTGTACATCTCGCATCACCACGTCTACGTATTTCCTCTCAGCTTTACAGCAGGCGAGCTTTTCGGTAAGAAGAGCAAGGGCTGTGTCAGTCCCCTTTCTCTTGCGGAACCCGTGTTGCTGAAGGCTTTGGGCTTCTAGCTTGCTCAGTTGGTCTTGTAACCTATTGGTCAAAAGCTTCTCGTAGACTTTGCCTATAATCTCCCGGAGGGATATTGGCCTGTAGTCCACCAGTTGATTAAGCTTCCTCCCTTTAGATATAAAGATAGTTTTAGCAATCTTTAAACCGTCTGGGAAGTAGCCCGTATTCAGGGAAGCATTGTAGGTGTTCGTGATTTCCTGAATGATCTGCCGCGGGGCATGTACCAAATTTGTTCTGGTGCTGCCCGTCCAGCCTGGTGCCTTCTGTCTAAGGGATTTTATGATTGCCATGACCTCTTCAGGTGTAGTTGGTCGGCCATGTTCTGCCAAAATCCTCCCTTCGTCGACATAGGCATGTGGAAGCGTACGATGCACAATCTGATTCAGATCGTCAATCAGTTGGCCCTCGAATTCCTCAGGCGAATTCCGTATTTTCTTTTGGTGTTATCTTGAAAACATTCTTCCAGAATATACGGAATCTTTCCTTCCAATACCGCCAAGTCTTCCAAGTAGTCATCTTTCTCCTTAATGTGGGTCTTTTCTCTACTTGTAAGACCTTTTAACTTGCTCACAAGTTGCGAAAACACATCGGGTCGCACTTCGCTGGCAACCTTTTCAATCAGGTTGACCCAGATTTCAGCCCGTTGCTAGTTTGATAGCCTGCTTATGTTCTTCACTCGGGCGTCTTAGCAGCGTTGTTCCTTCCTGATTTGCACCTTCTCTTCTGGTTTCCTCGTACTCCTCCCTGTGCACTCTAGCGATCTCTCTCATTTTCTCGGTATATCTGGGTTGTGGGAGAGTTTTGTACCTCTTCATCGGTACACTCTCACGATCTGCTTCGATGATACGAGCAGTTATCGTCTCCAGCTCCTCATCGATCCTCTCTATTTTTGCTCCGTTTAGGTCCGCTGGCTCATATCTAGCAAGTAGGTCCTTGTAGCGTTTCCAGTTGGCCTGAGCGTAGCTTTTTCGAAAAGGGATTTGGAGTTGTATTGGCGCGAAATAAATGGTCGTCAAGATCGCTATGTGGTCGTTGGGGACTGTCGGGCCTGGCTCACTACGGTAATTGAAAGGGAAGCCATCGCTTATGATGATTATGTCGGGCTTTGTTGCGGACCTTATGGTGAGATAGCTCGGAAAATCCGTCCTATACGCTGGATGTTTTTCCTTCTCATAATTATTTCCAAGTTATGGCCTCTTTCGTTCGTGTTACCATAGCCAGCCGTTCGGCAACTGGCATTGAGTTCGCCCCCAAGGAATACCATTCTGCCCTGGCCAAACAGGGTGTAGAAGTTTGTGAGAGAAAGGTAGTTTCGTCTAGGTGGTTGATAAGCCGCCGCTATTATGAGCTTGCCTACTAAAGTGTGCAGCTCTACCGCCACGAAGGACTTCTCTATATCCAGGAGGCGTTTGAACAAGATAGAGTTAAATTTTAAGCGATTGAACATTAAATGAATACGAGTAGACTAAGGAACGAAAGTTTAGATATTAAATAATCAATAATGGAGGCACCAAAGAGGATGACTAAAACATTAAATTAAGGAAAATTCAATCATAAAGTAGATCATTTGGATATAAATGGACAAACTAAAATAAAAATAAAAGTTTCTCTGCACCTTATTTCGGTGTAACCGAAAAACTATCTTTCGATTGTCCTTTTCAAGTGTGTACCCATGCTTATCGAAGAGAATGGAAAATTTATTATTTCCCATTTTCACCACACCTTATAAATTAAGAAAAATTATTGCAGTAACGCAATTATTTATTCGGTTAAAAGGCTATTTTGGGCTATATGAGAGACGGCTTAAGTGTTGCCTTCTCGTGTATGTGAGAAGAACTTCTTCCGAGGGCTTTGAAGAAGACTGTGTTTGCCAAAAATAGGCTTTTAGCCGCATAATTAATTGCGTTGATGCAATAATTTTTTTAGCATATATATATATATATATATATATATCATGAACGCCCGAGGAATGATGTAAATAAATCATTCTAACCGAAAGAGAAGAGAAAAACGAACGGAATAATTTTCTTGAGATAAAAGAACTTTTCTAAGTGCGAATAAATCCGTGCAGAGGTGGGGATCGAATCAACCACAATCTTTTGGGGAAAAACCGGTTTAATCTAATTTAAAGAGAACCAGGTGGTCTAAGGGCTGGGTTTAATGGATATGAGAGCGCTTGCTCGCTGCTCGCATTGTGCTACATTATGATCAGAATAAAATTAAAAGTACAAACCAGAGCTGGTAGGCTTCCAATATTCGGAAAATTTCAATCTAGTGATAAAGTCAGACCTTGTTTCTTTCCTTAATGTTTATTTAAAGCTTGCGGGTCACTAGCCCGGAATTCTTGAAATTGAAGTTTCAAATATCTTTGAAATGGGTAACAACCTCTTTTACCCTCACAACTTTCTTGCCTGGTGCTTAGATTCAGCCATAAAGACGTTTAACAGAAATGAAATCCCTCCCGCATTCAATTTTAAGAACTCCCCTGTTTTAGTGTTTTCTGGGGCCTTTTATTTTATTCTCCTTCTCCTGAGATGTTTAAACCTTTGGGTCATATTTAAAAAAGAGTTTCCTCAGTACAAAATGTTGGTTCAAAATAATAGCGAAAATATAGGGTGGCTTATTCTGTCGATTGTGCAGTTTGCCCTAAGAAATACGTTGAATAAACTATAAAATAATTAATGTTCGTTTGACCCAACACAAATACAATATTAGAATAGGTGAAAGCAATGGTGCTTTCTTTGTTCACTTATCTTAAAATAGTCATTCTATTAATTAGAATTCGGCTAAATTTATTTACGTCTCAGATAACTATGTTAAAAGAACTATTGTTGAATCCCTGTTCGATAATTCCTAGCCTAATTTCCTTTTATACCCAGGTCTCTTTAAACTGGAACCTGTCATTAAAACGAAGTTGTCCATTTTATATCTTAGCTTTTTTATTTATAAAATTTGTTATATTTATTTTTTATAATTGCATATGTATGTATTTATAGTTATGTGACTTATATTTCTACATTTCACACGTGGATATTTTGGAAGAGATCTTATATATATATGTCTACTCTTCGGTACCTGTATTTATTCGCACATTTCTGATAAGTTATTTGTATTTGTCACTTCTACTCTGTTTTGTGTCCTTTCGTTTTACGTACTTAGGTGGAGGGGCAGTAGTTCTTTCCTATATATAACATTCTTGTAAAGTAATTCTTTATGTATTCCTTGAGAATGAACTGAACAAAGTTCGAAAGTACTTGAAATCTGCTTTTCACTTTTCGTGTGGGACTTTCTGCAATTATTGCTTTCCTTAAGTGGTATATATATATATATATATATATATATATATATATATATATATATATATATATATATATATATATATATTTATATATATATATATATATATATATATATATATATATATATATATATATATATATATATATATATATATATATATATATGTGTGTGTGTGTGTGTCTGGCGAGAGAAGGTAATTTTCTTCGATTGTTATGGGTTCACCACTTCTCTCTAAGAACAAAAGGAGTTTTGCTGCTCGCTTGTAACAATTACGTCTTCTCTGCTTACTAATTCATCTCAGTATTCGGGTTCTTTTTAATGCGTGTTCTCCCCCTAAAAACCTATATGGATTTCTTAACAATTTAATAAAAATATTTTATTGGAACTTGCTGTTTGATAGGACTCAGTGTGTCAAACCCTTTTTCGATTGAAAAAGAAAATGGCGGTATATTTTACCATCAAATCTAAAATAATAATTATCATTAACAACTAATTATAATAATGAGCGAAAACGAAGACATTTTTGATTTAGTAAATTAAATACGAATAAGGGATGTCAGCATAAGAACTATTAATTTGGATAATGAATAATTACTTATGTTATTATTGGTGAGAATGGGACGCATCGGAATATTGTCTTTGTGAATTATCGGTAAGTCCTACAGTAGCCCAAGTTTAGATAAAGAGGAAAATACATCGTTGTATGTAGACTCCTCTATTAAGTTGTTCTTTCTTAAGTTTCTTAAGAAACCTATTCACTTTATCGTCTAGTCTAATGGTAATCTTTCCCAGTTCCTCACAGATACCGTGAAAGTTTGTTGAATCCCTTAGTATTTGGATCATTTTTCTCGCGCTATCTTTCTGATTTAGAATTTCAACTCGAGTAACCGTTATCAGGGCATGTAAAAAGAATTTCCTTATTTGATCCTAATTGACGGAGAAGATTAATATATGCTTAAGAGAAAACTTGAGGTTTTAGCTTTAATGAAAAGTTTACGAGTGAAAGAAGCCGGAAGTTCTGAGAACTTCCCATAAATAGGTGGAGACTTGATGTCATAAAAGAATTTTTAAAAGAATAAGAAAAACAAGATTTTTTTTTTAATCAGTTTGAAATATAGGCTAAGAGACGAGAAAGTCTTTTCACTTGAGCATATTACAATATTTGACAGATTAAACAAAACTTTGTCGAAGGCAATAATTTATGGGGAGAGAGTTTAAGTCTTAGCAGTTTACATTCGTGAGTTTATTTGATGTTTAACGAATTACGTTTAGAATGTTTGTGTTTAAAACACACGAAATACGTGAATGAGCAATGGTTACGAAATTTAGCGGTAATGTTATTTAGTTTGTTTTGTTATTAGTTTCACAATCAATTTTAAAGCTGAAAGATGATTTATTGAGATTGGAGTTATATAAGAATTTGCGATAAAGTTTGAATTATATGAACTTGGGAAATACTTCACCATTGTGATTAATTTGCAAAATTTCAATGTCAATCTGTGATGTGCTTAATTGGCGGGAGAATCGTGATAGTCTTCAAAATAACTAAACGCCTGTCTGTACTTACCTTGAAGCAGCAGCAAAGATGGACTTTGAGTAGCACAAACAATCAGATATACATTTCCATGGAGTATATCCCGGTTGAAAATAAAATCACTTCATAATTTCCAAGTCATGACCAAAATCAAAATCAGTCCCCATAGAATGATCAGATTTATTATAAAAATTAATATTCAGAAAGAGATAAAAAAGCTATTCCATTTAATAATTAGCCATTAAGATGCAAAAAATTAGGTCAAAGAATTTCATTGCCATCTAAATAGATCATTACGAGAAAATCTCTTCACCCTACCAACGCCGGCAATAACAAACGATGAACAATACATTGGTGAAACACATGACAGCCTCTGCTGAAAAATACCTGACAACCCTCCAAAAAAAATAACAACAAACTAACAGAAGAAAGCAAACACATTAAAGCAACACACACCAACCAACAATATGAATAAGAAGAAATAATCAAGCTCATTTAATGTAACATAAGGCCGACATCAGAAAATATAATACTATTTTTGAAAACACCATCCAATATGCAAAAGGGTATAAAAGGGATAGAAAGGTAATATAAATTGAAAATATCATAGATTGTCGAGGTTTAGTGAGTAGGTAATCCCAGTCTCACTTCTTAAGCATATATTATAATCCCGCACCAAGCTGAAGTGGAGGTTAATTGTAGCCGATACACCTACCGTAGCCACTTCCGGAGAATAAGAATAACCCCGGTTCCTCCCTTTTTATCAAAATTAAGATAATGATCCCCTGAGTGTGTTATCATTCAATAAATGCCAATCATGGGTGGACTTATGAAATATTGAAAATTAAGCCAAGTGGATTGCTTATTAATTGCCAAAGGATCATGCAAAATAGTTAAACACACAGAATTATAAATATAAAACCGCGTATATAGGTACAAATAGGATTAATCTTTGTACTGACTAAGTAAGTATATATAATGTCGTGGGAAATAAACTTGAATTCTACGTACTAGGATGCTTGCGTCTTAATTGCGCACGACAGAATGAATTGAATAATATTATGGAATTAAGCACTGAATTAATCACTTGAAATAATCGAGGAAATGAGATCAGGATGGAAATTCTGGTTAACGGTTATGCTGGTAAACTTAAGAGAGGGGATAATTCACTTTAACGATACTTTGGAGTTCGAAAGTATTTGGAGGGTGAAGGTGAATGTCTTCTTCTACCAACGATGTTTTCCCTTGCCACGGTCGTCCGAGGTTACCGAATGGTAGGTGATCCTAGACTGGTGTCCTAATGTAATGATTCTAGACCAGATCGCGAAGACGAGTCAGACTGTGACTCAATTCGGAATTCTTCTCCTCGAAGTGTTCGTTTCGATTATTGGCTCCTGGAGTGGGTAACCAAAATGATGACCTAGCTGCCTCTAGGGTAATCCGCAGAGGGGGGGCCTGTTTAACCTCCCACTCTGCAGGAAGGAAAGGGCGGCGAGAGGCTTGGCACCTACAAGTACCGTGAGAGCAAAAACCAATTCCCCGAAGTTCCTTTCTTGCAACTGGCGAACTTCTTCCTTTGTAGGACTAACTCCAAACACAACGTAGGTCCTAGATCTTCTGCCTGACTCCAGGAGCATTTTCCCTTTTATTTCCTCATGAGCAAAAATCGAGAGAGAGCACCGAATTCTCATAAAATCCGTCTGCTGCCACGACACATCAAATCCTTCACACCTCGGGGCCATCCGAGCTTTCCTCGTCCCATGTCATGGTATACGACGGCACGAAATAACTTAGACCTTCGTTGGCTAGCAAGTGTCCTTTGATGGAGACATTTTCCTGTGTTGCCGGCCGCGAATTTGGTTGTCTCAAAACGCGAAAAGAGGTGGAAAGAATTTGATGCGAAAGACGAATTTGAAATAAGGGAGAGGCACGCAGCTGTGTCGATGTATTTATGTATACACCAATGTATGGATGTACCTAGACTTCTACATCCCTACGCGTTTTGGAAGACATTATGCTGACGTGTAACTAGGAATAATGTATACCTTTAACAAGGGCTACACAAACAACACCTAAAAAACAAAAACTAAACTTGAATTCAACGAATAAAAGGAAACATAAAATGAACACACGGTTTAACGGTCATATACAGGAAACTCCTGAATAATTAAGAGCTGTTGCCTAAGTACAAAAGAAATAAATGATTATATTCGATACATTAATTAGGGTAGTATGATATAAGAACCACATGCAAAAAAAAGGAAAACAATCTAAAATTAATCACTGCAGTTATAGAGCCTGTGAGATTATCAATTTTACAAATATAACATATGAATACTTAGTGGGTGGACACTAAACCTTTAACCAAAACTTACATAGCTATAATACTGATTATTTACAAGGACTCACTGGGATCGTCTACCTGGTTCCTAGACAAACTATCCGCGAGTACATTAGGAGATCTCTTTAAGGCCTGGATCCGTTTCTATATAGAACGCTCTACCTATAAAATATACGCAGAACTTTCCTACCCAAAACACGATAGCTAAAGCTTCTAGCTCCACTTGGCATAATTCTTTTCCTGATCGGAATGTTTCTGACTTGCAAAAGCCACCGGGAACGGACTTCTGCCTTATATTGCAACAAGCAAGGCGCATCCGATTTTAAGATGAGAGGCGTCGATCCGAATCCTAAATTTCTCCTCGAGATTAGATAAGTGCAGGATAGGGGCAGTCACTAGTTTTTGTTTGTGTCCGCCGTAACTGGGAATAGCCATGGGGTTCCATTTAATAGGGTCTGGGGATTTCTTTTTATCAAGGCCAGTTAAAAGGGAGGGAAGGACGCGAAATGGGTGCAAAACGCCGATAGAAGGAAGCTTCTCCTAAAAAAGGTTGGAGTTGTCTCTCCAAGACTGGGGGAGGCCTATCGTTTATTATGTTTATCTTATCCTTTTGTGGGGATATGCGGTTCTCGCCAATCTTGAACCCTAAATACGTAATAGTGCGATGAGAAAAATGGCACTGGGAGAGCTTACTTGTTAAACCGTGAGACCTCAGTCGGTCTAAGAGTGGGCAAAGACACGCGAGGTGTTCTTCCCATTTACGCATGGCTACGTACACCTTGCTAAAATAGAATCTGACATTTTCTAGCCCTTCTACAACTTTTTTGCATAATGCGGGTATAACTGCTAGAGGCAGTAACAGGAATAAAAGGCTGCCGGGTGAATTGTTCGAGGCCCCTTTCTGTGGAGAATGCTGTGAATTTCTTCACCGACGGTTTCAAGGGAATCTGGTAATAGGCCTTGCACAAGTCAATTTCAGAGATATACGCGGCTACTTCGAATAGATGCAGTTTCTGATCGATGAGGTGGAGGGGTTCTGCGTCAAATACAATGGCAGCGTTTAGTTTCCGAAAGTTGACTCGGGGAATGATTCTTCCTGGGGCAGGGAGGTAGAAGGGAGATCAGGTAGCTGGAAGTCCTCTTTCATCTGTCTTCATTTCTCGTCTTCTTATTATCTTTATTCTTCTTTCTCCGGCTTCTATTTTCATCAGTCTTCTCCTTTCTTCGTCTTTTATTTTTATATTTATTCTTCTTCTTTGGCATATATTTTATCTTTATTCTTATTTCTTCTGCTGTTCTTTTCAACTTTATTATTCTATCCTTTGCTTTACCTTCTCTCGGTATTCTTCTTTCTTCTGCCTGTATTTCCTATTATATTTTTGTTTCGTCTACTATTCTTTTATTCTGTATTCTTATTTCTTCTATTCTTTTGTTCATCAGTATTTTTCTTTTTTTTGTTTCCCTTTTCATCCCTATTAGACTTTCTTCTCTCTGTTCTTTTCGATCTTCGATTTCTGCTTATCTCTGTGCTTTTCTTTCTCGTTGTTCTTCTCTTTTTTCCTCACGTTTAATCCTTTGTTAGTTCTAAATGTATTCGGCGAGTTCCCGACCTTTAAGTCCTAATATTTGTCCTTGCTTGAGGAATATCTTGAACGATGTGGACGCCATTTATCGATCAAATGATAAGAGTATGCATTTGGAGAGTTGCTATAGCGGAACGTGTGTAAAGAAAGGAGGTTATTATAGTTCCCTACCATATCGTGGTAGACAAGAGTAAACAATTAATAAGAAAAACTAAAACCAGATGAGTTAATCACCCTAACTAACTATTTTTGGGGAGCCTAAAACGAGAATTGCTGTTAATGTTTGAGCATTTGGACTAATTTGGACGTTGGCCCTTGTTTTATTAAAGTTTTGAGAAGCACACAACTTTATAGATGTTGCTTTTAGTGATAACCTCACACACCTGCTACCACTTATATATGTCGATGTTTAGTGAGTGGGTAATCTCAGTCCCACTTCCTAGGCATATATTATAATCCTGCACCAAGGTGAAGTAGAGGTGAAGTGTAGCCAATGCACCTCCTGTAGCCACTTCCGGTGAATAAGAATAACCCCAGTGCGTCTATTTTGATAAAAATCAAGGTAATGATCCCCTGGTTCCTATATGGGACTAGCTCTACACACAACGTAGGTCCAAAATCTTCTTCCTGACTCCAAGGAGAATTTTCCCTTTTATTTCCCTCATGAGCAAAAATCGAGAGAGAGCACCGACTTCTCTTAAAATCCGTATCGCTGCGCGAAAGTCTGCTACCAGGACAGACCAAATCCTTCACACCTCGGCGCCATCCGAGCTTTCCTCGTCCCACGTCTTGGTTTACGACGGCGCGAATAAACTCGGACCTTCATCGGCTAGCAGGTCTCCTTTGAGGCAGACATTTTCCTGTGTTGCCGGCCGCGAATTTGGTTGTCTCAAAGGCGTGGAGGGGATTTGATGCGAAAGGCGACTTTGGAATAAGGGAGAGACACGCAGCTGTGTCGGTGTATTTATCTATACACTAATGTATGGATGAACCTAGACTTCTACATAGATATATATCTGAGGGAAGATCGTAAAATCATATAGGATCGAGAAAGAATATTTATAAGAACTATGAAGTATTATGAAAAGTGGTAGTCAAGCAAAAAACTTCATCAAAAACCATAAGCAACCAATATAATTTAATTATGACGATTCCTTCTCAAATCAGAACCTGAAATTTCAGAACAAGCAAATGAAGAACCACAAAACACCAGTTAAGGAGATCATTGCGTAGATACTGAAAAATTCTTGAGATCTAATTGTGAAAAGTTAGCTTGCCTCTTCACTGATGTCTAAAAATGGGCAAGATTCGAGAGAACTGCAACAATGCCTTAATAATTCTTTTACATGAGAGAGTACTGAATCGGAGATTACAACTACCGACCAATCAGCTTTCTCTCGTGTGTCTATAAACTAATTACAATAATCATTGTTAATAGACTGGTGGTCAACTAGCTAGTAGAGCAAGTCCAGGAGAAAAAGATGGCTGCAGGAAAGGGTGCTCAAAGAGTGACCACATGCATACTCTCTAATACCTCATTGAGAAAACCTCACCGTACAATATCTCTCAATATATGGTTATTATAGACTAGCAAGAAAACATTTGATTCATTAGAAACCAGGACGATCATAACAGCCTTGATTAATCAAGGCATATATGTATATCCGTTATGAATAAATTTCACAGACACCTTTTCTCAATATAAACCTTATATTAGATTGAATAAGGATTTAGACAACTTTCAATTACAGAAAAGTTTAATACAAGTAGATATATATAATATCTCTCAAATTATTAAACTTATAGTATATCTAAAAGATAGCATCAGGAGGCTAAACTTGGGAATCAAAAGTATTAATATCAATAAGGAGTAACTCAATCGCCAAAGATTTCCCTATGGTATTGAACTCATACTTGATAACCTTAAAAAATAGATTCAAACAAAGCTTTAAAAATTCAACTACAACAGCAAAATATTAGGCCTAAAGATATACCTTGAATAAACAAATGCCGGTGTGATAGAACGAGTTGAAGCTGCGTTTAATTTCAACACCTATCCCATATTAATTAAAACCACGATGCTGCCCACGTGCATCTTCGATTCAAAGCTTGGAGTCTTATCACAGCTACCGGATGTCGATGTTTAAACAAGGAGGTTATCGTCCCCCCGTTCGCCCCCATACGCCGACCTCGCCAGATTGAGTAGGCTTATGGGCAGATAAGGCATTGTTCTCCGGCTTGGCTGTGCGTTCCCTCGAAGCTCCCTCCCCATTGTCCCCCACGCCAAGGAGATGTCCTGGCTATTTATATGGAAACTTTACCACTAAGATCAGATTGGATATCCAGATTTTCGTCGCGAAACATCACCACGACCCTCTCTCCCTTTGTGCGCCAAGGGACCTCGACCTCGAGATTCACCATCACTTGTCCAGAAGGAGGACAATATTCCTTGAGTGCCAAAGGTTCGAGCCTTTCCAACGCCAAGTCCCCAAGGCTTCCCCCCCTGTTGTTCAAAGGAGAACAGCATAAGAACAGCCATTGTTCGTTTTGAGCCCTTCGCCAAGAAACGGTTCTCATCCGCCCCCTGTTGTCCAAAGGAGAACAGCATTAGAACAGCCATTGTTCGTTTTGAGCCCTTCGCCAAGAAACGGTTCTCACCCCCCCCCCTGTTGTTCAGAGGAGAACAACATTAGAACAGCCATTGTTCTTGAGCCCGTAGACAAGAGACGGTTCTCATCCCCCCCCCCTGTTGTTCAAAGGAGAACAGCATTAGAACAGCCATTGTTTGTTTTGAGCCCTTCGCCAAGAAACGGTTCTCACCCCCCCTCACTGTTGTTCAGAGGAGAACAACATTAGAACAGCCATTGTTCTTGAGCCCGTAGACAAGAGACGGTTCTCATCCCCCCTTTGTTCAGAAGAGAACAACCTAGAACAGCCATTGTTCTTCAAGCCGTTCGTCGAGAAACGGTTCTCCTTCCCACGACGCCTCGTCAGGATCCTTTTATTCCCCCCCTTCGGCTGGAACTCGCCAGCGGACCGAAACTCCTTTGCGCCACCTTCCCCTGCACCACTAGTGCAAAAGTTACGTAAGCCAAACGTCACCTTTGAGTATTGATCCCTTTCGTCAATTCTATCCTGTTCTTTAAATGGTTTATCGAACGATCCCATCTCTTTAACTCGATATTTGTTTTACCTTTTTTAAATCCTTTAAATCCTCGGATTAGCCGAGCCCCCACGCCCCTTTTCATTCTCTGTTTATGTCAATATTTTCCGTCTTGTATTTATTGATAGTTATTGTTAATAAAACTCTATTTTATTAATGATAGCAATATTATTATCCTTGAGCTCAGTTCCACTTCTTAAGCATATCGAAGATACATAATATCTGCCGCCAGACAGTAACGCACTCTAAAGATAATTAAAGAAGTTCCCTCAACGAATAGCGATATATATGGTATCGTCGGGAGTCATTCTACGACAGCCATGATAAACCAAATAGGGACGAAGTAAGGGACATTACAATTTCAACAGCTCATAATGTAACCAGGATAAGATCAAGAAATCTAAAGAGGGATCGTTCTTGGCAGGAAGTATTTAGAAAGGAAGGCATCATTTCTAAATGTGAAATGCCTATGTGCTGAAAAGAAAAGTATCCAACCATAGCTAATGCCATGCAGCAGAAACTTGAAACTGGACCAAAAAAACATATATTAAAACTTAAAAAACACAAATACCACAGGCACACCTTGTAAATAAAGTGTCATTTAATCGTTTTATATGAAAAGAAGTGAATGTCCTAATGAGCTTTTTATCCACACATTTACTCCTTCTTCCTTGTAATGGCACACATCGACTTTCTGGATTTTAGGAACAAATTCTGGGTTTCTGATGGATTCAGATTGTCACTCGTACTCGAATCCAGAATCTACTAGCTCCTCTCTCAACTTTTCTGCTGTCAGCACGTGAGTCTAAAATGTCATTGTTTTTTCTACTGGCGTAGATATCAAAAACACTCCATGGCTTTTCGGTAAATTAGATCTTCAAAAATATTCAATAATCAAGTATTCTGCCAAAAAATAAGATAATATGTGTAAAATTAACAATTTAATATTGTGAACGGATACCGTCCACACCTTGTATATATGAATACATATAAGGTAATTGAAAAGTAGCTATATTTTAAAATAAAACACTTATAATTTATTTATATATTGCATTATTTTTCTCATTTTTTCTATACGTTGCCTGATGTATGAGAATTGAATCTATGTTGTTGCTTTTTTTTCAGATCGATTATTTTGTTTGAAATTTGGTAGACCTACAAACATGACTGGACGTTTTGACCTACTGAAGTATGCCAAGCTAACGGCACATTACGAAGCCTTGGTGATCAGTTGTTCAAGTGCAATGGTAGTAGAGGGAGGACCATTAAAACAAATATGCTGAAGTTGACGCTAAGAGGATCTAGAATTGTTATGAAAAGTTCCTGGGTAAATCATCTCAAACTGATACTCGACGATTCGGTCACTCTTCCAATTCCAATAACCCACAGGTAGTGAAAATTGTTAACGAAATTTTGTTTCAAAGCCCGAAAAGCTCAATTCGACAATCATTAACGTTAAGTTTGTTCTCCTTTCAATTTGTAGGTAATGTGCTAAAAAAAGCTTAAATGACGTGATTTAAAGCTGCACAACTAGAAAATCACTCTCTGCTGAATATTGGGAAATTCTTATGGAGTTTGGAGAGGTGATGGTGGCTTGCTATGAAGATTGGTCTGATCTCTTTAAAAATATCATCTGGCGTGATAAAGCAGTATTCTACATCGGTCAGTTTGTGAACCGTCACAACTGCCACTACTGGTCGGGAGAATGTCCTTCTGAAAAATACAGAATCTGCACAAGGTAACCCTATGGTGTGGAATGAGTTCAGACAGGATCGTGCTTCCCTTTATCCTTTGCAATACTATGAATGCCGAAAGGTACTTCACACCGCTCCAAGATGAAATTCGGCCAGTTATCAGTACTTAAGAAAATAATTAATTTCATGCAAGATGGCGCTCCTCCACATTTTGCTATTGTCATTCGTGAATGGCTGAATGCCTACTTCACTGGGAGATGAACGGTTCGCCGGGGTTCGCATGAGTGGCCAGCAAGAAGTTCTACCTTAACACTAGACTATTTCTTCCTTTGGTGTTGGTTAAATTAGCAAGTATAGTGCACCAAGGAAAGAATTTCAAAGACTTTCCATCCCAAAAGAGTTCCTTGTGAAATCAGCTGAAGCGGTCCCTGGGCGGATTAAGGAGCAAGATGCAAATGCTGGCCCCAATATTTACATTTAAATAAAAGTTTATGCTATCTACGTTAGTGTCATATTCATTTCTCGTGCTAATTATTGTTCAGAAATTATTTACAAGAATTTAAATTAGGCAGTCATTTTTCAATCCCTATGTGTCTTGAGAATTATTTTTGCAATGGTGCAATTTTAATTATGCGGTTAAAATAGAAATTTTAAAGTTAACTTTGCTTTCCACCAAGCTCTTGAAAGAAACTCCTCTTATATTTAGGAGAGGATAACTCATAAACCAGCACACTTTTGGAAACAAAAGTTTACTAGGAATAATACATTTGTAATTGTTGCCCTTGGTATGGATGAGATCAGAAAAGTAAATTTATTTATCTACTTTAGCTTGGTCTTCTTTTTCGATAATTATATATCTAATCCTATATAATAATTATGCAGTTAAAATGACAATGTTACAGCTAATTGCCCTCGCTATCACGCCATCGCAAGAAGCTCTGCTGACAATCATAAATAACTATAATTGAACAATAGCAATAATATATATATATATATATATATATATATATATATATATATATATATATATATATATATATATATATATAGTAGGAAGATGAAGACTCAGGTGACCACACTAATCATTTATTGGCTGGACGTTTCGGACCTTTACTAGGACCATCTTCAGCGACTGTATCGACCAATGAGAAGGGGAAGGAATATTAATGATAACAGTAAAATAGGTCTAAGCATGCGTTATATAATGTGCACAAACCGGGTGAATACAAGTTAAAAAATAATAAAATTGACAATTATTGAGATTAAAGTAAACGCAAATAACAATTTATCAAATTAATTGATACTATCCAGTGTAATATTGAAAAATAATAGAAAGAAGTGAGGTTTTAACATAAACTGACTCGAATAAAAAAAACTAAATGTAAATGGAGTAAACAACAAAATAACCTATTATATGAAATTATAAACCCCAAAACAAAAACCAGAAAACAAATGTTTTTAGCTAATTGCGAAATATCCGTGCAGTGACTGAAAATCGTATCAAAGCGCACTGATGAAACGAGCCACTGCTTTTTTTCAGTTAAAACAATGACATAGACCAATCGGCTACGCATTGATTTTTATTGTTTATTCGTTTTTAAAATTTATTTAATAGAAAAATTAATCTAAAATTAAAATCATTGCTGATTAATTAAAAAGGACGCATTTCAAAGATAATAAGAAAAAAATGCATTCCTTCGCTGAATCCAAAATCGACTAATCCTCGTGTTCAGGTACGAGAAGAGTTTCATTCCCTGGAGCTTTACTATTCGATGAAAAGGGTAAAGTTATCCAAAATATGTGTAAATTGAATGAATTTGTGTAATCATAATATATTTTGTAATATTATTTTTAAAAATTAGTTTCGGGATATTTTTCAATTCCCAAAAATGTTCTTTCCAAAGAAAAGCGTGCAACCAATATTAATCTCAACAAAGTGGCCTGAAAATCAAAGAGATAGTTGCTAAGGGTATTGAATCAAGCAGCACGGTCTTTAGGATAATTAATAACATTAAAAAGGATGGTTACACTCGCGTGAACAAGTCCGCAGAACGTCCAAGAGCGTCAAATGTATACCAAGATCGCCTCTTGGGAAAGTCCCATGCCAAAGATCGGGTTTCCTCCACTGCAACGTCTCAAATAAAGAAAGGCGTAGAAGAATCCAAATTTCACCATGAACCTTACCGTTATTATCTAATTTTAGCAAATAATGGACTGTTGAAGACTGTGACAAAGTGATATTCTCTAATGAAGCTTCCTTCCATTTTTTCCTGAGGTTTCTGGAAGATCTCTCTTTCGAAAGAAAGAAGGGGAATTACTTGAAGATTCCTGTATCGTCCTTAGAGCGAAGCATCAAGATACATTTCATGCCAAGGGCTTCTTCTCATCTGAGGGGAAATGAAGAACTACAAATTTCCCGAAGAATAATGACATGAATTAAAATGGTAAGATAATGTAACTCATCAGCACTTTTTACTAAGTGTTCAAGACGAATGTGTGGATTATAACTGCATTTTTCAGCATGATGACCCTGCTTGGCAAAAGGTAAAAGCAATACAACGTTTTTGGATAAAAATAACTAAAACGTGTGAGACCTTGGCCCTGAAATACACTAGATTTTAAAAATAGAGAATTTGTGGGCGAAACACTGTACAACAAATTTCAGTGTCGAGAAAAAACATAGAGCTCATGTGTATTTTATTATGAAATTTACTGTACTGAATTCTATTTTGCCCCCAAAATATTTCCATCACGATACATTTTCTTGTAAATTGCCGATTTGATAATTTTGCAATTGATTTAAAATCCCAGGATGCCATAAATATATTTCGCTCCCAAAGTGAGATTAAATATGTCCATTGTAATTATTTCAGGAATATATGTATAATGAATCAGCATGTTTGTTAGCGTTATATAATGTATTAACCTACATTTTAGTATTTCTCGTACTTTTTCGTTTGTAAGACGTCTCAGGTGTATCCCGCTTCAGGTTCCAGCAGAAGTCAGCTAGCATAGCAGTGCTTCATTTTCCCTAATACCTGTTTTCCATTAACGCTCTATTTTGATGGAATCTCTCTCCATGTTGCTCACTTAGATTTTCTGCAATCTCTGGGAAGAAAGACATATGAAAATTAAGAAAGTGAATCTTCAGTGAAATATTGCATCCGAGATCTTGGTAGCACGTAATAAGCTCTTCACTATATGCTATCGCTGAGCCTTTGGTGTTTTCCCAAACGTCTTTGAATGCATGCCAGGCCGCTAGCTAAGTTTCATCCATTGTCGCCTCGATGTCTTCATCAGCTATAAGTTGACGAATCTCAGGGCCTACGAATATGAGTTCTTTAATCTTAGCATCACCTACTTAAGGAAAGATCGCTTTGCGGTACTAGGAACATGGCTTGTTATGTTGCAGTTCTTTGGTAAATTGCTTCATTAGTCCTAGTTTTATATGTGCAGTAGTGGCTAAGTGCCATAATAATGGCATCCATGTGTCATTGTTTCCGTGGTTACTATTCTGAGCGTACATATTGTTCTGATCTGGCCCTACTGTCCCACTTGCAAAGGAAGCACATAAACCTGATGTTTACAGTTTGTAGCCCATTAGGTATGGCTACTACTTCAAGTCGAACTGGACGAAAAGCAGATTTAACATCTGAATACATGATTTATTTTTTGCATTTTCTGTCGCAACCTGCAGAGAAATAAAATGAAATCAGACTTGAAATAAATATTACTGCATCTAATCATTTTCAGAAAAAATTGAAGTACAACATAATATGTATTTTGATCTTTCTAATTGATACATCTCTTGAAATTATATTAAAGACAAGGAAAGAAAACAAACTGAAAACCCACCTTTAATATCCGTTAAGCAGAAGTAGCAATCCATTGAATGGTCATTTAGCTCCCTCCAGACCATTGTTACTCCAAACATGACGCCAGTCCCTTTGCTTTTCACCCAGGCAGAAAGGGAACTTGTACACCTGACACAACATATGTGAGGTGCCAGCGTTGTTTCTGCTCACTAAATTTACATCCAAATACAGCTCAGAAAGTCCCTTCACATGTTAATTCAACTGTTTCCTGTATTTTATTATTGATGTAACTGATCCACATATAATATAGAAACTGCCTGGGAAACTTTTTGAATTCTTTAGTAATTTTAACTGACTCTTGTAAAGAAAAAAAATGTAGTTTATGACAAATAATATTATTACTAACAGCAACAAATTTTAAATATAAAAGTTAAAATAGGAAGCATTTATAGTAAGTTACCGTTTGCAAGTATTCCGTTTGAGTTAAATTCAATTCAATCTAACTGGAAGGGAATACTTCCAAGCGGGAGAATTTAGGAGACAAACTATGAGGGATGCATAACCCCCTGCTCCTTTCGAAGGCCTATCTCTTATCATGCTCAAAAGTTTGTCAATAATTTTGCACTTACTGACCTCTTGAGTGTAAAAGAATAGATTTAAGGAAGCCTCACGTGGACCCTAAAAACCCACGTGGCTATCACACACGAAGTCAAAGGACGAGAGAACGAGCCTAAAAAACACGCTAAGAGGCTTCGGAACGCAGATTTGTTTACTTATGGAGGGTTCTCTTCCAAGCCCTAAGGCAATATTGTTTCCCGCTTACCGTCTGGAAGCATGCCAGAGTGAGGGAAGACATCCGTTATCACAAATTACTTGCTGGAAGACGTCCATCCTCCTGGCCCTGTGTTGACCTTAGGAGAACCCCCTCCGTGGCCAGAGGTGATTTTACCCTAGCATCAGCTGGTTTTTTAATGTCAGGCTCGTTCAGATCAAAGCAGTACAAGCTCAACATCTAGTACGAGACTAATCTCTTCTCGATTTGGCTCCGCTTTCGTCTCCACGAGCGCAAAAGCAAGAAGCTCTCCCGTCGAAATTCCGCCTCAGTCAATTGGCGATTTCCCAGTAACGGTAGTTCTCGTTCACTAGCGCAAGTACTCCCTCGTCAAGTTATTCCTAGGTAAATCTCAACCTTCTGCAATTCTTTTCCTCGAACTCTCCCCCTTTCTTTCGTTGACCAATCATTGAATTCTGCAAGACAACGCGTGCGGATCCATTTAATCCGGTCATCCCCTAAATATTTATTTGTATTTTGGCTCAGCGCAGCCTTCTAAGACTCAATCCGAGTTTGGTCATTTAGCTGCCTTAAGCTCATTAGCTTGTCCCTTTTGTCCGAATATCAAGTCCTAAAGTCCAGGATAATCCAATTTAATTTTATTTGTGTAAATATGTATTTATTTCTTGTGTAATTAAATATTATTTTTCAACTTCTCTCGAAATAACCCAGAACAACATTCAGCCATAGCTAATAATTAACGGCCAATCTGCACTCGCTTTTTTATTTGTCTGCGTACTCTGGGAACAGTTTCTCTTCATTTATTTCCCCTCATTATCTTAAACCATCATCTGGTAACGGAGCCAAGGTCCGGTCTCTTGAGTCTCCTTTCACCCTATTCCTCACCACTAGGCTAATCTAATCCCCCTCCAAAGATAGATATATATCGGCTATACCTCGACATATACTAAATATATATCTATCTATATTATAAACGCTGGTTTCATGTTTATCATTGTTTTTAAAGGATCATCTTTTAAGAGGTCTTTTTAAAGTTCTTTTTATTTTCTATAAAGGCTGAAAGTTCTTGTTGTTTAAAGGTGGACTAAAATAATCTTTCCATATATTTCTTTTTGTGTGTGTCCATTTTGACCGCGTCCAATTTTGACCGCGTCCATTTCTCAGTTCATTTTTGTTGTGAGACTGTGCGTCTCAATTTTATTCTTCACCGGAATTGTGAAGTCTCATTAAGGATTGTGTGTATTTTGTGTGTGAGTTTTAATTGACAAAGCAAAGATCTCGTATTAATAATTTGTTTTGTAAGAGATTTTCTTTTCGTGCTCGCGTACCACGTTAGACCAGATCGTCAACCTCGTTGCATTGCTTGCCGTTAATTGATTTTTTTGTGCGTTAATTCCGTTAACACAAGCAATATGTCATCTAATGAGCGTTTTAAACTCCAAAGTGAGTCCCTTGGCTTAACAGGCAAGTATCTTCTATCGTATATCCATAATAAGGAACTGAACGAAACACCTGAAAGTATAGTTAATTGAAGTTAACAGCCATTTAAAGAAAGAATAATAACAACACTCGTCTCAGAAAAGAATGTAAAAGGCTGCTTGTCGAAGAATTCTTCCTTCCGTTAGACCAGGTCGTCAACCCTGTTGAATTGCTTGCCGTTAATTGATTTTTTTGTGCGTTAATTCCATTAACACACGCAATATGTCATCTAATGAGCGTTTCAAACTCCAAAGTGAGTCCCTTGAATTAACAGGCAAGTATCTTCTATCGTATACCCAGGATAAAGAACTACACGAAAGACCTGAAAGTAGGGTTAATTGAAGTGAACAGCTATTTAAAGAAAGAATAACAACGACACTCGCCTCAGAAAAAGAATGTAAAAGGCTGCTTGTCGAAGAATTCTTCCTTCCGCCAGAATATCTTCAATTTTTCCCGAACTACGCAACGCATTCTTCTGTTCTGATATTTTCCGCCAGCCGGCTCTCTGTTCACACCTCCACTTTTTGTATCGGTTCTCTCCACATGAATAAAATTAAAACACCATGTCAAAGAAGTAAGGAGCAGGATAGGAAAAAAGAGAGGTGGCTGTCCAGAATACTTTATAGAGAAAAATATCCCAAACACTCCCCCTCAAAAAATTAAACTGATAAACACAGTTTAACCCTTAACGCACATAAGAAAACCAGCAGTATTTTTTTTTAGAAAAATGTTATAGACTGGCTGTATATTTGTGGTAGTTGATGTTTTTGTCCAGAAAATATTAAATAATTTCTTACATATGGAAATAGAGCATGGCATATATGTATGTCTGCCATTGAGCTTCAGGGGTAATTATTTATGGTTTACAAGAATCTTTACTTTTACTGTTTATAACAGCATTTTCTATTAATATTATAAGGTTTGAAAACAATATTATAATGTAATAGGATTTATTAAACATTTAAAAACATAGTTAAAATATTTATGTATATTATTTTCTCAAATATGTGATATTTATTCCGAAATTTCAATTATTTATCTATAAATAGATATATAATGCAAGAAAAACCTTCATTGAATGGAAATACTTTAAACTAAAAATAGTATTTGTACAACATTAAGTATGTAGGTATCACTTTAGAGTTATTCGTGATATTTTTCAAAGCAATTTCTACAACTACATAACCAAGGTAGATACCACATTAACCACACATATTATTGGTACTGCTATAATTATATTTTTAGGGCACACTTTGCAACGTTGTCTGGAATCAGATTTTCGCATTGAATGTGTTGGTGTTGGGGATTGTAGAGAGTATTTTGATTTTTTTGGTTGACAGCAACAGAGGGTGATGGTGGGCCTCTTTTTCTGTGGGAGAAATTTCCAATCAACCTACGAGCTACAATTCTTCTGAATGTCTTTGCATCAATTTTTACAATACTTGCGGGACACAATGAAGGCAATGTTTATTGCAATATCAACAAGATTGAAAACTACTCTTAGGTAATATTTGACTTTTGACCTATGGTCAAACTGATAAGTTACTTTCTTTTGGTCCATTATATCCCTGTTATGCCCTGCATAACAACAGCAGGGCATTCAATCTCCTCTTTATCACTAGTTCTCTTCTTCCTACGGTACACTATCGAAACAGGAAATGCTGATACAAATTTGACAACATATGCACTGCTTTATTGTCCATCCACTTTACATAAAAAATGCCATTTGATTCAAAACAAGAGATATCTTCTCTTTTCATTTCTTTATCAGATGGTACCTCTAATCTAGGAATTTTTTTCTGTTCATTCGTACGTTTCCTGCTCTATTTCTATTTTTCTTGGATAACATGAACTGAAGCGCCGGTGAATTGAAAAGATTATCTATAAAAATGTTACAACCAATACTTTGAATTTTTTCTGTAAGTTTTAGAACAACTCCTTCACCCAACCCACATTCTGTTTTTTCTTATTTTTTACCAGTATATAGGTCAAATTTGAACAAATATCCTCATTAAGAATCACACCTGTACCACATTTTGAAACCCCATTTGATTGTTTTACCTTTTACATACTGCCTTAGTATATTATGACCCTTGAATTTAATCATGTGTTCCTTAACTGATTGGCATTTAGTTGGATTCATGGCAGACAGAAATGCTTTGTTGAAATAATCTAATACAGTCCTGACTTTGTAAGCTCTATCGTGTAATGGATCATCTCGCGCTTTCATTTGCTCATTGTTGTTAAAATGTAATAAAGATCTAATTTCTTCGAACCTCTTCAAAGGCATTACATTAGATATAAATGGAACGCCAAGATCTGTTTCACTTGCCTAATAATCTCTTATCGATGGTAAAACATGGTATCCCATTAATATGTTCATTCCTCAAAACGTTCTCAAATCTTCCAAGTTAGTTGTAAATACGTGTCCTTTTTGCTGATTATACATTGTAGTTTGAGGAATTACAATTTGATTTAGAAAATTATCAAACCAAGCTACGTTGTTAAATATTCCATAAGGATTTGGATCATCGTTCAAATTGATGAGCACTTTACCATAGTCATAGGCTTCCAGATTGTCAGAGTTCTCTACAGATGTTATTGTTTCTTCCTTTGCTATTCTCTTCCATCTAAAAGTTGCAATCTCACTTGATGTTTGATGTAAAGTAGAGTCAAGTAGGCTACTACTGGATTCAGAGCTTTGTTGTGAACTCAGGACGGGAATGTTAGTTTCTATTATTACATTTATACTTTCAGTCAGCTCTTCATTTTGAGCATCTTCTAAATCTTGTTCTATAAAATCCATATCTTCCTCATCAAATACGGCTACATCTTCAGTATCACTGTGGTCACATGATAATAATTGTGGGACTTCATTTCCTCGAAGAACAATGTGTCTACTTCGCCGTGACATCCTGTATCTGTAAAATAGCCTTATTAAGAATTGTGTCATAAAATAATGTAAATTTGTAATATCTTTGGAATAATTATATTCGTATATTATTTGAAAATAATAAAGTACCGATGTATTTTAGTAATAAGTATTGGCAAACAAATATAATAATAATTTTAATAAAAATATCGATAATTATAATAAGAATAACATTTATAATAATAATCAAAATAGTAATAATAATGATGATATTTGTAACTAAATATTCTGATATAGAAAATTACCCCTTAGGGACAATGGCACGTGTTTGTGCCATATATATATTACTAAACCTTTGGACTAAATATTTACTTTATTTCTTTAAATATCATTTTCAATTAATGTATAGATGCTATACTATTATATATAAAAATTTTAGGCTTTAAAACACTTTCTAACACTTACCGAAATATATAAAAACACAACTCTCAACTAGGTTCAAGGCCCAACTGATCGTTCTTCAAAATATGGTCCCAAAACAATTAAGTTTCCAATTAGTCATTAAATATGTATAAAATAAACCTGAAATTATCTGTATACAATAGAACGATTTAAAAATAATATATAAGAATATTTTATCCAGCGAGTTAAAGTTATGGCACACATGCGTGCCAGTGAGCCTCAAAGGGTTAACAGTTTAATATTTAATACTAATACTATTTACATTCTATGTTACATAACATATCTATAATATGCAGATAAATTTTATCGAAGGAAAAGTAACCCTCTGGGAGATAAAAATCTCTTTAGTCTCCCAGCAACCTTCCTCCTCCCTTGTTTAAATATTTCTTCATCATCAAAATTTGATTCTAAATTTTCAAAGAGTGTGCATATATTTCATAAGATTTAAAAGTCTTTCAAATATTAAATTTATAGGATATCTTTTTCCTTAATACATATGTTTTTATTTGTTTAGAAGTTGATATATTTACAGTATTTACTCTATAAAGTTTAAATGTTAACTCATTTTTAAAGATTATAAATATAAAGGTGTCTTGAAATGTTACTTACATAAATAAACTAAGTTATTCTGAAAGTTAAAGTTGATCAGACTTTAATCATTCATTCATTCTTTCTTTAAATTTTACTGCAACTTTTTTGCTAGGTCAAGAAGCTGAGACAACATTCTCACTATCAATACCTTTATTATGATCCGCTTCAACACCATAAGGAGTTTCTTGACTAATTAACTGCTGCTGACCATCCCCACTATCTAATTCCAACGGATACAGGTTGGTTACCGATGTAGTTATAATATTATTATCAGGTTTTAAAACTTTAACCACACGAATTAAATATTCTTCACCTGGGAGCTCTTCTACTATTTTGCCAATACTCCATCCAGTATGGGCGAGGTTTAATTGGATTTTTAATAAGTACCACAGAACCTACATATAGTCATTATTTCCCTTATAACAATCTACAAGAGATAATGAATTAATATGTTTATTCCTTAAAGAAAGAAGATATTCAGTATACCATTCCTTTTTAAATCTGTTAATTATTACATCTCGTAACTCAAGAGAGCTTAATAAACTCTCTCTAATTTCTTCTGATTCAATATTGCTATTAATAAATTCTTCAGAAATAATTAAGGATGGGAAAGATACTCGGCATGAAATGAGATGATTAGGAGTGGTTACCTTTATACTATTGTCTTTATCTATATATGTGAAAGGACGGTTTTTATGGCAAGTTGAATAACTGAAAAGGCTGTTATAAAATTATATTCCTTTGCAAATGATCTTAAAAAGGTTTTATATATACATTGTTTTACAGTTTTAATGAGTCTCTCCCAACTCGCCCCAAACCAAGGAGAGTATACTAGAATTGTCTTATGCACTAGATTATACATATTTAACAAACTTTTCTCGAAAAATACCTGAATCAATGAGATTTGATAAAAGTGATGTGCTTGAAGTAAATGACCTTGCATTATCTGAGTACAAAACATTTGGCAGACCATATCTATTATAAAACTGGACAAAAGCCATAATAAATTCGTCCACATACATATACTTTACAACTTCTAATTGAATAGCTCTTGAATTCATACATGTAAAAATAAATATATATATATTTTATGTCTATTACCAGAAAAATTGGAAGCGGAGAAATGTCCACTAAACTCTACGCCAGTATGCTAAATGGATTAACAAAATTAACTCGATCTTTTGGAAGATTAGGTGTAGCTGGAGCATGAAAATGGCTAGAATTGTATTTATGGCATAAAATAAAATTTTTCAATACTTTCTTTACTGCTTGTCTAACTTCAAGGACTCAAAAACCAGTTTGTCTAGGATGATTAACAGTGGAATCCACACCCAAATGCTTGCAGGAAAGATAAGAATTTCTTATGATTAATGTTGTTAAATGATGTCGATAACTAAGAATGATTGGGTTTTCTGCATCATAACTCAAAAATAAATCCTTGGACATCCTTCATTTAGACCTAAGAATACCATTACCATCTAAGAACAGGTTGAGATTTTTACCCAAAATGGATAGATTTTTATAAGAGGTAGAAAATTTTGAAGAAATTTAATTTCTTCTGCAAAACAAACACTCTGAATCTGTTTACTAAGATACACAATGCTTAATTCTTTAATTTTTGCTACATTTATTACCAATTTTTTTTAAAGATTTTAACAGCTGTTAATATCTTGGAAGTTACTGAAATTAATTTGGAATATGAAGAAAATTTATTTATGTCAATAACTTAAGTATCTTCTGCCACAGGTAGTACGACAGAGAAGACTGTTCATTTATAGAACAGCTTCCCTCTTTAAATGGAGCTGGAAGACAGCCTAACTGACCGTTAGGCCAATCTTTCACAAATAAGCTAATCCAAGTAGGCCCATTAAACCACATAGACACCTGATTGCGAAACTTAGAAACAGACACAACTCTAGTTAAATTATCAGCTATATTATGTTTAAAAGGAACATATTTAAAGGACAAGAGAATGTTTCTCTTTTCTAGCCTGCTTTGGAATATTTCCATACCTTTTAACCTATTATTTACAAAATATTCTTTTCCATAGCTCTTCCAGTCAAGGTTCAAGCAAGAGCCACCTGACTGTCATTGAGAAAAGTAATTTTTTCCACCTCGAAATTGAAATTTGGATCACTCACAATTGTATGCGTACACTTTATAGCTAAAAACAATTGCCAGCAATTATAATGATGCCAATGTTTTGTTAGGCAATGGAGTTAATTTAAATTTACTGAAGAGCAACTTAGAATTACCATTTTGGACACAATAAATTAAAAAAAAAATAAGCTTCTTTTGAGGTATCAGTAAAAATAATTAAGGAGCATGGTTGATCATCGTTTGCAACTTTACGAGATACAGAGTTATTTTCATGACTAAGACACTTGTTAAATTTAGTGGCATAATGCTGCCATTTAGATAAAATTTTTTATAGAAGTTCTTGATCCCAAGAATATTTATTGGTGCATAACTTTCTTATAAAATGTTTTGCTTTAACTAATAAGGGAAAATAAATCCAATAGGATCAAACACAGATGATACAGAACTGACTATTTGTCTCTTAGTCACTTAGGATATACATAATTTACTTTAAGAGACATTATATCCTCCTCAAGTTTAAAGACATATCCAAATATTTTGGATTCTTCAGTAGTTAAAGTTTTCTGACTTGTGACAAATTAGTTGCCAACATCATTAGCATTGCTACACCAGTCTAAGTAATAATCCTGCCCGTGACATAGTACTGGACACTGCACGTCCAATCTCAATCGGAGTATTTTATGCCTATTAGTTAATATTGGGTTATCTACATAAAATTTATTTTGTATAATGTCTCTTACAATGACATTATTACAGTTCTGGGCATGATGATATGAGACATAATTTAATATAAAGGGAGAACAGATCAATACAAATATAATGGTGGAATAACGGAAAAAATAAAAAAAATTATTATCATACACAACAAAGCTAAAACAGTTCTTGTCACTATTCTCATTTAATTTAATATTGAGAAACGCTTTTGCAATAATCTGCTAACAAGACATACTCATTGGTCCTAAAGTACATCAGTAAACTTAACAAGTTGTTCGGCATGTCAGTGCCTGCATAAACAGCTTCATTTAGTGAAGGACTGTTTTAACTTTTAAAGATGCATTAAAGACTGGGCGAATTTTTGTATGGTTAACTAATAGATCTTCCCTTATGATGGGTCTGTGTGGTATCCATTTATCGTCCTCTGGATTGAAAGGTTCCTTAAGTTCCTATATTATACCTAATTTAAGTTGTTACTAGATTCTTTAAAATAATTTAAATATAAAGGACCATTCAAAATGGACACGTTTCTAGCGATAATTTTGGCTAGGTTCAATTTGATCGGACTTTATCCAACACATCTCTGTGCCAAGGTATATCTATATCGTAATAGTACTGCCCGTCTTCAAACTGTATTTACTTTTTAAAGTTTTCGACTTCTTTCTCATCATATAGGAAAGTATTTTCTTCCCTAATACCTATGGTTTATAGGGAATACAAGTTTTCCAGGTTAAGTTCTACATCTGAATTGGGAAATGCTTAAGATATAGGAGAGAAATATTTTGATTTAGGATTTAATACAAAATTAACTGCATTATTATAATGTTTAAGTACCTTAGCTTCTGTATTCGCAGAAGAGGACTTTTGAGAAGACTTTATTAAAGGTCTGAGCTTTTCCTTTTTTTTTAATTTTCCGGGATAACAGCCTGACAAGAAACACCATGGCGGGCAGGAGAAGAGGGATCAGCAGAGACTTTTATGCACATTAGAGAAACTTAGTGAGTTAGAAAAATTCCAAAGTTTTCTCCGTTTATATAGAGTGATTCTAATTCTACTTGACTCAAGATATTAAATTTACAAAAAGTATGCAAAGAAAAATCTTCATGATTTGGCAGATCCTTGCTATTACAGCAATGTTGAAGTTTCTTATCAGGGATTTAATAGATCCAATGGGTACAAACCCATTCCATACTCGAAGCGTCCTAGTTATATTCAAATTTTACTACTCAAAAACCCTAAAATGTTGCAAAATATCATTACCTAAAATTCCAGAAATATTGATTGAATCATTATGGTAATCTGGTATATTTTTACTTAGAGTAAAATCCATAAGTTTAAGCTTCTCTAAAGTTGAAGAAAGAACTTTTACAGTCAGATTTAGATTTAGAGTTGGCACACAGAAGAAATTTATTTGAGCTTTATCCGAACTGGTTAAGATAATGGAAGTATCAAAGGAATAACCCTGGATGGGCGTATTAAGGCCCAGGCTAATTATAGGCCTTGCAATTGCTTTAGCTTTTATACCATACTTTTGAAGTTGGCTATAATCTATTATTGATAACTGAGCCCCACTATCAAGTAGAAAGGGCATTCTCTGGAAATCTGTAGGAGTTTGAAAAAACAACGATAACACTGGATTTGCAATATCCACACTTGATCTAACGGTTAGTCATTTGTCATTTCCTTTCCTCTTCACAGTTTTTGCAAAAGAAGGCTACAGAAGCATGGAATTATACATTGGGATTGCATGAGTTGAGTTGTGGCAACTTTTACATGAAAAAGATAACCTACTCTTAATACCTGAACAAGCACTCTCTCTATGATTTAGGCTAAGACATCTACTACACATCCCAAGTTCAAAAGCTCTCTTGGACCTGCTTTCAAAATTGGCATATTTCTTACAATGTATTGATGAATGATTAGTCAACTGACAAAATTTACACCCAAGTAGTTTATTCTTAACATGAGTGTCAAAATGCACATAAGTTTGATTATCCTTTTTGGTGAACTCAACAGGTCGGTTAGAAACAGACTTATGACTTTTGACCACATTACTGTCCCTTTTAGATTGAACAGATTTTACACATTCTCTAGGTTTAATCAGTTTATAAAAAGATGAAGCATGTAACAAAATAAGAGTAACTGATAGGAAGGTATTTTGTTCCTTCCTACATAATTTTTTAAGGATCGGTGAAAACAGTTTAGCTCTGACAATATTATTTAGGAGAACTGACACCGAAGAACCTTCTTTGGTACATTTTAGACCAAATTTCTCTAGTTCAACAGTTTTTGCTTTAAGATGTGAGATGAGGTCAACGTTAATTTAAAGATTAGTACAAAAACTTCAATTAATAATTAGGGTTAGGCTTTCATTGATCAGTAAATCCTGGTCAAAGAATTGTTCCTCTAAAATGGTCCAAGCAGCTTCAAAATTTTCATCTGCTATGGGAAGATTCTCAATTAATGACAAAGCCCTATCTATCTTTAAGGTATTCCTTGAGATAAACTACCTTGACGGAATTCTTTCTTCAAACCTTCAACACTATTAATGGCATTGAAAAGGGAAGCCTGAAATCTAAAAAATTCAAATGGGTCTTGCTCATTTTTCCAAAGGGGTTAAATTTGAGTTCAAGCAACTGAACTTTAAAACTTAGTATTGTTATTGGGGATGTATCTGACAAGATGGCAACCTGGTCTTAGCTTGATGGAATCAGATACTCGAGTGTTTATGCTACTCTCCTGTGAAATTTGGGGACGACCACCTACTCCTGGTTGAGAACCATATTTTTTCAAAAATGTTTGCACAATGGAGCGTCTGAATTCTAGCTGGCTCATCGATTTATTACAGTTTTTGTATAAAATCCAAGCATTTTTGACAGCTGCATTAACAATCCATGTAAAGATCGGCCACCACCATTTCTTCCCTCTTATACTAATGCGATAAGCATTGATATTTTGGTCCATTAGATCAGTCCCGCCCATGTACTTATTGTACTTAGAAATGATGTTAGGTTGTGTGACATCTATCACTTTGCCGGCAACACGGGAGTAACGGCGGGCTTTCACAACCGGGGTAAGCCGTGAACATTTGAAGCAACTGTTAGAACATTGTTATCCAACCAACGTACTAAAATGATGTTATTTCCAGCATTTCTGGCATATTCAAATTCTCCACGAGCCTTTTTCTTAAAATCTTTTTAGTTTGAAAGAGGGCAGCTTTTATCAATTCTGTTTTACTCGAATAGTTCCTGTTCCGAAATAATTTCGTTCTTTTAGGTGGCATAATAAATTTGTGCTTGTAAACAAATTATCAAAGTAAAAATGATACGGCAAATCATTCTTGATGTCAAAGAAGACTGTCACTCATTGTTGCCAATGGTGCAGCACACTTTCCCAAGTTACCTTCATAGTTTGAATTTACTTTTATGTTTTTGCCTTGGTATACATTAAAATTAATAAATAGCCTTGAACGATATTCATACACCAAGTTTTGAAACTAAAAAGACTTAGTTTTGGACCTATAAACTGCTTGCAACCATGCTTACCATAATATTCAATCATCGCTTCATCATACGATACATTTATTTCCGGTTGGAAATTTTTGGCAAAGTCTTCTTGTAAGATGTCCATGAAAGGACGAATTTTCACATTTTGTCTTGAGAGGAAAAATTCATACTATTGCAAAAATGCAAAAATATCTTGATTTGAAAGAAACTATCCTTTCTCATAGCATTACATACTAATTCATTGCGATCATCTTCCTTTGATTCCCAATACATACGCTGTGATGGAAGATTATTATAGCCACTTAGCAAAGAAATTCCAATAAACACCCTGATTTCATTAGAAGAAATCTTGGGATCGGGAAGATTTAAAAATAAAGCATACCAGGAACTTTCCTCTACGAGCAATTTCCAGACTTTCTAATCAAATAATTTCTCAAAAGAGATGTTGGCGATTAGTCAATATAACTAGAGTAATCTGAAGCAAGAAAAATCATACTTCCACTACTGATATCATTATTGTCCCAGGATATTTTCTTCTTTTGCTTCTTTGGGTGAGTTTTTGATGGAATAGTCTTACTCACCAATACGCCTGCCACTGTGAAAACAAGCATGCTTCATGAAGGAAGCTGATTGCTAGAGAGATTATCAATTAAACCACTATTTTCATCACCAGAGTCTTCATCGGATTCAATTCTTGCTTCGGGAGGTTCTATGTAGATCCGATCCAAATCATCTTCATTGCCATATAAGTAATTGTTGCAAAATTATATAAAAATCGAGAATTGTCAAAGTAAAGATAATTAAATCATAATTAAATCATAAATTAAATCATAAAAATGATAAAAAGAGATCATATTAGTTATGCATTTAAAGAGAAATGAAGGAAAATTAATATTAAAGGATAACATTTTTAGATAGCTTAATGATCTGGTGTTGCATATGTGTAACACGAGATTTCATTTTTTAAAGAACCAGGAAAAAATGAAGGAAATGAAAAAGAATCATGACTTGAGTGATTGATACATATGAATAAACCTCTTTCAAAGACAATAAATGATATATAAGTGAAAAATCAAATATATAAATAACTAAAAATGCAATTAGAAAATAGTACTTACTTGCTGGTAGACGACATAATGCTATTCCAAATACTGCTTTGTTTTCAGAATGTTTCTAAGTTGCCAGATGCTTTCTTAAACTTATTTCTATAGCTGAATTTAGTTAACAATCGTTTATCTATCATTTTAGAGTAAAAATCATGTCATTTAAATTTAATTTAAGTTTGATTTCAATTTTAAAAACTTAAATAAATCGTTGAATATATGCAACGCTAGTCTTTAATGGGTTAAAGAAAGAATAACAACGACACCCACCTCAAAAAAAAGAATGTAAAAGGCTGTTTGTCGAAGAATTCTTCAGTTCGCTAGAATATCTTCAATTTTTTTTCTGAACTACGCAACGTATTCTTCCGTTCTGCTTTTTTCCGCCAGTCGGCTCTCTGTATCCCCCTTCGCTGTTTGTATCGGTGCTCTCTACATGGATGAAATGAAAACACCGTATCAGCAGGTAAGGAGCAGGATAGTAAAAATGAGATGTGGGCTTCCAAAATACTTTATAGAGAAGAATAATCCAAAAAAGAAGAGAACAAGAAGAAAAGGAGAGAGCAGAAAAAAAGACTGAGGGAACAAGAAGAACAAGAAAGAGTTGAAAGATGAGAACTAGGCCAGCATGAGCTTGAACTAAATCAAGCGAGGGTCGATACCCTTTCTATCAATTCGCGTGCCTTTCCCAGTCTAACATTTTTTATACCCCTTTTCTCCAAAGTTGAAAAGCGTCATCTTTCGGAAAGAAGGATATATGAAAAAATAGTGTCAAGTAAGCCTAACGTGGACCCCAAAATTCCACGTGGCTATCACACAAGAGGTCAAAGGACGAGAGAACAGGCGTAAACTCAGGCGAAAAGGCTTCGGAACGCAGATGTTTTTACTTATAGAGGTTTCCTCCTCCAAGCCTTGAGGCAATCGTGCCTCTCGCCTACCATCTAGAAGCATGCGAGAGTGAAGGAAGACATCCGTTATCACAAATTCCTGGATGGAAGACGACCATCCCCCAGCCCTGTGTTTACCTTGGGAGAATTCAATCCATGGCCGGAGGCGATTTTACTTCAGCATCAGCCGGTATTTAACGTTAGGCTCGTACGGATCAAAGCAGTACAGGCTCGCAATCCAGTACGAGACAAATCTCATCTCGATTTGGCTCCACTTTTTTATCCACGAGCGCAATAGCAAGAAGCTTTCCCGTTGGAATTCCGCCCCAGTCAATTGGCGATTTTTCAGTAACGGCTGTCTCGTTCACCAGCGCAAGTACTCCTTCTTCAAGGTATTCCGAGGTAAATCTCAACTTTATGAAATTCTTCTCCTCGAATTGCCCCTCTACCCTTCGTCGTCCAAGCATTAAATTCTTCAAGACGTCAACACGTGCGGATCCACTTAATCCGGTCATCTCCCAAATATTTATTTGTATTTTAGCTCAGCGCAGCCTTTGAAGACTCAATCCTAGCTTGGTCATTTACCCTTTTTACCGAATATCAAGCCCCAAAGTCCAGGATAATCCAATTTAATTTTATTTGTATAAATATGTATTTATTTCTTGATACGTTATTAAATATTATTTTTATAATTCTCTTTTTTAATGAGCCAGAACAACATTTAGCCATGGCTATTAATAAACGGCGAATATGCACTAGCTTTTTATTATTTACCTGTGTACTCTGGAAACAGTTTCCCTTCATTTATTCCATCTCTTTATCTTGCCCCATCATCTGGTAATGGAGGCGAGGTCAGGTATCTTGGGCGTCCTTTCGCTTTATTCCTCACCACTCTGCTAATCTAATCCTTCTCCATAGATAGATATAAATCGGCTATACCTCGACAAGGAGTGTGTTCATCCATTTTATCTCTGAAGATTATAAGAGGTTATCGAAACGCTTCAGATAAATAAAGTGTTTTTTTTCTAAATGATTCTTCCCCCATTCTCACATTAACTTCAAAATCTGAGTTTTAATGAATTTCTGCGAACTAATCCAGGGCATCAATCCAGACATAAAGGCAAATTTACGAAAAATTAAAAAGGTGAAAAGAAAATTACAAATCCACAATTAGCACTCGCTTTTAACAAAACTTGCGACGATGAAAATATATTGCCCAACTTCACCTATATATAAATATATATTCTTGATGTTGTGCAGTATATTTTCTTCGTAACGTATTTTTATTGAAGGTGACTGCTAACTTATTGTTAATTGTTTTTTTTTTCGAGTGTCTCGATTTGTCTTATATTCCTCTTTTGGTTTTGGCTAACGCGTGGATTAGTTCCGCCAAATTCATTAGAAATTCGTGATCCACGACGGCAGAAAATTTCTTCACTAAACAAAATGAAATTCTATATTGGCCTGACGTGTTTTGATATATACAAATGTCCTTTTCAAAGGCTAAATAGTTGTATGAATGTTAACAGTTGTATAAATGTTAACACAACTAATCACATATATATAGCTCTGTATCTTATTTCCTAGTCACAACGGTTTAGCAAAGCAAACTTTTCGGGATCATATAAGTTAAGTACGAACTTTCTGTGTTGTCAAACTTTCAAATCAGGATATTTTGAACTTGTATCCCTTATGGCAGCGTGAATAAATAGGGCTGTTGCAAAATTTACCTTTTTAGATTAAACTTGAAAAAAAGGCTAGTGAAACTGCATATAACTTCAACGAATGATTTGTTTAAACTTAATTTATTATTTACATGTTTGTTCATTTTAAACCTTGCACTTAAAAAAGCGCCACACTGCTTTTTGGACAACTTTAAAAAAAAAAATATATATATATATATATATATATATATATATATATATATATATATATATATGGAATGTTCAGGCTAAATTTGAATAAAAAATTACAACCCGTAATTTCGCAGCCCAAAATAAATGTCTTTAAAAATGATACAGATTATTGCTGGGAAATAATAGTTTATTCAAAGTAGCCGCCCTCAGCTTTCATTGCATCCTCGAAACGCAACTGGAACCTTACACAAGCGTTCCTGACTGTGTCTCTTTTCAGATCTTTAAACCCCTCCTTGATCTTAATCACTTGCTGGACTTTAGAGTCACATGCAGAGCGCATCCAACATATACTAATCCATGGAATTAAAATTTCGAGATCTAGGAGGCCAGATGATGAGGCTGCTGAAGTCGTAGAAATTGTCCGCCAACTAATTCTAACTCTTTCCAGAGGTATGGTCCCCCTGCAGCAAGCTATTTAACTAGGGATTGAACAAAATATCTAGCAGCTCCACAGAGCCGTGTGAATTTAACTGCTCATAGATGAGGGGGAGGAGGCATAGGGTCACTACCCAAATTTAGATTTGAGCTAAATATTGTATCACTTTGTTTTATATCGTTGGTTAGGTGATTTAATGCCATAATTATTTCTAGACTTTAATAGGAAGCGCCTCAAAACTATGAATGACTTGGTCGCTTAACCACACAGGGTGCTTTATATTTCGTAAACGCTGGAATGGCAGAAAGTTGCCTGAGCGCGATGGTAATCCCAGTTTTTTGCTGAACTTAATTTACTCTATAATTAAGTATTTATGCATATATACGCTAAAGTGAAACATAAACTTACGATGTGGATCTTTATTAGCGTTTGCACAATTCGTCTTAATTTTCAATGGGCAAAATTAGATATAGAACATATAAAACCGAATACTAACTCTCAGACATTGTTCATGTCTCCATTGCTACCTTTATTTATCATCGAATCCCAATATAATTTACACGAATGTAATCACCTAAACGTGTACTATTAGAAGGGCATATACAATTTCTCTGCAAGAATAAAAGCTGGATTTTAAATTGGGTAATGAGCAAGAAAAATCGGAGATAGATGGACGTTTTTTGTTACCAGATATACTGCAGATCAGTAACTATCATAATAATTTTTAATCGTTACTTAGCTCAATATGTTTGGCGCTAGCAAGGTTCGATTGTCAAAATTCGCGACTTTGTCCTGGAAACTTAAGTAGCACTGTCAGAGAGGGAGAGAAAGAGAGGGAGCGAGATTCACGCGGACAAAGAGGCCTAAGGGGTATCACACGGATGAAAGGACCTTCAAATGGCATCTTTCGGTAAACTTCCCGGGCAATAACGAAGTGAAAGGAGTGAAACTGGAGCTCGGAATCAAAATCGGCCGCGCCGCGCCGCGCATTGTAAGTAGCACTGTCAGAGAGGGAGAGAAAGAGAGGGAGCGAGATTCACGCGGACAAAGAGGCCTAAGGGGTATCACACGGATGAAAGGACCTTTAAATGGCATCTTTCGGTAAACTTCCCGGGCAATAACGAAGTGAAAGGAGTGAAACTGGAGCTCGGAATCAAAATCGGCCGCGCCGCGCCGCGCATTGTAAGAGCCTCTTCCGACGGCAAACAAAATCGCTTACGGTGAAGTCATATATTTTTGCCAGCGCGTAAACGAGCAAATAAGTATTCAACCAGGATTCAGGCACTGCTCACGCAGTATCCAATCAGTAATCAAGAGGATTCATTGGATCCAGCCAAAGGACACAACGCACCTCTTCACAAGTAACTCTCTGGTACCCTAAGGACTCGCAGGCAAGAAATTAGTTGTTCAGAACTATGGCAGTCAAGGAGGTAAGGACTCATTCTGGAATAACGTGCTTCGCTCCGTACCCTGCAAGGATACTCCCTCGAACAACCAATCGAGCTCTCCCCCTCTTGGAAAATTGTAAGCTTATTATATTTTCCTCTATCAGCGTCGAAGAGACGTAACGCTTTCCGACTCGGAAGCCTCACCCCATCATCTCCTCCAGTTTTATTTCGGATAAATATTGTGCTACTCATAGCTAGTGCCGAAGTATTTATTGCAAATTAATTTCCTTTTGATAAACTATTAGTTTCCCCATAGTGTATAAATTATTGTTAAATTCTGTTATTCGTTTGTATATAGTAAGGATTATTTTTATTTTTCTTGTTTAAATCCAAGAACCACATAAAAAGCCATTGATCTATTTTCTAAGTCGCCCAACGGTAGAAAACGCACTCAAATATCCTCTTTACTTAAAAGGGACTTTCCCTACGTCTAGGGAGGGCTTTCGAAGGCCAGTGAAGCCTACCTGACCTACGACAAGCACAAATGGGTGTTCGTGGAGTTATTCCCTCTGAGTTTTGGTCGTAGCCAGAAAGGATGTCATATCGTAATCTACGCCTCAAAAAAGTTAATATTTTCTAGTTTTGAGGTTCAAAGGATCAATTTTATTAATTAAAATACACTGTGAACCTTTCATTACGATTTAATGTAAATGGTTGGGTGAAGATAAATCTAGGTACATACCATTACATATACCAAAATGGTCGGTAAGGAAAGGTTGTTAGAAATCTTACGTGGTGTCAAAAAAGTAAAAGCATGGCCTATTTTATCTATTTTTAACTAGAATTACGCCCAGAACAAGTCTACTGAATGTGTTTGGGGCTATTTTGGCCTCTCATACGCATAGATGATATATAAGATATCGTAGTTGAACATGTCCTGACTGTACGTATTGTGCAACAGAAAATCATTTACGCGATTCTCTATTTCTAAGTTCAGTAACTAAATATGTCATTCGTGGCTGGATTCTTTTCTATATTGCAATATCTTGAAGGTTTATATTACCTGATCCTTCGACTTACTGAAAGATTGTATTCTAGAAATCTCTTTGAAGATCATTTTTATGTGAGTTTAACAGGTTAATATTTTATATCATTTTGTGGGTTAAGTGTTTTAGGTACTTTTGACTCAGTGTGCTGAAAGAACGGAAATAAGTCAAAGGTATTCTGAAAGTGTCTTCTATTCTTTGACTCAGTGTGCTGAAAGAACGGAAATAAGTCAAAGGTATTCTGAAAGTGTCTTCTATTCTTAGTCTTATGGCTTGTTTATTCAGCAGCTTAAACACTGAATTGATATGTTATTTTTCATGATAGATATTTTTTCATGTTGTTTATTGGGTTCAAAGGCAACCCGTATGTTTCCACACTGTATTTTTTAGTTATTAAATTTTTAATTTTTTTTGTAAATAAATTTAGTAATTAGACTGTTGAGCTTGACTTTGAAAAATAAGAGTTGTGACTGCTAAAATTTTAAACTTTTTCCCCATTGAAGAGTTAGCTTTGCTTTCTTCTCTTTTCCCCTCTCTCTCTATTTATATATATATATATATATATATATATATATATATATATATATATATATATATATATATATATATATATATATATATATACATATATATATATATATATATATATATATATATTTATATACATATATATATATATATATACATATATATATATATATATTTTAGGTGAGAGCCATCAAAATTCTCCTTTTTTATACTGCTGTAATTTCTTAGCCATTAATGCTTGAAGGTAGAAATTACAATCATTACAAAGATAATTATTTGATTTTTTATTAGCGAGCTTAGATAGCTTATGCTTGTGGTGGATATTCTACCCTGGCCAGGATAGCATATTCGTGCAGATGTTACAGAATTCTGTTGTAGGCTCTCCAAGATAGCGCAATTATTTCTTGACCAGCGCAGGTTTGTCCTGGAATTAATAATTCGTCATTTTCAAACAAAATATGGTATACCCTTAGACAAAAAGAAAAGCCATGGAAATACGCCAAGTGGAATTCACACAGCATAATTTGTAAGTTAAATAACGGAAATTGCGCTTGTAAATAAGTGTAAGGACGGAAAAGAATATTGACAAGGTAGCGACTTTAATTGTTGCTGACGAAACAAAGTTAGTGAGCAAATTGGCTAAAATTATGTGCGAAACATTCTCAAAAATAATTTTAATTTAAAGTTATACAAAAGTCAATGTCATCAAAAAAACTAAATGCATGATTTGCAACGAAGGTTATCATTTTGTCTCAGGGTTAAAGAAATGTGCGATGGTAAACAATAAGTATTGAATAACGTAATTCTCAGCGCTGAATGTAACATTCACCTAAAAAGGCATGCCAAATATACAAAATTATCCGAAGTAAGAACTATCTAAGCCAAATAATTACTTTTAATACTTTTGCTCTCCCTAGAGATAACAGTATGGTGTAGACAAATTGGAAATAAGATTTATGTGCCTTATTTCTTTGAAGACTATAAAACAGGACAACCTCAGTCAATTAACGCTGCCAGATATCTTGATATGCTCGAAAGCATTTTGTTCAATGGTATCAGCAAGATGGTGATACAATCAATACTGGATGTGCCACCATGACATGGTAGAAGGCTCGATTACCTCAACAACTAATGTCGTATAGGACAAATTTCCCCTGACCGGACAGCTCATCTGAATTGTCACCTTTAGATTACTTTCTTTGTATTTATGTAAAAGAAAGACAATTTCGAGCTGCACATTCTAATATCGCAGAACTGAAGAATGAGTTTCGAGAATTCATTGCATCCATCAATGTCAATAATTTGCAGAATGCCACAAGAAATTTTGCTAATCGTATTGATAAGTGCGTATAGGCCGAATGTTAAAAAGCTAGCTAATAAAAGTTTAAATAGGGTTCTCTTTAATGATACTTATTTCTACCTTCAAGCTTTAATGGCTAACATTTACAGTATTATAAAAGGGGCCATTTTTTGGCTGTGAACCGGTATATATACATAATTGCGAAATTAAATCTAAGGTCCCTTTTACTTGCATGCCGGTCCCTGAGTCCTGCTTTTTCAGCTTAAGCAACCGTTTTTTTTTGTTTGAGATAAAATAAACTGATATTAATTAATCTTCAGCTAATAAATAAGCATTTGGAAGAGCTAAATAATAACTTGTACTCTGAAGTTTATTTCCTCTCTTCCCTTTATAGCTTACTAGTTGTTTATCCATTTTTTTTGGCAAAGTCCCATTATTCCTGAACTTTATAGACATAAGTTTGAGGTAGCATTAGCAAGGCACATTAATTTAATTACTATTTAATCCCATTAAACTTGACCTAGTTGACAAAGATCAATTGCATACCTGAAACTCAGATAAATATTTGAAATGGTGTTAAACGACTTATTAACAATTCCGTTTTTATTATGGAAACCTGTTAACTTTGTTTTAAAAAACATAATAAAACTATTCTGTTTATTTTCAATTAAAAATATTGTTTTCACCACATGCTAAACTACTCGTCCTTTTTCTCTTTCTATATTCTCCTCCCTAATTAAAGTTTCCTTCTCTTTAAGAATTGCACCTAAACTGCGAATTTGTCGCATCTATATTGATTGCTTCCTACTAGCCAAATACAAAGGATTGGCTGATTGCTGCAAATGGTGCTTGATGCGATGGGTATTTCGCCCGCCCCCCAACAGGAAATATGGCTGCTTTGCTTCGGTGCAGCGGATTTGAAGTGGCAGTTCTTAACCTAAGGCTCAGTTGCGCACTTGGGGGTGATCGCTGTTATAACCATTGAAATAAAACCACAACTGATCCGTCCCCCCCGATCAACCTACTTGAGAGTTATTCTTCCGCTAATGGTGGTACCTTCTCTCTGATTAGCCGGGTAGATCCACAGCCAGCTAAGGCAAAAAGATTTCAGATAGAAAGATTAATTTTTATTCAGTTCTTGGTTCTGACCAAGATAAAGAATAATTTGAGCATCTTCGTTTATAATACTATATTACTAGTGGCCAGATGGAAGAATTCTGAGAAAGAAAGCCAATTCAAAGAAGGAGATACTGTAATCCAGGATTAAGTATTTAGGATGTCGTCGATTCATTGGAGGAATTCAGGAATTGGTCTGCCCTAGACCTAATTTCTATTATTCATGCAGGTACATATAATGTATTATCAACAAGGTCCTACGAATTCCAGGCTATTTACTGCCAAATGTTGAGAAAGGTGAAGGAAAAGATTAGGAACATAATATTTCAAGGAATCTTTGAAGATTAGGTGCTGCGAATATTTATTATGAAGAAGATTCATTATTTCAAAACTCTTTTACTGTTCTCCGATAACACTGCAACAGAGACGTCAGAGCACCCAGGAATGTGTTGTTCAAAACAATGTAAGAATCATGCATACAACCAAAGTTATAGAATTCGTATATGAATATGCAAAGTTTTACACAAACACGCTCAGTGTGAGTAAAAAGATCGATAGATGGAAGGACTTAATTAGGAAAACAGATTTTAACGGTATTGCAGTTGCATAGCTATAAGTATAGACTGCTTAAAGGGAACTTGAAGGAGAATTTAACTTAAGTGACTATAAACATTTTAATAATGATAAGTCATAAAAATAGGTCCAAGCGTTTTTAATATTTCAAATACGAATTTATCACGATAATAAAAGGGATGAATATATAATTTTTCTTTTAAATTATAATTATTGAGCTTGTGATAAAGAATAATACAAATAATTTCGTCGTGGTATCTAGGAAACTCAAAACAAATACAAGAGTACGTTATTATTCATTTTGAAACTCATTTTGATATAATTAGACAAAAATAAACGGTTATTTTTAGACTTACTTATTACGAACGTAGACTTTATAATTGATACTGCAGACAATGAAGGAAATCTTATTTTAAAATTTATAGATGATAACTCCCTGCATTAATATTATTATTATTATTATCTTTATTATATGCCAAGAGGTGTCAGTGAAGGTCAAAGTACAACAAGAAAGAAATAATAAAGAATTAAACAGCCCAACGGTTACGCAACAAAAAGACATTAGTCAATCTTTTAAACTTATCAAGCGTAGGAGCAGTCCCACTAATTTGGGCAAGGTAATCTATGATCTACGTATGCTGGTTAAAAAGCAATTAGAAAACTGAGATGTAGAATGACGACCAATTTCGAATGGTCGAATATGGTCGAAATGGTCGAAATAGGTATTATGAGACCTATAGTTTCAGAATACCTAGTAAATCTAGGGGGTTAATAAAATCTACGCAAAAATTTAGGCAGGGTATGATTCACATCATTAACTCCTTTAAATAAATACAATGAGCTTCAACATCTCTACGATACCCAATGTCTCAATCCAAATCTGATAGTAAAAGTTTTACAGAATTAAATGCACGATCAAGCATTCTCAGATGAGAGTCTGCAGCAGAACTCCATATAGCAAAGCAATACTTAAAATGAGGTAGAATTAAAGAAAAAACACGCGAAGAACATCATCATCCTCATCAGTTTTCTTAGATTTACTCTGAATGCCCAATTTCTGCGAGATATCCCGAGACATGTATCTTAGATGCATTTCAAAGGTGAGTTTTGAATCTAGAGTTGATCCTAAGAGCTTAAGCTGGTTATCCTTGTTAATTAAAGCTCCATTTATTAACAAATTGGGATGTTCGGGTAAGAGAGATCTAGAAGGACTCACAATCATTTCCGTAGAGTTATCAGTGTTCAATTTCATATCCCTCTGAATACACCAGGAATAAATGATATTCAAATCTTCAGTAAGGTTGTCTGAAACACTCAGTTTTATTTCAGGAGATAGAACATGGGGATAGAGAGAGGTGTCATCAGTATATGATAGAATTTTATTCGTGATATTTAACCACATGTCACTAGTATATAATATAATAAGCAAAGGTCCAAGAACACTACCCTGAAGAACTCCAGAATATACTCTAGAATAAGGACTAAAACACTCTTCGACAACAACAGGATGTTGTCTATTAGTTAGAGAAATAGACGAGCCGACATGCGAACGGAATTACATACTCAGACAATTTTGAAAAATGAAGGAAAATTAGTTGGGAATATACGCGTTGGTAAATAGTAAGCTATAAACTTGTAAAATATCAGTGACTTTGTAAAAGACTTGGATAAAGTAGTGAAATATGGAAATATAGCAAACAAAATTCAATGTTAATAAATGTAATGTAACCCACATGACTCATGATAATCTGAAAAGGAATTATAATACTGGTGGTCAAATATGAAATAATCTCAATTTTAAAAGAATCTTGGGATGAAATTTCCTGATCTATAATTTTCGTAACAGTGCACTTTTGCGTTCAAAAGCCAAATAAGATCCTTCCACACCTAGTTAACCATTTTATATTGAAAAATAAAAATTTTGTTCTTCCCTTATATACATAAAGTAATTATAAGACCTCATTTGAATTATTAGGTACAATTCAGGTCTCTATCCATCCCTGCAAAATATTGTAATATTGGGACGCGTCGAAAATCGAGCAATAAAATTAATTCAATTTAGACATAGATCATAAGGATCGTACGAAGAAAGGCTAAGCACCTAAATTTACTTTCACTGAAAGCTCGGCATCAAGGTGCAAAACTTAGTGAAGTATATAAAATACTAAATCTGTTTATTTTTCTAATTTTGTCTCAATATTTTTCATGAAAACAGAGTCGCAACGAGAAGAAACAAATCGAAATAGTAAACAAAAGATTTTAAACAGAAATACCACAATTTTCCCTTTAGAAAATAACAGACTTGGAATGGCTTGGCTAGATATGTTCTCAAAACACTAAAGTGTTTATGTTTAAGAATACAAGTAATAAATATTACTTTAGAATATACCTGTAAATATAAGAGTTATTAAATCAATTCTTTAACCATATCCATTCTTCCTCTACCTATACTAAACTTCAGATTCAAATCCTTTTCCCTCAAGGGTGCTTATGTTTTTCGCTGATTTATAGTGAATTAGTATGGCAACGAGAATAGCGTGCCTACTCAAAGTGGGGTTTAAATGCGCTTTATGTCAGGGAACATTAATATTGCCTTTTAATTTCAACGTGGGATGGCTCGATTTGGAGGGAAAAACATTTTTATTCCTTTATGAAGCAACAGTATATTGTTTTTTAAATATTAGGGCATTCAAAAATATGGCACGTACTGCAAGTATTTTATTCATTTATTCGACTCTAAATAGATGTGCTAGGATTCTATCTATAACAAGGTATTCCAGGATTTTACCCAGGACAGAGGTATATAATGGATTTTAATAAAATTATAAAGTGCGATTTAATAGTTTGCGTTTTAATATTCTAAGGTAGATTGGAATTATTTTATTGAGATAGGGACCTATTGAAATTTTCATTTTTTATCATAAACACTAATTTTATTTTTAGTTATATCTTAAATTGAAAGGGGAGATTCTATATTAAAGTTTATTAGCATTTTATTTTAGTAAAATATTTCTATGTTTCGTGATAAAAATATTTGAAAAATGTTCATTTAATGTCTGCTACGTCGTTCAAATCACAAATTAAGACTTCCTTATCCTCTACGAGGGACTCACCTAAATCCAAAGTTGATTTAAGATTATTTACACATCTATAACTTCATTGAACGATATCGAGGGACGAAGGCGTGGAGCCAAAATGTCTCTAAAGGTACACACTACCACTGTACGTCAAACAGCTACTATCGGCGCTGGGCTCGGGTAGATTGAATTGGGCGCAAAGGAAAAGACCTTCTATTTAGAGTGCGATATTATAGGTTAGCTCTTAAAAGGGAATACGTTTGCCGGGTTCGTCTCAAGAGTTATTCATAAAAATAAATACTTCTACAAAAATCAACCTTATTACAATTAATAAGAACAAGGGAACAGATAAATATGGAAATCTAAATAATAATCAATACGACAGAAGAATATTAGGACAGGCAAAAATTATGGAAACTAGGTCCATGAAAATATATAAGTGATCCAATAAGTTGGATTAAATGAAAGATTTAGCAAGTCTATAGGCGTTGCACCAAAAGATGAATTCTTCTTAGTAGTGGAAATGAACAGGTCGGACTTAAGAGGAAAAGACTCCTGGTTACTTCTAGAGGATAAACTGGGGATGTGGAAGAGCAATTGCCAGGATTTCGTCGATGGGGTCGCGAAGGCGTCCAGAGAAACTCCGAAGGGGGTTAAGATTACCCCTGCTCCAGGTAGAAGTAATCACAAAATCGAGATTTTTCTGCGAACAGCAGGAAGTCTCAATCAATGTAGTGGTTGGAGAGAAACCCAGAAGAATCGTCCGGGGTATAAACGGGCTTCCGTAATCTTCCTCTGATCAGGGCGTATTACACGAAGACGATCTGCTGATGAGACAACAAGGGCGAAGAGAGCACTGCACGGGAAACAGAAAATAAGGTTTGGACGGCAAGAAGCTCGAGTTTTCTCTATCTGCTGAGGATTTGCAGACATCTCCTTAAATAGGAGCGACAGCCATGGTCAGGAGAGGGCTTTAACATAACATAACATAACATAACAATTTCACGGATGACAAAAGCCACAAGAGCCTATCAAAGGTTATCCGCATCTGTCAAAACCCACCCACAATCCATAGGATTGTGTCAGATCATGCATTTACAATATACAATTCTAACCATACACAGGATTGTGTCAAAAACAAATAGCATCATCATGAAGACTCGTCAAAATCCTAATCAATCGTAATATACAATAATAAAATACTGCATCCACAGAAATGAGTCTAGAATACCCCCCAAAGTTAACCCTTCCTCCCCATATAATCCTCTAATCTGCGTTTGAATACATTCAAGTTTGGACTGTCTACAGTCTCAGATGACAAACTACATATTCCAGTAATCTACCACTGTATTGGTGAAAAAATATTTTCTAACATCTTCTTAATGTATCCTAGTAGCTTATTTGCTCTATTTTTTGTCTCAATACACTGCTTTGAAAACTTTAGTGACCTATCTGCTACTAAATAACATAACATACTCGTAACATAATTTAACGGCTGAAAAATGTCACAAGGGCTCATCAAAGGTCATCCGCATTTGTCAAAATCCACCCACAAAATGCATCCACAGGAATGTGTCAGATTATGCATCTACAATATACAATTTAAACAATCCATAGGATTGTGTCCGATCATGCATACACAATACAAAATTCGCACCATGCACAGGAATTTGTCAAAAACAAAAAGCATTATCATCAAGACTCCTCAAACCCAAATCAATAAGCAACATACAATAATAAAAAAAATAAATCCACAAGAATGAGTCCAGAACACCCCATAAAGTTAACCCTCCCTCCCTATACATTCATCCAATCTGCGCTCAAACACACTCAAATTTGGACTGCCCAGCGTCTCAGATGGTAAACCATTCAAGCAATCCTCCATTCCATTGGTGAAAAAATACTTTCCAACGTTCAACCTGCACCTCCGTTTTTTAATTTTTGAGTGGTGACCCCCAGTCCCACCACTATCTTCCAACTCAAATAACTTGCCAAAATCAGTTTATCCATCCCAGAACTGATTTTACAAGGCTCCATCCTATCTTCCTTTACACATCCTCTCTCAAATGAGAACACATTCAGCACCCTCAATCTATCTTCTCATTCAAGGCGTTTCAGGGAAGGTACCATTTTTGTTGCCCTCCTTTGTACCGACTTCAGCAGGTTGATATCATGTCCAAAATGTGGTGACCATGCTTGCTTACAGCACTCCAGATGTGGCCCAACCTACGAGTTGCAGAGTTTAAGGATAACCTATCTACTCTTGTAGCTAACAATCCCCTTAATACATCCCAGCACCCTATTTGCTCTATTTTTCGTCTCAATACACAGCTTTGAAAACTTCAGTGACCTATCTGCTACTACGCCTAAGTCCTTCTCATCCTCCACTGAATTCAGCCATTGCCCATCCATTTCATAGCTAAATTCCCTATTATCCCTTCCCATCTTAAAAACTTTGCTTTTGTTAAGGTTCAAAGTCATTTGCCACTTATGAGCCAAAGTTAATAACTTATTTAAGTAAATCTGCACTTTAAAGCTACCCTCAACTTCTTTGACTACAGCTGCCAATTTAATGCCATCAGCATAGATTGACACTTTGCTATTTACAGCCTCCCCAAAATCATTTATATAAACTATGAATAATAAAGGACCTAGAACGAATCCCTGAGGTATGCTACTGATAACGTCCCTCCACTGTGACCTCACCCCATTCAGCACAACTCTCTTTGCGCACGATGGCCTCCAAGGGGATATCGAAGGCGGCTTATGCAAACATGAACCTTGATAATCTTTGGTATCGACGAGATGAAGGGAATTAAGCGAGATTCCCAAGGGATATCAGACGCGGCTTAAGCAAACATGAACCTTGATAATCTTGGGCATCGTTGAGGCGAACGGAAAATAAAAGCGATTCCCTTCTACCCCAAAAGGAGGAAGATGGACACGGCTGCCCTCTTGAAGCGGGACAGCGTTATCAAACTGGGGGAAAGACTGATAAATCACCTGAATTTAAACACAGCTTCGTTAAACTCTCTTGACCAGTAAAATTAGATGTGATATCGTAGTGAGTTTCATGCTTCCAAAAACGATTAAAATTATGTACTTTGTGTTTTATGAAAGTTGACAATGCAGTAAAACAATTCTTTTCGAATTTTAAGTAGGAAGAAGCCACATAAATAGATTTAAGACTTCAATTAGGCACACAGGATAAGGAAAAGCTATCCCAGCAGTAGGTAAAATTTTCATAATATTGAATGTCCTCTTTCACCTTTTATTCTATATATAGTGGGGCGTAAATGATAGAAGGAGATTCAGAAAAGCCGCAGAAGACCACCCAAGGAGAGTACGAATTTTCTCTTTTTTCATTACGTTGGGGATGGCGTGTCGTTCCTCCAGCAATAGATAAATAACCAAAAATAAGCAGCAAGAAGGCTTCAAATTATTATGGGCAAGAAGACCTACGTGATCCTAAAGGCATTCCAGATATCTAACGTGGAAAATAAATCAATACAAATAAGTTCAGCCATTTTAATCTATTATAAACATTACCAATCCATCTTAGAATGGCAAAAGAGAAAAAAATATGAATAATTGCGATATCTCTCAAACACAACAAGAGGACAATGGTTCCTCCTATGATCCATTTGCTATTTAGGAGGATATGATCGCTCTCATATTCTGAAAATTAATGAATAGAAAACGCCAAAGGTATTTTCTTCCATTGCATGGTAAAATTGACTAAACATGACTATATTAAACATAAAACATGGCTTCGTACACTGGTTTTAAATGTAATTTATATCTTCGAATTTGGACCGACATGAATGTATAAATATGATGAATATAAACGAGATGAATAAAAATGCTAAAAAATGAATCATTTCTTTTAAAACATATTAGGTTTGTCGGTTAGACAGTGACTTGCCCTGCACAAATACTATTCCAAAGATACCCTAAACGTAACTTGAATATGGTTAACGATTTCTGTATAAACAATACATGTATACAACTGGGCCATATATTGTAGTATATTTTAAAATTCTAGTCAGGATTTTACCAAAAATGATCATGAATAATATATCAAAAAGGGGCTAAGAAAATTTAATAGAAAATAACTTCTTTCACCGTGCCATATGCGCTTAATATTTTAATAAATTTATGGAGACATATATAATGATTTTTCGCAACGAAATACTTACTACGCCTCTTCTCTATCCAGCTAAAAGTTTTGAGAGAAGATTCGAGGTAAAAATACATGATGGTGTATTGTCTAATAAAACTAATTTACTTTAGCTTTACGACATTAATGGTTTCAGCGAAATAAATGGGTTTAATTGGAAAACTCACTAATGAGTGAATGATATTCAAGGTTTTAATTCAACTATAAAATAGCTCCAACAACCTTCTGAACGATATTAAGACATATTTAAGGACTCAGAACAAAAAGAAATTCCAATCATATCGGAGGATATAAAGACAACCATCTCGTTGTTAACCAGAACCTAATTTTGTCTCATTTCCCTCCCAAAATTAGTACTGCTACATCTACATCCGATTTCATTGGCAGTTTATACTGCCTGTCCTGTTTTATGCCTCTGACCTTTCTTCAATTGTATGCTGGGTGTCGTGAGCGCGACTGCTCCGAAGCCTGTTACTAAGCCGGATCTGCCGATCCGACCTGCCAACTTTTCGACCTATATGAATTTTTCTGGGGTTCCCATAGAGTGGTGGAGATGGCGTATATTACACATCCTAGCGGTTACTGATGGGGCAGTCAATAGGTCGCCACTCGGCCGGTCTTATTTTGTGGTCAGAGTAGGGACGTCCCAGGCGAAAAAACTGAATTTCGGCTTTTTCTTCTATGAGCACTTATGTCTCCCTCAATTTCACAATCAATTTTAGTGAAAGGCTGCCCTCTCACTACCCTCAACCTATAGTTGAGCTTGATTTCTATCTCATTTGTAGTCTTATTTGGGTAGCTCTGCCTCTTCTATGGAAGTAGTCCTACCTGTTCTTTCTCTGTGGTCTATAGTGGAGAGAGTGTTTATCCTTCTCTAATAGATAAGACTGAGGAGGTTCCACTTTACCACCATGTACAGACTTGCCTTCGCGCGACTCTAACCTACTGGCGGTTCTCCTATAATTTCTCATAGCCCCCGAAGATTTTCTTAGACGAAAGGGTGCTCCGGCCTCTCCTACTGTGAAGTGCTCAGTGGTTTCTCCCTACTACACTCTCTTAAAGGAATGAGACGAGGTGTTCCCCCGGGGTTTGCCAAAACAGCGTGCTTATCCAAGGTTTGTTACTTTAATGGGATTTGGCATGTCCTCTCTTTTTCTTTCCACGCAGGTCGGCATGCGGGCCTCAATGACTTTCGATGGCATCTATCAATAAGTCTTTAAAGTCCTATTTTGGGATCCCTGACACCTTGGGGGGATATCTATTTGAAAACCACTCCTAAGAGGCAGGCGATACCGGAGATATCCCGCTTCTAGATGGCAGGGTCTCCCATGGGGGCGAACATGGGCATGATCTCAGACACCGAACTTGAGTCAGCCCCTGCGCAATCTCCTTCTCAGGCAGAACGGATCTCCAATGACTCAGAAAGAGACGACGGATCTCCTCCACCGACTGGTGCTCCATTGATAATACAGTGAATTCCCATTTCGGTGAGGATTTTTCTGAGTCAGGTCCGTCAGAAATATGGCCACCTTCCGTTGGAAGAGAGAAGAGCGATTACTCCTGGCCCTCTCTTCAAATAAAACCATGGAGATAAAGAAATGTCTATGCCTAGTAGTTTCTTTTCCTCTCCGGGGGCTCCCGGAAAGGATGACTCCGCAGCCGTTTCGGCAAGCGACCAGGCCATAACCAGCACCTATAGCTCAGAGTGGCTTTCGTAATGGGATAACCAGAGAAAGACCAAACTCATAAGCCTAGTTTACAGAAATTACATTACGTCGGCGTGCCATATTTAGAGACTACATGGCATTTTTTAGCCAATTAGCTTCAAAGCTTTAGAGGTACGACTATTCACTATACGGATGGAAACATGTTAGCCAAAGGTGGTAATCTCCAAAAAAGATAAACATTAGCTAGGTTGACAAATTGAAAGCTAAAGGTCACGCTTGTCTCGTACAGGAGTCCCTTGGCGAATGCGGCGCAAACTTCTAAGGAGGCCTTATATAGTGCCCATCGGACACTAAATGACTTGCCGTTTAGTGGGATGAAGCATTCTTCCATAATTTTTATGGAATGAATGTTTTATACAAAGGAAGTCGTCGACTACTTCTTAGAATATATTACTAAAGAGCTGTCTAACTAATAATGGTCAAGGTCGAACGTGTGATAAGAAAACAAAGAAGGGCCTCAAAAGCCAACCCTACAGTCTTCGCCAGGTTCGATCTTAACAGGTTGCCTGATTCGGCGCGTGCTGATTGGTATCGCTATTGAATGAAGGCATACGTGCCACTGACGCATAGGAGTTACTACGGCCCTGCTTCGGCCATACGAATCACTCATGTAGACGTGCAAATTAAGTTTTGCCTTAAGTCTGTGTTAGATGCCCCAAGTCCGTGCATGATTAGTCGATATCGCGTATTGCCTCGCCTAAAACATAGCTCCCCCTCTCCCTCCACTTGACCGGATCCCGTAAAGCGAAACAGCCGCTCCCCACCTGAGTCGTTGGACTCAGAGGAAACAACTTGTTGAACGTGGTTATTAGGCCGAAACCAGATATCTAAAGCTTTCCACAAAAATAGAACAGTTCCAAAGCATCTTCAGAACCCATGCCCCCACCAAATAATGTACCAGGCACCGCTTAGCAGTGAAACGCTCCAAAAGAGAGCCCATTTTCTCTAAATACTCAAGGCTCATCGCATAGCAAACCCAATCTCTCCCAATTCGTCTTCGAAGGTGACAGCCGCTTCAAAGTCTTGATTGCCCAAGAGGGACCCGCATTTACGGACAGCTAGCCCTAGAGAGGATATGAAATTGTCGCGGACTCCGGGACAACTGGAAATTATCAAAGGCTCATTCAATTCCGTTTCTCGTTAGGTATGTTTGCAGGAGACCACGCTGGGTGCGTGTCCCCTCCTAATCCTACCAGGGGTATGTCTAAAATCCGCTTATTATCCTCCCTGGATTTGCGCTTACCCTCTGCGGATGCACTGCAGGGTGATCGTATTTCAGGAAATGACTGAGGTCTCTTTCAAGTCGAGAAGTATAGGTTGGTGAATGAAGCTGTTTACCTATTCCTTGAAAATTTATTCAATGTAAGCATAACAATTATTCCTAAAACGTCTGCTCGCTATACACGCCCTCCGCTTCTTTGGATTTGGATTAAGTGTGAGACGAAGGTCAGACAGAAGCGATATACCTACATGCAATATAAGAGTCACCCGAACGATTTCAGTGTTGACGAATGTTGTTGAGCTTTGGATAGGTTCCAGTATGTCTCGAAGCCCACTCACCACTTTTCCTGGAGGGTTTATTTGTCTTCTGTAAACGGAAATTCGTTTCTTGCAGAAGTGTGAAAGCAAGTAATAAGTATTCGTTGCAAGTAATCGCACGAACACTTCCCACTCTCACTTCATGCTGAAACACCGCAAGCGTCCGGAGGATGGCTCATATTCTATTTCCGATACTTAGGTGAGTGAGGCTGGGTATTTCTGCTCGATCTGTCTAACAGGATCTGTACAGAGTTTATCGACCCATTATCCTGGAGAATAATTTCTGTGCTCGTTTTCCGCAAACCAAGTGGAGATTACTTTACCTAGGTCGTTCTAAATACAATATCTCTAACCTCCTGCGTGTGGAAGTTGATTCAGAAATTAGTAAATGTTAAATTATCAATATTCCTAAACAGCAGAGGCCACACGTTTGCTGCCCACTACTGCTTCTGCAAGTTACACTCCACGTCGGATGCTTTGTTCCGACTGTAATATGCCGTCTACGAGGCCTTTCTTCGTTTCCAGCACTAATAGACGTATTTTTTATCTCGAGAAGGCCTATGGTATAACATAGCAATACTGTACCATGAGGCTCTCCACACAATAGCAGCAATGGGACTACTCAGAATTGCAATCTCTAAATTTTTACGATATCGTCAATTCCGCTTATTGGTGGTGGGAAGCAACTACATCTCAATGAGGCAGGAAGAGTGGTCTGAAAGAGGAGAGTCATCAATTTTGCACTCTCTGCCCTGACTATGAATGGTATCACATTGCTGCTGTTGTAAGATTGCCTCATTAAGCTCTAAGTAGACGATATTTCTCTTTATTTGACGAGGCTAGGATTCTATTACTGAAGAGGCGACTTCAGCAGCCAACAGACCGCATCTATCGTTCGGCCGAAGCAAATAGGTTCAGTATTCTTTGGCCAAGGCAAAGGTGGGTAGTGCGTTTCTGCCGTCATCTAAGCTTCCACCTCAAACTTGACGTGTTATAGCTTCTTTTACCAGCGACATGGACGTTCTTTGTTGCCTGTTTTTCAATAGTTTTGATTGTAATAATGATACTGACGGCAGTACTCTTATTTGATTTGGTGCCCCAAATAGTACTCCATCGTGGTCTGTGATCAGAAGTTTGAAAAATTCTTCCCCTCTTATAGAAAAGATACACTTCAAAGCTCTTGAAATCTGTGATACCCTCTCTTTGCGCTTCAATGACGATCAATCTTGCACACTTACACCCAGCAATTGTATATTCCACGGTTGCTTGAGGAACAGATGCATTTTGTTACGCAAACACTTCTAGAGGTTTGAAGTTATCAACATCAGGGGGGGGCAGAGAGACACAAAATAATTTAAAAACTATGGGTTACTATAGATTTAACAATGAAAAAAGAGAAAAGAAAATATAATACGTTACCAGGAGAGTTAAGAAATGTAATATATAAAAATAAAAAACCCTAAATAAATCAGAGCGAGTAGCTTCACTTCCCAGCTTTCAAATATTTAATAATCTATATAAGTAAGTGAAAAGAAAGAATTTGGTTATATAAAATATGTAACTTCACATTTTAGAATTAATATGGTAAACTATTTCGAAAATATAATAAATAAAAGCAAAAAAGTATGATAAAAATAATCGATTATCATTAATTTTAGACGCTTTTTGTCTGGATAGAGCGAAGCTGACAGAAATTCTCATATATACATTCCAAATCTCAATATTCGCTCGTGTAACGCCGGGAGTTACTTTTTATATGATAAAAATTACGATTTTCTTTTATATATATATATATATATATATATATATATATATAAACAAGAGAAATTTGACGCGAATGAGCAATGAGACAAGAAACCGGAATTTTTAGAGGTAAGAGAAAGGAACATTAGAAGAACATTAGAATCGAAGAGAGCAGAGGGCAACACAATGAAGGCAAATCCTTTTACCGAGAACACAGAAATAGCACCAGGGGAAAAAAGTTTGAAATTCCTGGCCGGGACTCGAACCCGCATCTGCTGATTGCCGGTCAGATGCTCTATCTTTAAGCTACCAGGCATAGTGTGACTTTACCTCGCTAAAGCGCTGCCCTCGTCAAATCCAGTATCTCCCTAAGCTAGGAACTTCCAAGGAAATTTTTATACCACTTCTTATACCTCTTTCTTTTGTACTATATTGTTATATAGTCTGCAATACGAGGTTTCTGCATCTTTCTTTCTGTCTTCAAAATTGTTTTGAAAGGCAGAAAATAAATATGGCGAAAGCCCTGTGGTGGTTGTTATCTCTCTCTCTCTCTCTCTCTCTCCATTTATATTGACAAGCAATGGCTTATTTACATACATCATAAGGAGAAAGCTTGAGCGTGCGTTTTACTACGCTCGCTTTAGCGCTTTGGGCTGTTGGCCTCCTGCCTCTATATCCTGTCAACCCCATTTCATAACGGTTTTAACTACTTATTTAAACATCCCTCTTGATTTCCCTTTGTTTGCCTTCCTTCATCTGCCTGGATAACTGTTGGCGATCCTGATTTTGCTAAGATATCCCACCTAGCATACATTGCTTATTAACGCTAGGTAGGGACTCTTGCAGGTGCTACCGCTTCGGGTCAGAGCGGACCTAGAAGTGATGATAGTTAAGGAGTGGCACCACAATCTCCACAAACATAGAGCTACAGAACTGTCGCCCAGAGGAGACTTTGATATGCTTTATGAGTCCCACTTTGAGTCCTGCGTATTACATTTCACAAAGGTTGCTCTTTTCAGGTGCCTTATTTCCTTGTATAGTCCTCAGCGGGACCCTCCTAGTCAGGATCTCCATGAGCCTCCTGCTCATTCTCTATTAATTTGTTCTTTCTGCAAGTATAGTGTAATTAAAGTGTTTTTGCTATAATGAATTAGGTGAAGTTTTAAAGGAGGTATGGACGAAAATCAGTGTGTTTACGAAAAAAGTAGAATTGAACGCTCCCGCCCATTTTTCCTTTGCTACCCCACTCAGAAACTACCGGACTAAAGGGTAATAATGGATAGTTTGGTCCCGAATCGGCACCTCAAGTGGGTCGATTGTGATGTATTTGATGAAAGTAGAAGCCGAATTATCTGCCGATACCCGTTTGCCAACACTATATGGGTATTTATGCTATAACTGCTTATAACATACACAGATAAAGGGTTGATTCCCTCTGTGGTTCTGGTCGTTCCATCGGATGTAGAGATTACTCCTCCACACGAACGATGCAATTAAGTCCAATTTCTGGAAAAGTTCTGAACTATACTTCCGTTGTGGGCTAGTCCTCAAACCAGTTACCACATAACCCCTTAATTATGCTAGTTACAAGTGGCTTGCATAGTTAATTTGAAGTTAAAATTCTCTGCTGTAGTAGCCATTGTTCATTCGGATCTGTTAGGATCGGAGGGTAACGTGTTGATGTTGGATACTCTGAATTCTAGACATGCCTGTTTCATGGCGAAAGTTCAGTTTTTTTTCCTTCTCTCAATGTAGACTGATTTGTGCATCGAATTCAATCCTACAAAAATTTTAAAAAAGCAAGATGTTCTGATTGTGATTCACGCTAAGGGTTCTAATGTCAACATCTCAGAGTGACTAAGTGTCAATCTGTGGGCAGTGTAGAATATCAAAAAGAGTTGGATCAGTCAGCTGTGATTACGTGGGTAGGTTGTTCAAAAAGCTCATTCTAAGCGTTCTGATACGAAAAAACCCTACATTTGTCACAGAGATCCAGACTATCATTGACAACGATACCAGCAAGTCACTGATGTCCATAGCCATAGACACAGTCTCTCATCGGGCAATTACTGCATTAGGATATCCGCTACTACTCTTTTAAGATAAGAAATAGCTAATTTCTCTTGCAGATGATTAAGGACAAATGAAAAGCACGAACTCCACCACCTTGGGAACAAACCTATGCATTCTATCAACCGTGGTATGATTTGGCTCTACTTATATAGGTGAGAATAATTTCTGCCAGCTCCAGGTAGTGAAGTCAAAAAACAACCGATGCCTTCCTGTGTCCCGCAAAGAATCGACAATCATAAGACCCAGTTCACGGTCCACATCTTAGTGTTTGAGGTGGTCACTAGCGACGGCCATTTATGCTCCCGTTTATCTTCCCGAGGGCAAGATAGCTGGATATTTGTTACATACACCAGCGTTTTCTTTGCTGAATACATATATGTATGACGGTAAACGAGACTATCATAAAGGGCGTCTTTTGAAATGTGCTTTTATGGGCACATTAGAAGGGCTCCTTAAGTGCTATCCTTGACTTCGAGGACTATGGCATTACGCTGCACCTGAAATAAAGTCAGTTGTCTAATAATGCAATACATTACAGGTACTAATTTTTCTCGAATTTTTTACATCTTTAAAATGTATTAAGCAAAGACAACGCTGGTATATTTAACAAACATACAGTTTCTATGACTGTAAATTAGACTAGCATAAAGGGGAGCTTTTGAAATATGCTTTTGGGGGCTCTTAGAAGGGCTTCTTCAGTGCTATCTTCCAGTTCGAGGACTAGGGCATCACGCTGGATGTGAAGTAGAGTCAGTTGTCTAATAATGCAATCAGCAATATATTAATGGTACCATATATTTATATATACTTATTTAGTTAGTTTAAAGAGAAAGTTAAGGATAAGAAAGATCAGATTCTTTGTTCTTTATTTTACTACGTTTTGAGCTTACTCGATTATACCGGTTAACAATTTGAAAAAAAATTTCTGTTGAGTTAGATTTTCGTGCTGATTTAGACTAAAATTAGTATGCTAATTCCAAATTTGTAGTCAGCTTTTTTCTAGCAGGTCTATTTTTTTCTCCGCAGCTTACCCCCCCAGAGAAGTAAAATTCCACTGCTTAGCTGTAATAAGATTTGCCTGCTGATTACAATTGAATTCATCTACAGCTAAGTGGCAACTTGTTTGTGCAGTCACCATTGAGATAGTGCAGTGAGAGGTGTGTGTTGTACGTTCTATTTCGTTATATGCTGTTTTTTTTTAGCTTTCAAATTTGTTAACTATTCCATCTTAGTGGTTTATTTACATAGTTATATATTTCCTTTTTTTCATATCCTGTCTGCTCCTTTAACTTCTCGTCTTAAATGACTAAATAACCCTGACTCCTTCTGCTACATTTGTGGCAGATTCACCATTCCAAGTCAGAGGGCAAACATCAGTGCATTTGTCAAACAAGCATATTTAGCATATTTAAAGTAAAAGCTCGGTGATCAAGGCAAGCCATGGGCCCCCCATGAAGTGTGCAGACAGTGTGTCGAGAGTTGATGGATGTGGATCAAAGGAACAGGTGAAAGGTTGCCATTTGGTAACCCCATGGTTTGGTGAAGGCAAAAAGAGCATTGCACAGATAATTATTTTTTTTTAGTGAAAACATCAGGATTTAACAAGAAAAATAAAAGTAAAATAGAATTTCCTAATCTACCGTCAGCTATAAGGCTAATGCCTCATTCAGCTGAAATTCCAGTGCCAGTTTTCGAACAACTACATCTTCTAGAAGATCTGAGTGATGTTGACGAACACAGTGAGAGCAATGATGCAGATTTCAAAATTCACGATGATTCGGTTCGTAGGGGATTTGATCAGCACGAGTTAAATGATTTGGCACGTGATTTGGGCCTATCAAAGAAAGCCTCAGAAATCCTAGCATCAAGACTGAATGAGAAAAACTTACTTGAACAAGGAGCGAAAGTATCATACTTTCAAACCAGAGAAAGTAAATCTCTGCAGTACTTTCGAAGTGACAGCGGCTTTGTGTATTGACATAACATTCCTAGTTTACTGAAGAAATTAAGGCTTTCAATCTACAATCCAAATGAATGGCAAATGTTTATTGACAGATTAAAGCAGAGTTTGATATGTGTCCTTCTACACAATGGCAATTTATTTGTTGCAGTCCCTATTGGGCCTTCTGTCTGTCTTCGTGAAGAACATGAAGATAAAAAGAGGGTCATTAAGTTATTGCAATATGAAACACCCAATTGGATCATCTGTATTTACCTTAAAATGGTGTGCTTCCTTCTTGGTCAGCTACGTGGGGACACAAAGTATCCCTGCTTAATTGGTATGTGGGATAGTAAAGCTCTAGGGAAGCATTGGGTTGAGGCAAATTGGCCTCCAAGATCTGATCTTAAACCTGGAAGTCCCAACATTCTACATGAGCCACTTATTGACAGGAAGAATATATTATTTCCACCTCTGCACATAAAACTAGGTCTCATGAAGCAGTATGTAAAGGCATTGCCAACTGATGGCGGCTGTTTTAAGTACATCATCTTGACATTTCCTAGTCTGTCAACTAAAAAAATCTAGGCCGGTGTGTTTGATGGTCCAAAAATTCGACAGCTCATCAAAGAAGAACAGTTCACCGGGACTATGTCAAACCTTGAGAAGAGTGCTTGGTTATCATTCAAAGATGTCGTCAAGAACTTTCTTTGAAATACACGTGCAAGTAATTACACAGAAATTGTTCAGAATCTATTGGAGAGATACAAGGCGCTTGGTTGCAACATGAGTATTAAACTAAATTTTCTTCATTGCCATCTTGCCAGCTTTCCGGATGATCTTGGTGCTGTTAGCGAAGAGCCAGGGGAACGATTTCACCAAGATTTGAAGTTTATGGAACAACGTTATCAAGTTAGATGGGGTGTACATATGATGGCTGACTATTGTTGGAACATCAAACGCGATAGTCCTCAAGTTGAACACTCCAGAAAGAGCTATAAACGTAAATTTTTACCTTAACTACTTGCACACAATTATAATTATATAATTACAGTAGCAATATCCTTTGTTAAAACATAATAGTGTTAAATAAACATTGCCATCATGCCTGTTTCTTTCATATTTCATTGTATGTCAATAATTGAAAAGTTCAAAAACTTGACGTGATAGAGAAAAACGGAGATCAGTTTGGATTCAGCGGCGAAAAATTATTTAAAAACATCTGTCAGACCTACCTCAACAAAAAGTGTGTTCCCAGGCGGTATCTTCACGTATCGATATACTACCTATATAAATTTCATTAAATATAGTTAAAAATATGAATTTAAATGAGATAAAGAATAAAAATTTAACCAAAATAAAAGAAAAAGTCAACAAGAACAGGTTTGATTGTACGTGTGTTATAAAATTTGACGGGAAAATAAGGTAGAGTCGTTAGTTAAGGATGGGGCGCATATTTTTTGCTGTGGACTGATTTCAAGATTGTGAGGAAGGTGTCGTTTTTATAAAATTCGATTATTTTAATATGCTAAATTGAGATATCAGTCTTACATTTAATATCATAAGAACAAATAAATGAATTCTCTTTTGAGTTTAAGATTTTTCTGTGCGATGACCTATTCCCATAAGAGAAGACAACTTCGCTTGCAGTTACGGAAGAATGGTGCCTATATTTTTTACAGAGACACTGCGGACGAGTGAATTGGTATACAAAACCACTCCTCAACTCACGGGAAAATCTATCTCTAGGAGAAAAAACAGAAAAAATTGTTTTCCCCTTTAAAAAATGTGATATGGTAGTTCGTGTTAAGATACTGGTATGCATATTTCAGTAATTTACTGACTCTCCTCTTAATTTCTGAATTTAGGATGCCATATCGTGGACTAAAAACTTTTTAAAATCTTTTGGGATGTCATAAAGGCGGGTCTGTGGGAGTAATGCTAGCAAAAGAAAATTGTAAACAAATTTCTATCAAGGAAAGGAAAAGCTGTTATTAAAAAGTATTTTAAGAAGCAAATCTCTTTTTGCATATTTTAAAAAGTGAGGACATATGTATCCTCTGTAAAGTAAAGTGATAATATCGCTTTTTTTGAACGAAAAATCACAGGAGAAGAAATTGATTCCCAATTGATTGAATTTTGTTTAAGATAAATTAACGTGAAAATCCCGCTCGTTGTTTTCTTAATATTAATGTCTAAAAATGAGAGGAATGAATTTCTCTTAGCTAACTTCCATTTGGGCTAGTTTTAGAAGTTAATAACTTGCTTTTTTATTTTCAATGTGGTTTTCGTAAACACTAAATTATAAATGACCTTGTACGCTTTGAGATTACAATAGATGAATCTTTTAAAGTAAGACATCATATGTTATCCTTCTACTGTATTCCGACATTGGGAAACTTATGACACACCATGGCGATATGCGGACGTTTTCATTTACCAATTTTAATTGTTTTTTTTTATCTTTCAGGAATTTTAAAGTCCGGCTTGGCAGAACCTACTCATATACAAGGAGACAGTAATAAAGTGTCCAGCAGGGGAATGTTTTAAGTGCCACCTGTATTGCCATGCCAGAGACAATTACACTCGTTGTTGGTGTCATACCTCCGAGAAAGAGTTTCGATTACACTCTTAGCAGGCTGAATTATTCTCTTCTCTTATTCATTTGACATTGATATTGATTGCCGATTTGGCAAGTATTGAAGTTGTAAATATACCGAATATCCTTCGGGTGTGGGTATTGTATATACATTGAGTTAATAAGAGTGATTACACTCTTACTTCCCAACTCGGTAAGGCTGCTATCAAAGCTTTAGAACAGCAATCTGTTCGGTTGGTGGGTACGATAAAGAGTCTAATAATTTACTCCTAATAATTTATTTTTTATGTATTTTTTCAGATCCATGCCTATTTTTTTGGCCTAAAGACAAGAAAAAAGTTACGGATTCCTTTGGAATACAGAAAAAACAACTCACAGGGTTGTTTCTTTCAATTTAAATTTTTTCTAATGATTTACTTGTTGATAATTTGTTTTTAGGGGCCAGTAGCTCATTCGTTGGCTAAGAAAAAAATTTTCTCAATTTTATTCTGAACTACACCATTTATAATGATTTTCTGTTTTAAAGACATACGAAGCATTCGATAATTATATTTAGTTTTTTTCTATTTCACTATTTTCAATTCCTTTAGTTTTAAAAAATTCTCAAGTTAAAATATAATCATATGGATATAATGGTTTCAAAACCTTTGGCCATGATTATATCCATATCCAGAAATTTGTATCTCCTCAAACTAAAAATTCATAATGAAAAAATTGCCTTCCTAAAATATAATTCTTTATAATTCAACTAAATGAATTCGGCCCAAAGAAACCAACTCGACTAAGGAGATACCTCCTTAGGGGAGGAAAGTTGAGGATTTCATTGAATCAAGGAAAACATTACGAAACAATCTCCCGAGGCAAAATTATAGAGAAAGAATATTTGTTGAGTTAAATCTGACACGTATTTTTAAATAACTTTTCTCCTCCGAATCTAAAAATGGCCGCAGTTATTTTCTGTATCACATCAACCTTTTATTTACAGGATACCCTTCCTTTGCATTAACAGCGTCTGCTGACCAAAAGTCGCGTGCTCTCACTTAATCTGATTTATGACCTTATGCCATTAAAAACTCTTAATAATTTCCGGGCAAACATTTGAAGGACCTTGGCAATTATATCATTCCAAAGAGAATGTGAAACAACATAGGGATTTCAAATTTTGTTAGAATCTATCAAATAGTTATTATGTTATTGGCAAATAATTCCCCCGTTAACCTTGGGATAACTTTGACAATTTGATCATACGAAAGAAAATAGAAAACAACATAAGAGTTTCAAATTTCGTTAGAAAATAATTCCCGAGCTAACCTTGGGAAGCCCTTGGCTGAATAGTTACTATCTTATTACCAAAGCAAAAAAACGCAAATCGGGGACCGACCGTCATAGTGACATATAGAGTCGCCCGCGACTAGACTCGCACGCGAACAAGAACATAAAAATACCGCATCTAACAATTTTATTCCTATTTTATGCAATGTTTTAAAATTCATATTTATGCAAGATAATAAAAAAAGCTTGGCTATAACTTGTGAGCAAATTTATTTTCTTCATCCAAACGACATTGTTACTCTAAGTTAAATTATGTGCAAGTAGTTAAGGAAAATATTTACGCTTATACTCGTATCTTTTGCTGGACTCTTTAATATTTGGGAAATTTCGCTTCAAACTACAGCACTAGTCAGGCAACATATTTACATACAATTTACCATGATAGCCTTCCTACATGACTTTAAAATCTTGGAAGAATAGTTCGCCTTGCTCATTGAAAACTAAACCAAGGTTTTTCGGGAACCAAGGTGGCTAGGCAAAAATTCAACTTGATGCTCTTGGTGAAACCGAGTGTTTTGTCGCTCTACAATATTTTGTGGACAATTTCGCTCGAATTCTTCACTAGTATATTCTCAAGACAGTTCTGAACAAAGTTTTCAAATAATAACCAAGCATTCTTTTCCAGTTCTGGCATTGTTCTTAAGAAATGTTTATCTGACTTGTGCGGCCGAATCTGTAGACCATGAAACACAGCGGCCTTTATTTTTTTCAATTAGCGCAGGCAAGGAAATTTCAAAAGGCGGTAGGTGTGTGGGGCTCACACAGAGCATTGTACACAAAAATAACAAGTTTTGTTCTCAAATTAATCTGCTTCTCATTCAAAAGTTCGATGGATAGTGTCAAAGGTTTAGTAAGTAAATAAATGCTAGTTTATAGTTTTCGTGATGTGCCCATTGATGTATTCAGGGGCTAGTGACATGCGGGTCTCAGAGAAAATACGATTGTCAGTGGGGCGAAATTGAATAGTGATCTTACGAATGTTTTGTATTGGTGTATTTCTATATTATTGCAGTAGGGTGGAAACTACGCAACACTTTTTTCTGTGATCGGCCCTCACCCGTATTAAGTGTTGATGCAAGTGGAATCTTACGAACTTATCGAATTGTGCCCATATGATTTTTGTTTGGGATATATAGGTGAGTCTTGTTGGGTCCAAGTGGTTGTGGTCTGGTGTATGTGAGGAAATTTGCAGGTTGTGCATGTAATATCGCTTGCACCAAAAGTGTCATCAGTGTCCTCTGACGATTCGTGGCAATGAGTCACTTGTCCTCGTACACTGTCTTGTCGTTTAATAATTCTCTGTGCATGACGGACGATTATGTTTGGTCCAAGGCAGCCGAGGAGAATGGTCTCGTTGGCATAGGACACTGTGAAAATATGTCAGTAGGTTTCAGGTGGGCATGGGGTGTCATTTATGAATATTATTCATAATGTGGGTGCTAGTACACTGACCTAAGGCACGTTTAAACGTTATTTCAAATGGCAGTGATGTGGTGTTATTATATTTTGTGTGAGACCTTCGGTCTGCGAGGTAGTGAGAGAGCAGCCTCCTTTTGCAAAGAGGTAGCTCCGCGTTTCTGGCTAGTTTACAACCAGGCCCCTCGTGCAACACCTCATTGAAAGCTTAATAATGGAGAGTGTCTTTTGTTTTGCATCTCGTGCTTTTTGTCTCATGTCATAAACGATCGTGACAGCCGCTTGAGTTGACCAGCCCCGCTTGAACCCGTATTGGAAGGGAAGAAATATTTTCTCTCTTCCAGGAAATTCCGGAGAGGTAGTTGGCCATTTGTTCGATTATTTTACCCTGATGTTCAACAGCAATAGGCCTGTAGTTGTTTGCGTGTTTTGGGTGTTCGTTTTTTTGTGTAGAAATATGTTATATGAGACTTTGAATATTTTGTGGAAGTGGCCTGAGGCAGGTGAAGCATGGAATAGGTTTATGAGGTTAGGAAAGATGTTTTCAGGGAGGTTGTGGATTAATGTGTCTGGTAAGTTTGAACGGACAGGTGCGGGTTTTTGTGTAATGCTTTGAAGTAATGCTTTGTTTCCTCGACAGTGATGGGAGTAGTTAGTGTAGTTTTGGTGTTATCGAGGATCTCCATTCTTACCCAGGGGGAGGGGCTTAGCTTCGGAACGGGGCCCTGGCACCATTCCTGGACTTATGAAAGTGCTCTTGTTGGTGTGTTTTGGGTGAGATGTGTGTATGCACCTTTTCCCAGTAGGATCTAAATGAATCGAGGATGTCATTAGTGTCAGTGAGTGTTTGGATGTTGATTTAGAGGGTGCTAGGTCTGGGTTGGTCTGTGCCTAACATTCACTTTTGTGCTGTCAGAAGGAGAAATGGTCAGTGCAGTGAGTGTCGTCCGCGATGCGGCTGAACCTCGCACCACTAGAGGTTCCAGTCTAGTTGCACGCACTATAGAATGCAGATGCGTAGTAGTGCAATGTTTTGTTGTCGTGGGCATCTGTTGTAATAGTTTTTATATTGTCTTATGAGTCTCTTTGTGTATAGATGACGTGCAGTGTTTTCTGCGTGTTTGATTTGTGCGCGGTGTGTGTAGTCTGCCTTGTGTGAATATTGTATTCATGATTGTGCATCAGTGGTCATTTACTTGCTCTTGGTTGGTGATCTCCAGGTTGTGTGGCGTGTACTCGGTTATGTGTCTTTTGAGCGATGATAAGATGATCATGCATATAGGTATGTGATCAGATAGTACGTGGGGACCTGTCGCAGTATGAATGTCAAATCGTGGGGAAGGTCGGGTTGATGTGTTCGTAGTGATATTGGCGCAAGGCACCGATTATCTACCTACGACATCAATCGGGGTTTTGGATGGAAGGCATTGATTTATACATTGGGGTATAGGTTGGGTAAGCCTCATCGAGAGAGATGTTATCACCAAGAGTGATTCGTCACCCGAGTTTTGGTACCACTCGTCGGGCAGCCAATTGGGTTTCTTGATTCGGCTTGACGGCTGCATCTTTGCCTCTACTGTGAATACTTGTGATTCGTAAAGTATTGACTCTAAAGAAGTAGAAAGCTTTGTCCTTGCTTAATTGTAGGCTAAGTAAAGGTGATGCAAGATTACCTCAAAAGTAAAAGGAATCTTTGAGCTGCTTTCAATATTCTTTATTCGGCGGGAAAGTGGAAGGTGGGCAGAATGTCTTTTCTAGATTATCTATTAATAATTAAATACAATTTATTTTCGTTTTGATGTCGTTGCATTAAATCCCTTGGCTGTTTACTGCAGGCCATCACGTTTAGGCCTAATCTCCAAATTCAACCTGCATTCTAATAAACAAATTTTTTTGCACCGGAATTATATTTATGTGGCATCTAGGTCCAAAATATAATAACCAGCATAAATAAAAATGGTGCCCAGAATTAAATATTCTCCTGTCAATCAAAAATATTATAAATTCCAACGTATATTATATATAATTTTCAAAACTCCCAGCGGCTATTTATGGTTTCCATTTTCGATTACCCATTTCATTCACGTTTTCTTTTTCGTATCACGTTTTATCGAAAACATCCTTCTTCCAATCGTTACATTTCTTATATATTTAAATTAAATAATATCCCTTAAATACAACGAGTGAGTAATTTCCTTTTTATAATAATTTTGTTGTCATTTTTTCACGTTTCCGTCGCGTGTCTAATTGTCGCGCCCACACACACACAATTACATGAATTTTACTCGCCATCCTTTCATGCACATCATTACAATTCATACGTTCTACCGTTTACTTTAAATCTCATTAACAAACATCATACAACATAACGGGATCAGAATAGAAAACCGAAAATCAGCTAAAACAACGGTCAATGTCCAATCAGTTGCAGCAATACACTTTAACTAAAACTCAGCATGAGTCAGTCAAAGTCACAAATGCCTTCCTCATTCTACCGACTTTATATTCATCAAGCACAATCACTTGGCTGGCCTTTGGTGTGATGATTCTCTGCCATCAAGCCATAACAGAATAATATAAGATAGCTTCAATAATCTAAAAAGTTCCAATAAGTATCTTCATTAAATTAATGGATATTTTAATTAATTGCGAAATGTGGGAGCATATGATGAATTGAGGTAGGCTTTGCGAAAGTAATTTAGGAAATCACCAGTTGAAGACGTAAGGGAGCTCCTTAATACTCAACAGATGTGAGAAAAGTGTCCAACCTGCTTCTTAAATCATTTGAAGGACCTTATCAGGGCAAAGGCGCGCAATCTGACCTTTTCGACCCTCTTCTAACCGAATTTTCATGCGAGGTGTTTCAGTATATATTAGGCCTCTGATTCTTATGTCTTCCATAAGTCAATTAGGTTAGTGTGCAAAGTTACGATCCTCAGACTAATTCTACGATTTCGCAGGTTCCGGCAACGTCAATGACTGCTTGTGAACGACCGGAGCCTGTCGAAATTTCATCGCCCCTAACGAGGGATTTAGAGGCCACATTATCAAGGATTGAGAGTGACCTCAGCTGGTTGAAACTGCAGCAAGGGACACGAAGCAATTGAGTTCCCGTAAAAGAAACGAACGAGGGAACTTCAACAAAAAAGGTAAGATTCATAAATTTTCACCATCTCCTTCCGCCTATTTTCACCAAAACCATTCCCAACAAAAGGATATCTGCTGGTACCTGCAAAGGACGGGTAACAATGTTATACGCTGTACACAGCCTTTAATCACCATTATTGTTTTTCTCATCCTTTAACTAGTATTCTCCCAAAACATAATGTAGCTTTTACCCAATCAACTCAATGGTGATGGTACCATAACAAATATGGTTTACAAGCTGTAAAATGCTTACACCCGTGCACATATTTGCAACCAGTACCTCCTCCTTCACCTACTCTCAACTCTGCACTCTCCTTACATTACTCATCTCAACCAAACTCTTCAAATTTTCAATCTTCAATTTCCACCTCAAATTCTCCTTCTTTAAACTATAAAGGCATGGGACAAAAGAGTCTATATCCCCTGCCCTCACATCAATTACTCAGGTAGGTCCTCTCTTTGGCATTTTGTACCCCCTTTCTGGTTTCTTCCTTCTCCAGACACTGGTGTAGAATGCAGTGTTATACCAACTTCTAAGGGTGATAATACCTGTGCTCCCTTAGATTTAATTCTGAAGGCAGCTAATTTAATCAATATTAGGAGCTATGGAAGGCGTAACATTCAAGTCTCACTCGGTTTCCGTCGAGCTTTTCGATGCACGTTCGTCATGGCCAAGTTAGATTCCCAATATTGGGCCTTGTTTTTCTTTCAGCCCACGACCTCTTGGTCGATTCTCATCACCGCAAACTTGTTGATCGCAAAACTGTACTCACTGTTTCAGATCCGTAATCACCTACTCTGAGTTCCCTCCTTTCTATTCCTCTCCCACCAACCTAACCCCATTCCAGAGCCGTAGGACTTTTCTGACCTTACTCTTCCTCCTTTGAAAGATATACCCATCAAACATAATGCGCTGCATATTATAAAGATGGAAAGAGGACCCTATTCTGCCGACCGTGTTGTCTGGACGCAGATAGAATTTCTACAATGCGTGATGAAATGCAATTCATGATGGATTATGCCATTTATAGGCTTTCCTCTTCACCTTGAGCCTGACCACTCCATATCGTCCCAAATATACGACGGACGGGAATTCATAGCGGTTGTGGATTGCAGAGCCTTAAACGTAATAACAATCCCTGACCGTTATTCATTGCTGTACATAGCCGATTTCAGCTCATCTTTCTCCGGCTGTACAATCATTTTTTGCCTTGATCTGGTTCGTGCTTTCAGACTGAACCTTTTTCACCGAGACTATATTTCAAAGAATAGCATCTCTTTTTATTATTATTATTATTATTACACAAGATGAGACAGGTATAACGGGAAGAGTACAAGCACTATAGATTGCAATTAGCAATCCCCGCGCCCCTGCAACGTCGAAGAGGGAACGATGGTAAGAAGAAAAGGAAGTGGGATAGAAGAACAAACTGGGAAAAGATAGGTAAAGAAAACCTCAAGGCTTCCAGTCATCTATGGATACAGTTAAATTAAATTGAGTAATAAAATTAAATTAAAAATTTGAAATACAGTATATAACAACATTCAAACAAAATAAGATATACTGTATATAGAATAGTCAAACAAGAAAAAAACATAACAAATAACAAAATAACAGGATAATGACTCAGGATGAATACAAGATCTCATTACAATACAAGGCATCTACACTATTCGATGCACATTTCTCTTAGTCCAAGGAATTCCAAAGATGGACAACACTTGGCAGAAAGCAACGCTAAAACTGGCTAGTACTGCATCTGATAGACTGAAAACAAAGATGATGCCAAGCCAAAGCAAAACGAGTGTTTCTCCTTGCAACAAAGCGATTTGGCAAGGAAATAGCGAGTGATGCGGATTGGATTGTATCTTATAGAGTATGCACACATTGCTGATCTTCTGGCGATGTGCAAGGTTCTATTGGACATTACCGCCATACAGAAAGCTGGCAGTATAAGAGACTCTGTCAGTAAGATGTAAGAGTGGAGTAGCAGCGGACGACCAGACAGGGGCAGAATATTCCAAAGCTGGAAGAATAAAGCTTCGGAAGCAAGTAACGAACACGGAAGTATCATCAAAGGTGGCATAGGCCTTTCTCATGATCCCCAATTCCTGCGAAGTAGTGGTCAGATGAGATCTGATGTGACACTCAAAAATTAATTTGGAATCAAATTTAACGCCCAAAATGTCCAGTTCGTCCACATCGTTCAATTCTAAACCATCAACATGGAGAGGTTCAGGTTGATGAAAAGGGCTACGAGATCGTGAGATTCATATACATTTAGATTTGTCTATTAGATTTATCATGTTCCATGTATTGCACCATATAGAAATGCATTGAAGATCTTCATTGAGGGAATTATATGCAATGCTGCGAGAGTGATGGGAGTGAATAGTCGCGAGCAGAGTTACATCTTCTGCATAACCATAGATAATATTTTTGGGATGCTAAAGAAGTCAACAAAGTAAAAATTGAAAAGCAGAGGTCCGAGAACACTGCTCTGCGGAACCACCGAGTGGACAGGATGCCAGTCACTAAAGTTGGCATCGACACAAAGCCTGTTGGTGCGACCCACCAGGAAGTGCTCTAAAATCGATCAAATCCGTCTACCAACACCAATATCTCTTAGCTTCTTCAGCAAGCCATTATGATTTACTCTATCAAAGGCAGCTGAGAGATCCGGTTGAATTATGCAGGCCTCATGCCCCTGGTCTAGTGCTAACTCGATCTTGTGAAAGATTGTAAGAAGTACATCCGTTATACCAAGCTTTTTTTCGATAAGCAAATTAATTACAAGGGAGAACACCTGATCTCTCAAGAAAGCGGGAAAGGCGAGTTTCAACGAGGTGCTCGAAAACTTTAGAAAGTATTGGTGTAATAGAGATTGGACGATAATTGGAGGGATCAGGGGAAGGAGATCCCTTAGGAATAGGCGTAATGTGAGCCACCCTCAAGCACTCAGGGGACGATCCAGTGTTTTTTGAGATTAAAGCAGAAGTTTCCTTGAAAAACAAAGGAAACATCTTAAGGGGATATGTGCCCCCATATGGATCAAGAGCATTGAGTAGCTTCTCCACTTCTTTGGACCGAAATGCAATTTTATTAAGAGTAGGCATAATGGCTATTTCTTGATTGAAAATTAATTGCTCTCTACTAAGTTTAGAGACAAAGTGCTTCATCAAAAGATCAGCTTTTTCCTTTGGACTCGTGATGAGTTGACCGTTTCCAGAGAGCAGCGGGGGAAGTGATGAGCTGCAGCCAAAGACCACTGATTTAAGAGTGGACCACCATTTATGTGGATCAGTGGTGCTTAAAAATTTATCTTTGGCAGAGCTGAGATATTCCATTTCCGCATCATGATAAATCCCCTGCTTGAGATCTTGCTAGAACATATTCGTTCCAAGATTCTTTAGGGCGTAGCTGCAACCAGGGGCTGTATCTTGCCTGTTTGGCATCCCGAGCAGTTTTGCATTCCACTGTAAACCAGGCTTTATCATTGAACCGGTCTGACATCTTATTAACAGGGACTCGGCGAGAAATAATACTAAGTAACTGTTCAATGAAAACGGACATGGGCTCAGCACTGCAAAGAATGGCCCCTAATTGGATCCTGGAAACATCATCACTAAAATTATTCCAGTTAACCCTGATTTTTTTAGATAAATCTTCTTCGTAATAGTATAAGAAGAGACAGGTTGCCTAAGATCAAGTTTGAAACTGATGGCAGAGTGATCGGATGTACCTATGGGTGCATTCATTTCTGCTTTGACAATATGAGGTACATACGTAAGGGCTAAGTCGAGACAGTTACCAGCATGATGAGTAGGGCCAGACACCATCTGTGAACAGCCCGAAACACTAACAAAATCATATGCTGCACGACCATGAAAATCTGTTGTTGGTGCAGACTCAAGCCATTCACGATGGTGAGCATTGAAATCACCAACGAAAACAAAAACTGCTTTGCAATCATCAGACTGGATGGTGGCCATGGCTGTTAATAGGCAATCATATATGGTACGGTATCATCGCAATTGGGGTTGCGATAAGCGCTCAAAATATAAAAGTTGTGGATTCGTTTACAAATGCGCAAGTCCATTACGTTATGGCATCCTCATTAATAGTTTGTTAATCTATGAGCGGAGAAATCATCATGAATATAGACGGACATTCCCCACCGAAGATTTCCAGGGTTAGGGCGAATAAGCAGGCACTGACACAACCTAGGGTTTTTTAGCTCAGATTTGTGGTGATAGTTGGAAACTAAAGTTTCTGCGCAAATAATTATGTCATAGGACAGACTGACAACAGTAAGGTCTCTGAGCTTCTTGTGTAGCCCTCTTACATTGGAGTAAAGAACTTGACCAGTGTGGCAGAGAGTAGGGCTAGGATTCACATAAATATCAATACAACAAATTAGAAACAGCCAATCGCAAGCAAGAGTCCGAGAGGGGGTTAGGAAAAGGATGGTTGGAATTAGAATATTTGAATTAAGGTATCAATTTGACGTAATCCTTTTCGGCTTTTTACCTACAAGAGCTAGCTCATACTCTACAGAGGTGACGGGCAGGATATGAACCTCCTGGCATGGGGCTGCCATGCCTAGATGGGCGTTACCTCACAATAGGTGAAAAGATCTTCTCACCTTCCCTGCTAGCGCATGGCAACTAGGATAACTGGCATTACCCAGCCTTATAATCTGATCACTAGCAGGAGCTGCTTCACTGTGACCACGGTCATGATGGGCAGCTTCCCATAAGAGGATAAAAGATAGCAGAGGGGAAGAAGTGAAAAAGGAGAAGAACTGGAGAAATAAAGATAGAAAAGAGATACTCAGATTCACATCAACCTGAGTAAAGAGAAATGAACCAATGGTGGAAGATCTGATGTGTGACTATGGCACTATTGCAAAAATTCACTTCTCAGAAAAAAGACTCGAGAGGTAGAGGACGCCAAAACACTTACTCGGCAAGAGCAGCCCTGGTTATAAAGCACGGCACTCGGTCGTTGGACATACCTTCAGTTAAAGGCGGCGGGACAACGAGCAGGTAGTACGCCACAGTTGAGAGGCAGAGGCTAAGTAATCTTATCTTCTAAGACTTAAGGTTATATATTGCGCATGCACTCCCAAACCCCCTAAACTCTGTTTAGCTCTTTTGAAATGGTCAAAAAGCTCTATGCTATGCGATATTCTGACCAGACCTGCCAGTGTTTCATCGACTAAGTTCTGAAAGCTTTTCCCTTTGTCTTTTGCTACATTGATGACCTGCTAATAGCATCTTCCTCGTTTGAGGAACACATTCTCACCTTCGTCAAGTCTTTTATCGCCGTCAAGAGTACGGTCTCGTACTCAACACTTCTACGTGTCTTTTTGGTGTCTCGCATTCCTCCTTCTTGTGACACCATGTTTATATTATCGGGCTTAGCCCACTCGAAAACAAGGTTACCGTGAAACGCAATTTTAATCAATCCACATGACGCAAACAACTCAGACGTTTCTGTGGCATTGTCAACTCCTACAAGAGATTAATTCCAATTTGTGCTCAGTTCATGCAACCTATCAACTCTATGCTGCCTAAGACTAAAACGAGTCGTCTACTCTGGCATGCGATTAATTTTGTCGCACCAAAGAGGCCTTAGCCCTGATATGAAATTGGCTTATTTAATCTCCAGGAACCCTCATCCGCCTCGCCTCAGACCCATCCTCAACTCACGTAGGTGCAACCTTGCAGCAGAAAATTGGTGAACTATGGCAACCTCTTGCTTTCTTATCAGTCTCTCTTTCTGACTCTGACGTTCTCACGCTGGTATATACCTCGCAATTCGTCACTTACATCCATAATTGGAAGGGCGTGACTTCTATATTTTTACTGAACATAAGCCTTGGAAGTTGATTGATCGTTACACAGCTTAAGTGCACAATGCAGTTGATACTCGTCACCTTGACTTTATCCTGCAGATGACAAGGGATATTCGCTATTTTTCTGGCTCTTCAAACGTCGTATCGGACGCACTTTCTCGCATATCCGAGATTTTTGGTACGCAACCCTCTCACACAGAGCCCATCGATCATGCGACAATAGCGGTAGCCCAATAGCAGGATGAAATAACGCAAACAATGCGTCACTCTTCTTAACTCATTTTTCGCGAGGTCGAATAAGCATAGAGTCCGTCCAGGCACATCCTGGTTAACTATTCATTGCCCGACTGTCCTCGTCCTCTCAATCCTCTTGCTTACCGTAGACATATTTTCAACCATATTCACGGTATTTTATATCCCGGTACCAATGAAAATGGTAAGCTCATCGCACAACGCTTTGTATGGCTATGTAGGAATGCCGACGTGGCCAAATTGACTCGCTCATGCCTGGCATGTAGCGTGCCAAAGTCCAACGCTACATGAAAACTCCTCTGGTCCCCCTTCCTCTTCCTTCGTCATGTTTTGACGCCGTACATGTCGATCTAGTAGGTCAACTTCCCGTTGTTGCCATTATCTTCTCACCATGATCGGTGGTTTTACTCGTTGGCCAGAGGCCATTCCTACCCCAGACACTAGAGCCTACACCATTACTCGAGCTTTCGTCTCAAGATGCGATGCCATTTTTTTGTGTTTCGTGCCCGATCATGACCCACCTTGGTAGCCAATTTGAATCCCACCAATGGGATGCATTTATCTTAGTGCTTGGTTTATTTCGCCTTAGTAGCTCCCCTACCATCCTCAAAGCAATGCCATTTGTTGAACGTCTACACAGGACCATAAAAGCAAGCTTACGCTCCACATATCACAAGATCATTTGGGTGGACAAGCTACCTTTGAATCTCCTGGTATTCGCTCTTCTTTGAAATAGTATTTAGCCTGTTATGCGCCTAAACTAGTGTATGGTACTCAACTTGGTCTTCCTTGTCAATTATTTTCTTTTTCTGACAAACCTTTACCTTCTTTCCTCGATCCTGATTCATATGTGCAGAATTTTGTATCTATGACGGCTGAAGTTAAGCCAACCGCCTCCGAGTGACTGTCAATCACAAAAGATTGGTGCCGAAAGAGATTACATGTTCCCATGTTTTTCACCGTCGCGATTTAACTAACTATTCATAGGAAGTCGAAGATTTTCTCCTTCATCTTGGCACTAAGCAGGATACTGTTTCTATAGACTGCCTGAAACCCTCCTTTATTGAAAATGTTCACTATGAGCACCCTCTTCAAACAACTTCTCCAACTATAACCCTGTATTAGCCAGAAAGTACCCAAAATAAACCACAAACCACTCCTCTAATCACAAATTCACCTTCCGTTTTTCTGCCTCCCCGTTATGTGTTGCAGGAAGCTTGTTCGACAGTTGTAGTCAGTCAGGAGCAAATCTGCCCAGTTCTTGTCACCTCGTCAGTGCTAAACCGGACTCAAGACACCTACGTATCACTGGACGCATCTCTGAAGTAACCAAACGAATCACCTTCGCTCCCCCAACCTCCAGTCGTGTTGGCGCCTCGCCCAACGCAAATTACACTGCCACAGCGAATAAGTATCCCTATGCTCGCAGACAAACTACTGCCACTGTGATACGCTCCGGTGGCGTCGTTAAGAAAACTTGGCATTATCAGAACTAGCAAGAGCATATTAAAAGAAGGAGGGTAACTTTCTTAGGTGCGGAGAGTTTGTAGTACTGCCAGATTCCTAAGATCTGCAATACTCACAAAATTAACAATTAAATTTAATATCATCCAATATATATATATATATATATATATATATATATATATATATATATATATATATATATATATATATATATATATATATATCTCAAAGTAACACGAGAGAATGATGAAAATGAATCTATTAAACCACATTGAAAGAGAAAACGGATAGTACACTATGCGTAGGATAGTGTACTAACGGCATACTTTGAACTGTGATCAAAGCGGTGCTCGCTACCTCAGTATGCCTGGTTCGAATCGCTTCCCTGCACGGAATTTTTCGAAAAAAGGTAATAAAAATATTACTGTAAGTAAAAATTATTCCGTTTTCTCTTTCAATGTGGTTTAATGGATTCCTATATATATATATATATATATATATATATATATATATATATATATATATATATATATATACCAGGTGATAAAAAAATATATCTCATTTTGCAATCTAATAACTTGGCCAGTTCACATTCAAATGACTTTAAATTTTAACATCATCTGTAGAAACAGGTCTTAATTTTATTTTTAATGTTTGATGTTTTTACCTTTACATGTATAAAAATGCCATTCACTGGAATTGAAAAGGCGCTTTGTGTGCTGGAATATGCTCGAACACAGTCGAACTAGACTGTGCAGCGTTCATTTGTGAGAGAGTTATCTAAACAGTCACCAATGGCAATGCAGATTTGTGCATGGTACGAAAAATTCAAAGAGGAAGGCTGTTTGAGTAGGGCAAAAGAATCTGGATGACCAATATCATCGGAAGAGACGGTCGAGCACCATGGTTCGCCCAGAACTTTTGCAAAGCCCCAAGAAGTCCATAATAAGAACAAGTCCGTAAACCAAGATTCCTCCAACGATAGTTTGGCACGTTCTGAGGAAACGCTTGCTAATTAAACCCTACAAGCAGATGACAAATGAAAGCGCAAGCCAGTCTGTGTTGATATGCAAGAGAACCTTGAAAAAGACGAGTTCAAGGAACGCCTTGGTTTCGGATATGAGCCTACATTTCATACGAATGGCAGAGTAAATAAGCATAATATTCGCATTTGGGGCGACGAAAATTTCCATGCCACAGTTGAGCATGTGAGGGACATACCGAAAGTGAATGTGTTCTGCGCCATCTCCAAGAAGCATCTTAATGGCCCATTTTTCTTTGAGGGAAATGTTACTGGCCATGTTTATTTGCAAATGCTTCAGAAGTGGCTAATGGATGAGCTCATTGCAAATGAACAAAAAAGATTTTATTTTTCAACAGGACGGGGCTCCACCTCACTGGAAGATCACTATGCGGACTTATCTCAATGATAATCCACAAGGGAGATGGATCAGGCGTGTTGGTGATGAAGACAATGTGTTGTTGAAATGGCCGTCACGTCCACTTGACCTGACACCTTGCGATTTTTTTTCTCTGAGACTATGTGGAGGGACTGGTTTATGTCCCCCCATCTTCCTGCAAATCTAGAGGAACTCAAGCACAGAATCGCTACCGCACTAGAAACTATTACCAGAGACAGCTGCAGCGTGTTTAGGAGGAGATCGACTACCCACTTGACGTGTGCCATGTCTCAGACGGTGCGATAATATTGAACATTTGTGAAATCGTTCAAGGAATCCACATATTTCTGATTTACTGATTCATATTTGGAGGAATAAATCGTATGTTGCTTAAGATTAAGCCTGTTTAGTTTCATGGGCATTGACTATTTGGTTTCTGTGATATTTACATCTAGAATGATATAATTTTTTTTAAACCCCCTCTCTCTCTCTCTTTCTCTCTCTTCCTCTCTCTCTCTCTCTCTATATATATATATAGATATATATATATATATATATATATATATATATATATATATATATATATTTATATATAAATGCTTTCTAATATTGTATCTGCCAATACTACCCAAGCTTTTAAGCGTCCACTACTTATATATATTTTCATTTACGTATTACCATATGTGATCTTCCTCTTTATACATCCATTTAATATATATTTAATTACCTTTTAATATTCTGTTAAATCCTGCGGATTTCCTTTTCAATTATCTTTTAAGTATCATTTCAAAATTCACTTTTAATCATTTATATATGTTTCACGTCACTCCGTCGTTGTATACCAATTTGCATCTTGTATAATATACAATCAATTATCTCTTTGTGTTATTATCTGTTTATTCTTAAATGCAATTTATTTTCATAAAATCTCGTTGTATTCAATCCCTCGGGTGTTTATCGCACTCCTCACGTATATTATAACAAAATTATTTGTGTGTGCCTGGAATTATATTTATATCCAGCACACATAATTTTTTAAAAAAAGACTTATTCCAACGAAGCTTTGAATCCTCTTGATGCAGTTATCGTACGTCACACAACCTCCCTCATAGCAGCAAAGCTTATTTTGAAGAAATGAGTCGAACTCCGTTTGGTAATTTTATCCAATGGCTAACTCTCCCTCTCCCGGTTCTGGGTACCATTGTAGATAGAGGATTGTAGGAAAAGGGGCAAAGAAAAATTCATGGCCTAGGAGAGTTGAGAACAGCTTCCCGCATCGCTAGACCACTGTTAGCCAGCAGTGAATCCACTCGGCCATCCTGAGTCTAAAACAAAGTCTCATTCAAACGAAACTTTTAAGCTGCTGGCCAGCACTTCTCGCACGCTACATCAGGCTTGCCGAGTAGATACGTCGCTGGCTAACAGTTTTCCCTTTTACTGAGATAGGGAAACTGCCGCAGATATAACAAAGTGAGTCCGGGCTGTTTAGGCATTTACGTTGAAAATTAGCATAAGCAGACATAATATGAAAGAAAGGAAATAAGCATGTGAATAAAAAAAAGTGAAGTTACAAGTTTAGAAAACAAACCTTTCGTTAAGTCTGCTAATCCCTTCTATACAGACTTTTATATAATGTATTGTTTGCAGAATATCATAGTAATTCCCTTTATAGAGTGACACTAATCTCTCACCGCACTGTCTCACATGTAACTAAATAAACATGTTACAAGCTGCTTCTGGTTTTTAATAGTACCTCTTCCCGAGTCGCGGTCAAAGTCTGAATAAAATTAATTATTAAAATAGCTAATTTAGCTTATTTTCTTCAAATATTTATGATTAACAATAAATATCTAAAAATAATATATAGAATCGAGTTACTAGCCATATTTTTTACAGACAGATCATATAAGTGTGCTTATTCAGAGTAAGCTGTTTACTAAAAACGACGTAATGGAAGAAAACTGACTGTAGTTTACAAATCAGTATGCTGATTTTATTCTAAACCAAGTAAAATGTCAAACTCAACATAAATTATCTTCAAAATTGCTCCCCTGTGATATTCATGTAGAAATTCAATGCTTTTTATTTACATGTTTCTAAGACTCGCGGCATGCTATCACCAATTGATCACGGACCTGAAGAAAAAGAGTAGGAATGGAGCGTTCAGAGATATTGTTCCCATTTTCATCCAAATACCATCATTTCCATACTCTTTTATGTATTCAATTTAAACCCAGCCACTTTACCCACCCAAACATTATTCGATCAATATTACCAAATCCCTAACTTTATACCACTAACGCCAGTAGAGAAGCATATGAAGACATATATTTCTGCTCTATTTGTAATCGTGGTAATTCTTAGTGCTTGCCTAAACACTCCCCACAAGTGTTCTATTGAATTTAAGAGTGCTCTGTGGTGGCCAGTACGTAGGGGTGATCCCTATTTCTCTAAACAATTTCTTAGTGTGGTTGGTAGTATTGCATGGGGAATTGTCCTTATGAAATATAACTTTATTTATTGGCGTTGTGGGATGCAATTTCTTGATAGACGGCTCTAAAACTTGTGAAATCATGGTAGTACAAGTTGTGGACTTCATTCTTCCCTGTTATAAAAACATCTCATCTGGCCCTGATGAAGACATAAAGCCCCATATTATGATAAAACCACCGTCACGCTTCACTATTGGTACCACATAAGCATGAAGAAATGCCTCTACAACTAAGTTTTCTAAATAAGTTTCCTCCAAGTTATATTTAAATGGAATTGCATATATTAAATGTAAAACAACAATACAATAGTCTTCTTTACATACCTGGTAATTACTTTTATCTGCCCAAATAATTTTAAAACATCCAATAGTTTACCCCTCACACCATACAATTTTTCCACTTGCGCGATGCTTCTCTATGTAAAGGATCATAAGCTTTCTCTAAATCCATAGACCGATTAATCACATGCCTCTTTTCTACACGCCCAATTAGAATTATTCCATACAAGTTTCCTAAAATTTACAACCGACTTATCCTCTTCTACGCCTCGCATCCATCTTTTTCCCATTTACCCTCATACAACGGCCTAATTTTTGCTCTCTTCCAGTCCTCATCCACTCAAAATTTCAAATGCCATCTAACATAAACACTAAACCCATTAAAGAATGCAATCACCACGCTTGTAGGCATACCATCAGCTCTAGAAGCTACTCCAGTTGCCCTTTCATTTTTAGATATCCCACAGCACAAACAACTCCTTGTATGCTTAACTCTTACATAGACCAATGCAATACAGAAATTACACCCAAGAAGCCAATCATATTAAAATCGCTATCCTCCTCCATAATCACATCATAGAACTAATCAAAGTATTCTCTCCATCTATTTTTGACCTCCGAAATCCTCAAAAGTATCCTCAAATTTGTTTTACACAGCTACTCTTCTTATGATTCCTCATCCTTCTCACTTCTTTCCACAATAACTTCCTGTTCTCTTCGGGATTTTTGCTTATAGTTTGTCCAAACACTTCATTTTTTGCTTTCTTTCTTTGTTTGATTACTTATTTCACCCTCGTTTTTCACCGCCCTGTATGCATGCAACCTCATTCATCTGGAATAGTAAGCAATTATACCTACGCCTTCTTTGCTTCGCTACTACACATATTTATTTTACTACTAAGTATTTTTCTTCGTCTTTACAGTTCAAACACAACCACTAACAGCCCGAACACTACATACAAAGACTTTCTTAAATTTGTTCACAGATCTCTGTTTCAGTCTCAAAACATATAATTCATTGTCCATTTTCATTCTTTCCTAGTTTACCCCAAACTACACTTATACCCTTTCTCATCACATCCTCGTGGTCCTAGTGCCTGTAGTGAGGTACCTTGTGTAGACTGTTACAAGCTGTATCCTTAAGATCTGCACCCCCTTATGGCCTGTCCTTTTAATCAGTGGTTGCCGGGATCAGTGGGTTGACTTTCACTCTATGACCCCTGAATGAAAGCGGTTGCATCCCTCTTTTCCCTAAAAGCCTCTTTTTTGTTTACTACAATCCCCTCTTATCTTCTCTAGCTTCAAGTAACTGACAAGAGACCTCATTTCGTGTCAGAAGGAGGCTTTGTAAATTATCAAACAATGTCCTTTAATGCCCGAAGGTCGCAAATTAGTATGAATTGAGAGGACAAGGGCGTTTTAGGGCGGTTAATGGGAACAGCGATTTAGGCACCATTAAGCCCTTCCCAGCATGCAATGAGCTGATCAGCTCCTAACGGCTTTATTATTAGGTGGCTGCCAGGCCAACTCAAAACCTCGTGTTCCGTCTCTGGTTCTGTCACAACAGATCGTCAGATCTTGGCCACCATTTCGACGATTACTACGATCTAGTAAGACAAACTGCGCCTTCACACTACTTCTCTGGCTGCTCAGTTAGGAGCTGCAGCAGTTGGAGAGATTCCGGTCCACTGGGCGACTGCAGTTCAGTGTGCATCGCTGTTTAGATGCGAGCACCACTCTTTCAAAACGAAAATTCCGAAAGACTGACACCGGATAAGTGGGAGTGATTGGCGCGGGTTATAGTACACTATCATAATTTTTCTATTATTGCTCACAAAATTTTGGAAAATTAGTTTTATTGGTAGACCTCCAAAATTCCTCACTGCGTTCCTATCAGAGAAACCTTGTCCAACCTTGCTGTTAAGGTGGGCATTGAATTCGATAGCATCACTCCGACCGTGCAGTGTCTACTCTCCATTCATTTATTTGCGGAAACGGGGGTTTCCTCCGCCATCTTCGGAGCAGACCTAGGGCGGCTCCACAACTGAGCTTTCCCTCGGGACCCACAATGAATAACCTAGCGGAGAAGAGGCCATCACTTCTGCTATAGCTACGGGTTCGGGAGCAAACAAAAACTTGGTGGAAGACACTCCCATACAAAAATCCTCCCCTGTAAAAGACCTTCCTCAATCGGCACGGGTCTCCGAGGGCGCAGGACAAGAGGAGCACTTTCTCCCTCGGCTGCCCCCCATCCTTCTTAACAGCCAAAGCTTTACCTAACTTTTAGAAGAATATTTCTTCCTGAGATTGTCTTGTTTGGTCTTGGGGCTCCTCCCGAAGGATCAGAGAAAATGGCTGACTCTCCGCCCTTCTCTCTATTAAAGGGAAAAGATCAAACGGTGAAATGGCAACGAAGACTAGGGATTCCTTTTTAGGTTATGGAGACGGAGGAGAACCCTGTCTGACGGCAAAGCGACCAAGCCAATACTGGCATGTCTGGCTGTGGGGTGCATCTGAGGAGGGAAGGCGAGACCCATAGTATGAAGTGAAAGTCGAGTCTGGATGAGGTCGGCTCCCTTGGTCGAGAGGCTACCTAGCGTTTTCGAGCCCGTTTGCTTCAAAGGCTTTCTAGTCATCAGGTTCATTGATAACAGTAGGTTGGCAAAAAGGTTATATGTTCCTTCAGAGAGTGGTTCTAGCTATGGTATTTGATAGAGAGAGGAAGGAAATCCATTTCTCGGAATTGAGCCTTCTGGAGAATTCGGACATTCCATTGCTTCCTGGTGCCAGTGACACCGCACTCTAACATAAATTTTGTGAAAAAGGAGATGATTATGCGGGTTAACTCTTAGACTGCAGCTTAGGAGACATCACAAAAGAGCCTATTGATGGAGAAGCGCTATAAGTTAAGCGTTTGATGAGTAAATATGGCTTCTCGAGAGACAAATCTACACTCTTTGACACGTTCGATCGTGACAGACTCTCTGAGTCGGTGTATGACGGTTTATATTGCAAACTCGTTAAAGAATTTTTGCCAGTGTGACAGAAGAGCTGCTAACTTGACAGCTCCAAGGATTCACGCCCCAGATAAAACAAGATTCCTCTCCCCCTGCCTTGCTAACAGCTTATCTTCTTCTTACTGATTGTTTCTCCTTAAGGGAAGCAACCACGCGACTCTACTGAGTCGTTAGACTCAGAGTCAGTAAACTGCCCCGAAGGTGGTCTTGAGAACATCTTTGGTATCTTCAAAGACCGTGCGCCTAAAGAGGGCAACGCCAATGAAGCTTCAGCTACCACTCCCACGTCCAAGTCTGCACAGAGAAAATTTGGTTTAGTAATACCGTCGAAAAACGAGGAAACATCGTTTTAAAAACTGACCCACCCAACAAAAGTATCTACATATATCCAGCATACTATGTTTGAGCATAGCCTCTGCCCACTATCTGGGTTTAAAGCTTTTGAGACACCAACACCAAGAATTAGAGGACGGACAAGAAATTCTGCGAGTTACATCTTCCATGATGCCTCGTTTTTTTACTCCCTTTGAATAACTCTATTCAGGCAATGGCAGTGCAGCTACATCTGGACATGTGTGTAATATTAGATGTTAAGACCTATGCTCAAAGACAAGTTGTTTTATTTATAATTTGTTTTAGTTTTCTAAGTTATAAGAGGGTCTCATTCCTGATTCCAAAGGAAGGAGGTCACTGAAAGGAGATTTTGGCCAGGCACCATATATGTAGGCTAGGGACTCTACTTCATAATTCTAGAACTCGCACATTGATACCTTCCCAATTAATATCGATTTAAAGCGCAAAGCCACTGAGGGTGCATCATTCAAAACAATTATAAGAACAGATCTTTAAAAGAAGAGGTGGAGCTATAGAAAGTGACAATGCTCGGAAGATAGACATATAATTACATATCCCCCTCTTCTCTTTGGGGCTGGAAGGGCAAACTTTAGGTTAGAGTCAGGAAGTGTTCACCAACCTCTCTGTTTGCACAGAAACATGGTTTTTCCAAGTTAAAACTGAAAGTCTTTCAGATCTTCAAAGTGGGTAGATTGTAGGAGCACGATTGGCCCGAGTATTGGCAACAAAAACTGAACACATGTTTAATGCTTACAGAGAAACTGTTTCTAAGATCATTGCTATTTTTTAAAAATCAGAGAAAGAAAAGTCTATGCCTCTATATCTAGATCTTCTCTGTCGTAAAAGCTCAACTTAGTCTGGTTTTCTGAGGTGGTTGTTAGTTGTGTTTCAAGTTCAAATTTAACTGCTTGGTCTTTTCAAATCCTATCAAGTAGCTTCTCAAAATCTATCACATTTTTTGCTTCTACCACTTCATTGGGTTGAACTGTTCGATATATTTACTATTCTTGAGCTAAATACCATCTGCCGTTTTTTGGTCCTACATCTTCCTTTTGCCAGTTTCATTCTGTTACCACGTGTTGTTCCTGAATTTCTTTCCAAACAAAAGTTCACATCTTTGTCCTACTTCTCACCTAGGATCTTTTACGCCTCAATTATGTCTCCACTTAAACGCTTGTATGCTATAGTTGGTATCTGCAATGTCATTATTCGTTCCACGTATGTAAGGTTCTTCAAACCTGGTACTAATTTTAGATGTTCTTAGGAGTACATTTTCAACGGAGCAAATTTCTTTCTTTTTGTAAGGTGACCATACTGATTAAGTAAACTCAAGGTGAGGCCTGACCATTGACTCGAACAGACACCTGAAAGTCTGAACATCTAAAGCCACAAATGTACATCTAATCATTTTTATTAGCTGCTGGGCCCTATTCACTTTTTCTTTGATATATGCTTCAAATGTTAAATGTTTGTCTGTTAATATACCCAAGTCCTTTTCAATGGTAACCTCTTCAATTGGTGTTCTTTCTGCACTCTCTTTCTGGAAAAAGTATTTAGTGGGTGCTGGATCTCTTCTGTTCCTGCTAATCTTGAGATGTTTGCATTTATTAGGATGAAAAGGAATGAAATTTTATTCTGAACATCGTTTTAGCTTATTGAGATCTTCTTGTAGTATTGTCCGGTCTTGTTGAGAATCAATCCTTCAAAATATTTTAATGTCATCCGCAAACAGGTAAACACTTGATTCTACACAGATTGAAAGGTCGTTAATAAACAGAACAAAGATGACTGGTCCTAGTACGCATCCTTGGGAAAATCCACTTAACACTTCTAACCAGTCAAAATAAAGACCCTTGATCTGAACTCTCGGCTTCCTGTCCTCCAAAAATCTTGCTTTGCAGTTTAATATTTTTCCTGTGATACTATAACCAGAGAGCTTCTTCAATGGCCATTGATGTGGTACTTTTTGAACGCTTTCTGAAAATCTAGTGTCAGAAAGAGACGGAGAACATCATGTAGAATTCCCTATAACCTCCGTGAGCCCCACGTATATATACAGCGTCTGGAAACTGATACACTTCCGGCGCAGATAACTAGAGCGTTCTAAGCAGGGCGAGCTCAAAACAGATCGGAAACTCCGATCTGTCTTTTTTATCGTGCTATTTAATTTCAAACAGCCTAAGTCACATCTGCTACAATGCCAACTTAGTCGTTTTCTTTTCTTATCTTGTACCATGTAGTCATACACCGTTTCATTAAAGTCATAATATGAGATATGGTACCAGATTTCACATATCTCACATAGCAGAGCCTTTTCATCCATATCTTCAAATTTATTTCACAATCCACATTTATCGTTGGCCTCCTTGTCCTTCTCAGTGCTTCCATTACTTGGTTTGTTTTCCACAACTGCCTTATGGTTCACCTTTATTTTTTTACATTCTTGTCCTTCCTCATGTTTGAAGAAGCCTAGCCTCTTCATTCCCTACTATTTTTTAATATGTAAGCTCAGATTTTCAAAATAAAAGTTCAGTGGAGCACTTATGTAGGAATAGGAGAGAGGTATATGGATTAAACACTAGATGATATCACCGCATTATAAACGTATTAAAATTAAATCTCATTAAAGATGCATAACCATCTGGTTGGATCTAATTATTTAATGCTACTAAGAAACTTTTAATCTCCTCCAGCGTCTGAAAGAGATGGAGCAGGTTTTGGTTGAAGAATGGCTTCAAAGTCATATAGATAACTTTTTAAAGATATATGGCGCAATTCCTAGATGTATTGAGGCCTTAATCAAAGTTAAAGAGGACCAACCCCATATGAAACGAAAGGACCTATAGAAAGCTCAGCAATAATGACTAGAAATTATAGAACGAGGAAAATGATAAAAATAGGGACTGACGAACGAATTTAACTTTCCTGACCTGTTCCTCGAGTGACAGAATTAATCTTGGGTTTGGTTATTTTTCCTTGCTAAGTATGGATTTGTTAAATTTAAAGAAGTCTAGCACTATGCTGAAATTTTAATTACGACGACTTATGCCTCTAGACAGCATTTGCCAGATGGGCGCATTAAATAAATGAGTTAAAGATCTGAGGAGGACCAAGCTGAATGACGCTAAGCAAAGTTTATAATTACTTTCCTGTGCTTTTTCTCTTAACTAACCTTCTATGTTTAAACTGACAATAATATCCATAATAATTATTTTTATAAATGAATAGTTAATTAATTTTCGCATAATCTATTGAGATTGAATTGAGTAATCACGAAATTCAGATTCCTTTGATTGGTCTCATTGTTGTTCCTAGACACCAAATGAGTGGTAAAATATGGTTGGATTTAATTCTTTAACATAATTCACTGCAAAAAGACAACTGTAGGAATGCACTATCCGAGGATGGGAGGAAATTGAAATTTTAGTACCTATTTCTATAGTGTAACTAATTCTGGACCCAACTAGTAGTAAATGGCCGACCTAGAGAAAACTTTCCTGGTAGCAAAGATCTCATAACAGTGCGAAGTGCATGGTTGAAACGCATTGGAGATGTGATGTTTGATATTCTTTTGTAATTCCTTTCTAGTGAAATTTTAAGCCACTAGAGTTAGGTCATTGTGTCTCACCTTAAGGATACAGCATCGGATATTCATTAATCATTATTATAGAACATGAAAGAAAATTCAAAAATTTCCAAAGATTAAAGCGGAACCAAAATATATATAATTATTAATGTTATAACCTTGTCTATTGCGTTCACAAGACAGAAACATTCGAATGAGTGCCAGTGGTCCCCTATCCGCGTTTAGTTGCTTTTTATGTCTTTAGACAGAGGGTGTTATGGGTATTTTTATCCAAAATAATTAATCGGAGTTGTTTTGCTTGATAAGTATGAAGGAGGTAGAGGGATGGTTAGTTTTATTGGCGCTGATGCGCTTCATGAGAAGCTCACAATAGGGTGGAAATATTTGACGAGTAATTTAAAAGATCTAAATGTCTAAAATAAGAAAGAAAAATTTCGTTATTTATATATATGTAATATAGGGTTTCTTTGCTTTATTTTTCATTCATTAGTCTATAATTACCAAGAGTCTGTGAGTGAAATTATTAATTGGCCGCACTCGTTCATTTTTCAATATTTTTTCTCTGTCTCCCCGCCCGAAGTTGACAACTTGAAACTTTTTGAAGTGTTTGCGGATCAAAATGAACTGTGAAACATAAAATTGACGGAAGGAAGTTTGAAAGATGGATCGTCATTGAAGCACAAAGGAACTGTATCTGTAAGGGCAGCCCAACCTAGCCGCATGTTTCATCATATTTTTCGAACTGTTCCGCTCGCCTGCCCACCCGAGGACATAATCTGCGAGCAACCTACGACTGACTTATCTTGGAAATGTGTCAGTTCTCGCGATAAGTACGAACACGCGCACCGAATAACCTACTAAGCTACTATCGGAAAGCAGTACGTGACCAACTTCATGTACGTTCCTCTGGCCAGCTCGTATAAATAGGGGCCCCCTCCTCTACTCGGGAGAAAACCGTTCTGGACATTGTTCAGCGAGGACCTTCTGCCATTATACATAGCCAGCTTTGAGGCTGATTCAGCAACGGTTTTGCTGTCTCCAGACTCGTACTGCATTCGTTCTCTGTTGTGAAGCAAAATAAGTTAATCATTCGAGTGTTACACAAAAAGTAAGTTAATGAATGTTGTGATTTGCAATATTCAGCATTTCAATGCTAAATATTAATAGAGCAACTGATGCATCGGACCTTTTCTTAAGATACAAACAAATTAAATAATCACAGACTAATATGAAACCTATTTTCAGTCGTCAGAATAATATTTCACTGCATATTGGTATTTGTGATAGAACGAGTTAATTTCAACTCCTATCCCATATTATTAAAAACCACGATGCTGCCCACGTGCATCTTCGATTCGAGGCTTGGAATCTTATCTCAGCTACCGGATGCCAATGTTTAAACAAGGAGGTTATCGTCCCCCCGTTCGCCCCCATACGCCGACCTCGCCAGATCAAGTTAGGCTTATGAACAGATAAGGCATTTTTCTCCGGCCCGGCTGTGCGTTCCCTCCAAGCTTTCACTCCATTTTCCCCCACGCCAAGGAGATGTCCTGGCTATTTATATGGAAACTTTACCACTAAGATGAGATTGGAGATCCAGATTTTCGTCGCGAAACATCACCACGACCCTCTCTCCCTTTGTGCGCCAAGGGACCTCGACCTCGAGATTCACCATCACTTGTCCAGAAGGAGGACAATATTCCTTGAGTGCCAAAGGTTCGAGCCTTTAGTGACGCCAAGTCCCCAAGGCATCCCCCCCTGTTGTTCAAGGAGAACAGCATTAGAACAGCCATTGTTCGTTTTGAGCCCTTCGCCAAGAAACGGTTCTCATCCCCCCCCTGTTGTTCAAGGAGAACAGCATTAGAACAGCCATTGTTCGTTTTGAGCCCTTCGCCAAGAAACGGTTCTCATCCCCCCCCCCCTGTTGTTCAAGGAGAACAGCATTAGAACAGCCATTGTTCGTTTTGAGCCCTTCGCCAAGAAACGGTTCTCATCCCCCCCTGTTGTTCAAGGAGAACAACATTAGAACAGCCATTGTTCGTTTTGAGCCCTTCGCCAAGAAACGGTTCTCACCCCCCCTGTTGTTCAAAGGAGAACAACATTAGAACAGCCATTGTTCTTGAGCCCGTAGACAAGAGACGGTTCTCATCCCCCCCCCTTTGTTCAGAAGAGAACAACCTAGAACAGCCATTGTTCGTCAAGCCGTTCGTCGAGTAACGGTTCTCCTTTCCAAGACGCCACGTCAGGATCCTTTTATCCCCCCCCCTTCGGCTGGAACTCGCCAGCGGACCGAATATTCCTTCAAGTACCTTCCACTGCACCCTAATGAAGTTACGTAAGCCAAGCGTCACCTTTTGAGTATTGATCCTTTATTTGTCAATTCTATCCTGTGCTTTAAATGGTTTATCGAACCATTCTATCTCTTTAACTCCATATTTGTTTTACTTTTTTTGATCCCTTAAATCCTTGGATTAGCCCGAGTCTCCACGACCCTTTCCATTCTGTTTGTCAATATTTTCCGTTTTTGTGTTTGCTGATAGTTATTATTAATAAAACTCTATTTTATTAATGATAGCAATATTATTATCCTTGAGCTCAGTTCCACTTCTTAAGCATTTTGAAGATACATAATATCGGCCGCCAGACAGTAAAAACGCACTCTAGAGATAATTAAGGAAGTTCCCTCAACGAATAGTGTTATATATAGTATCGTCGGGAGTCATTCTACGACAGTATTTATTAGCTTATGACAGCAATTACGTCGCCGGAAATTGAGTTCATGACAAAGAATAGTTTGCACGTAATTATCCTCGAAGATTACTCTGGAAAGAAGGTGCAGTCAGGTAGAGTAGTGAGCCCTCTGTAGGATCACCAAAGAACACGCAGGGTTGTGTGCAGCTCTCGTCAGCTGAGAGGTTCACGGTAGATCCTCACCACGATAGACTTATACATACCACTGCTGTGTCGGCAAGCTATTTCTCAAATCAAAGAATGCCAAGGCAGGGAGTAAACGGGGATGCTCCCAAGGAGAGGCAGCAAATTGGGGTTGGACTAGGTTGGCTCGCAATACTTGGTGAACTGTTTCCATGAAAATGGAAATGATTCGGAAAAGGGCAGATAAGGATTCTGCTCTAAGGTCCATTTTAAGGTCCTGTGTTAAGGATGTAAACGAGATAACACATCTCCTCTCGTCGCTTATTAATGAAAAGATAATTCGAACGATTCACGGACCCTGATGGATCTTAATTAGTTTCCATGTTTTGTCAGCTCTCAACTTTCCAAATCTCTTTCTGGACATGTCTTTATTCAGGTCTATTATCCGAAAGTTATTCTAGATCATGTGAATTTGACGGACCTCAATTACCTTGACCAGCATGGATGCCTTCGGTGGCTTATTCTTATTGGATGTAGTAAATAAGAGAGTCTGAGTAAATCTATACTTAAACATACGAAGTTTAATAAATAATAGGCTCTATCTCAGTGGTATTATTGTCATTGAAAAGGTGTATAAGTGGTGAAAATAAAATTAAGATGAGAGAATTAAAATATAAACTGAGATAAATAACTTTCTTTGATGTTCATAAAAATTTAACTAAAGTTCAAAATATCCGAGTTTAACCGACATCTCATATTAGAAGTGAAGAATTTTGGGGGTGAAATTTATAAAACAAAAAATATCAATAAAAATCTTCACTCGCCAAATCATAAACGCACACAAATCTTTTGGTTCATTAACTTCATTGGAACCTAGGCGGTTTCAAAATTATTTCCTGGTAGTGAACAATTGTTTTACACAATATAACTCAATTTATTTTTCTATTTAAACCTTATATCAGTCAAGAGATGAGTAAAAGAGCCAATAGACCAAAAAATCAGCCAAACAAAAATTAAGCGAACATAAAAATAAAGAGGAATAAAAAGACAGTACCGATAGAGCTAGCGTCCGCGAAGATCCTGATGACTGAAAGATATAATAAGAATGTCTGAGGGAAAAGTGCACAGTCGTCGCAACAAGATTCAGGGAAGTTTCTCTCAAATGGCAATGCGTCCTTTGACTGCGCCTGATTCGGATGTAAGAAAAATAATAAGGTCTGCTAATGAAAATGTCGCGTGCTCTAACTTATTCTGATTTATGAACTTAGGAAATAAAAAACTTTCAATAATTGTCTGACTAATCTGAGAGGACATTGTGAATTCTATTATTCGAAAGAGGATGTCAAACAACAAGATGGTTTCAGCTTTCGTTAGAATCGGTCAGATAGTTACAATGTTATTACAAAAACAAGTGAAAAACAAAACGGGGACCGACCGACCGACATAGTGAGATGTAGAGTCGCCCACGTAGAGGAAGCAATGTTGCAGCATAATGTTGCACAACTTTTGAAAAAGTACACCACCTCATTGTTCGCCTACTACTTGTCGAGTGTTTGAGGCTTTCAAGAGCACGCTCATTTCCAGCAATCCCTACATGTCCAGGAGGGCGTAATGTTGCAAACAATTTTGAGGCAAATTTCAGGTTCTGTATAGTAGAACATCTAAAATTTGGAAATGAAGACGAAATAAATCTGAAAAAATCGTAAATTCCCCTTTTTGGAGGCTAAATTTTGCTTACAATTTTTTTTATCCTTAGGGTGAGGCTGGTTGCATTCAGTTATTATAGTTCTCGTCTCTGAATCTAGAAATGGGTAATTTTAATACAGCAAGAAATTTGGCACTTTAAAATTCTTATGTACCTTAGGTTAATGCAATTTTAGATTGAGGAATGTCTTGTTTGTTAAGTACTCAGAGAACATTATAAATTAATCGATGTATGACGAACTTACGACATGTTTACAGAGTATTTCCTATGGAGGGATATGGGTTTGCCTATTTAAATGTAGCTTATAGGTAAATTCACTCATCACATGTATTATTTCTGTTTTATACCAATGGGATTTTATTATTCGTTTTTAGGGCTAAGATGAGTAAAAGAACTAAAACATAAAATTCCCCGATGCAGTACCCCTTAAAAAAGATAGATAGCGTGATCTGTGCTAAGGCATTGATTTCTATCTTTTCCTGCGTCGTCATCTTGAAAGAGATCTTGTCCGCATGGAACACGTCAGCAAGCTACCTATGATTAAGCCCTTGTTCACCTCCCCTTTTCACCCCGCAGCTAACCGCGTCTGTGAAAAGTTGAATGGCACTCTGAAGACCATTCTGAAAAAGTTATCATATGCTCAACCCCAATAATGGCATCGATTCCTGCCGGTTGGCCTGGTTGCCTGCAGAGAAATCCCACACAGAACTTTGGGATTTGCTCCCTTCGAGCTCTTGTATAGCCGCGATATAGGTGGACCAATGAGCATAGTGAATGAACGTTTTTCCAATTCCCGCCTAGATGAGGAGATCAAGTCCTCGTATTCTTACGTGCTAGAACATAGGAACCGGTTGGAAGAATGCGCCGATATAGCGTACAGAAATCTGGACCAAAATTTAGTCAAATATAGGTCCTAATTTGACATTATCTCCAAAGAAAGGTGATTCAAGCCCGGTGAAGAGGAGCTGCTTCTCCTACCCACGGAGACAAGCGAACTCTTGTCCCAATGGGAAGGCCCTTTCCCAATCTTAGAAGACCACCGTTCTGTTGATTACGTAATACAGACCCCATCAGGACAAAAATTGTTTAATGTAAATATACTTTAACGCCATTACCACCGCACCTGCATTAATAATATAATTACCCTTGACGAAGAGGGAGTAATTGAAGCCTCTAATCCATCTGAACCTCTTAATTTAGTCTAAACTGTATGTGTCAAAGCGGACGAAAACTATCCTCTCTTTTCGCTCCCCGGTTCCCGTATAAACTCCACCCCGCAACTTGATTTAAACCCTCAGTTGGAACCCCCTCAGAAGACGCAATTGGCTCTTCTATTACCTGAATTCCCCGATAAAATTTCCGAGAAGCCTGGTTGTTCTTTGTATTTTGAGCATGCTATATCCCTAACCACCCAGAAACCTATTAGATCTAAGTCCTACCCGGTACCCGTTCCCTAGCACCCTACTTTTAACACTGAAAGTGGAAAACTTGCGAAAATTAAAGTTAATTTAACCTTCCACTTCGAACTATTTGCTCTCCCATTGTTATGGTCAGAAAGCCAGATCAGTCTTTCCGCATGTGCGTAGACTTTTATAAAGCTGAACGCCGTAATAGTTTTCGATGCTGAGCCTATCCTTTTGGTAGACCAGAACCTACATCTATTTGAAAAGGCTAAGTTTATTTCAGAAATAGACTTGTGCAAGGCCTATATCAAATCCCCCTTAAAGATAGTGCCCGGAAATATACCTCATTTCCAACAGAAAAAGGCCTTTTGGTTTGGTTACTGCCTGTAAAAACTATAATCAAATGATGCGCAACATACTGGATATGCTGAGGAACATTTCCTTTGACTTCGATAACGTTTACGTGGCCACCCGTACATGGGACCAGCATCTTATCTCCCTACACTCACTCGTCAATAAGCTTCGTGATCACGACCTCACTATAGGCACTAGTAAGTGCCATTTCGCCTATACCACTATTAAATCTTTCTGTTTCCACATTGGTGAAAATTAACTCGCCCCTCAGAAACAAAAAGTAAAGGCCATCACCGGCATGCCCCTCCCGCGTACTAAAAAAACAATTACGCTCTTTTCTCGCGTCGACATCCTTTTACCGACGTTTTGCCCTGAATTTTGCCGACTTTGCGTCCCCCATTAGCTCCCCACTAAATAAACGTCCCCCTTATCCCCTCGCATGGAACCCCAAAGTGACCGCCCACTTCCATCAGCTGAAGGAAGACTAACATTGGCTCCCACACTGAGACTCCCGAACATGAACAAACCTTTTTGGATACGAACGGATGCTTGTAATGAAGGAATCGGTTGCGTCTTGCTCCAGTATGAAGAAGACGGCAACAGTTACCCCATTGCGTACGCTACCCGGAAGCTCTTGTCACGAAAGCTCTTGCCATTTTATGGAGTGAACAGAAATTCCAAACATATTGTTTAGGTAAGGAGTTCGTGCTCGAAACAATCATCACCCATTGGCTTACTTAAAGAATTGTAAAAGAAAGAACGGAAGGCTTATGCGTTGGAGCTTACTTCTAATGGAATACCAGTTCCGAATAAGGTACATTTAAGGGACAGAATACTGTGTTGCAGACTGTCTAAGTAGGAATCCTGTTTAGTATCCTCCCCCTGTGAAGTAAATTGTGTTAAGCATTGTACTCCTGTGCACATAATCGAATCTATGTACTCATTTTTGTTTTTTATAATTCTAGAACTCCGTCTTAAAATTTTGTTTTCTTTTTGTACATATTTGTCCCTTGTATGTGTTTTTGTTTTTTTGTATTGCAATTTTAATTATTTTTATTGATATATGGTTCCACCACCCTTTTATGAATAAATCCTTTTGAATTTTTTTGTAACTCGGATTTATGTAATTTTTGTTTTTTTGCGTTGTTCAACGACGATACCCTTTTTAAATATATCTTGCGACAGGGATTAAACAGAAGTCATTTATTCGTTTAGTGACTGCTGTGTCGACTTAAATTTAATTGTCTGCCCTTATTGTACACCTGTAGACTCAGATCAAAATTTTCCCATACACGACTCCTCCCATGTTTGGGGATTCCCTTTTCCCTCCTCTTCGAATTAGGAAAATGTTATCTTCAGAAAGGAAGTCGTGTGAGGAGATGCCCTCGAAGAACCACCGTGAAACGATATCACCCTCGGAAATACCCCTCTCTTTTTTCAAGACCACGTGCGCCTAGAGTGAGAATTTTAGAAAGTTCGAGAAAGAATCAGTCCCTCGCTAAATCACCCGTCACAGCTGTGTTTGCTCTCGGACGCCACTCGATTCCTCGTCCCCTGCGATAACACCGTGCGCAGCCACATTAACCTTACCCCCGTATCATGAGACAAGTTTCACCCTCTGTCTGAATCGTTATCATGAAATGTGTTTCATAGATTGTCTCCAAGAAAACCGGCCATTCAATCCGTTCAAAGTGCCGTCTTTTTCCCATGAACCCTTGTAATCCATCGTCGATTTGTCGTACTTCCTCTAAGATCTCGCCAGCAGGTCTACCTTTGTTAAAGCTTTGGCCCCTGTTCAGAGGAAAGCTATCGAGCCCCTTCTTCCCAGAGTTGTGTGGCCCTCTCATCTTCTTCAACCCTTCAAGATTCCCATTCTTTCGGGACTTGGACTCCTTGCCGATCCGCAGAATGGTCTCGAGTCCTCTTCAGGACCCCCCAAAATATCTTCTTGAAGACCTTCTCTGTTGTCTCCCCCGTCCCTCCTAAATTCGCCCGCGCTTGAAGGTAAAGAGGTCTCGTATGTGCATCCCCAGATTACCTCGTTAATCTTCACATAATTCATTTTACTATCTTTAGTAAGTAGTTTGCTCAACCATTTTTTATATATAAATTGCTCTCTTCAATTATGTATATTAAAATTATATTTTGTGGTAATGTTCTTTATATACCCTTCGAACTGCAACTTGGACATTAGTCAAAATTCCGTCAACCGGAAATCGCACTCTTTATTAATCCCCCCAGAACATATTTCAAGTGCCCTTTGGTCACGACTCTTTGCGTTGAGCTAGTCTAGACAGGCATACCTCGTCAGTGACTACATACGGGCGGTACTAAATTTCGTGACGTTATGCCATCTTTTGAGAAAAAGCATAATTTTAATGTATCAGTTGACAAATCGTATGTATCAATTGAATAATAAAAGTTGAACTCGTCACTTATTTGTCATTACCCTTCAGTTTACACTCAACTATACTGTATTTACAAGCACTTATAACAACAAACCAACAACTCTGATGGTATATATCTTTCTGGCTGGATAATTTAAAATAAGGAAATTTTTAGCTCAAAAAAGGATGTTCCAAATATTTCTCAAACAAACATTTTCCACCTTTAAAATATGTGTACAAAACCTGAAATGTGCATTTTGATTTGCTGAAATTTGTCCATCGATGCCCGGGGCTAATTTCTAGGAACTCAGAAGACAATAGGGCATCATCCTGGCTTACGGCAAACGTGCTTCACGAATACTGAAAATCAGTGAGGTGGAGATTCTAATGTCATGGGGGCAGTCACGGTGCTCTATGACAAGCTATATTTCTTAATTTGGTCTAAAACTCGGTCGCGTCGTGTAATCTTCCCCAACGAGTGATGTATTTCAACCACATTGGTTTAGCGCCGCCGACTTCAAAACAGGGGGAGATGGCATTAAAGTATCACGTTCTTCGAATTTCGAACCATCAGTGTACACTTGCACGGCTCCCTTCCGTCCTCTATAAGGTTTAAACGCAATACACCTGATGCTGTGGAAAATGTGGTAATAGAGGCGTGGTGACAAATATCCAAAAGTGGTACCCTCCAGATTTGCATCCTAAGAAGAACCAGAAGGGCTACCGCCCCGAAAGCTATAACAGGGGAAGATGGCATAAAAGTATCACGTTATTCGAATTTGGAAACATCAGTGTACACTTGCACGGCTCCCGTCCGTCCTTTAAAAGGTTTAAACACAATGCACCTGACGCTGTGTTAACTATGGTAATAGAGGCGTGGAGATAAATATACAAAAGTGATATCCTACAGATTAGCATCCTAGGGAGAACCAGAGGGGCTACCAACCCGAAAGCTACATCGGGAGTACGATGGCGTAAGCACCTTTGAGATCATCCGCGAATGAAGGGAGAGCCTTTGGTTACCTATTTAGACGCTGGGTTCGTGCGTACAACCACATAATGCACAGTACATGGCGAAAAAAGTTCCATCTCCACAGCATTGACAAGCAGGCTCTCTAAAAGGGTTGTTCGGAAGATACGGTTGCCAAAAAGAGACCTTATTGGCGGATCGAGTCCATCTTTCGCAGTTGATATTCGATTGTTGATGTGTAAAACTCAACTGCTTATTATAACTTCGCACGAGCAAAGGAGTGATAAAATGTAAATCAGGACCCTATCAGCACTTAAAGTGCTGAATATCACGGAATAAAGAAAGACCATGTCACTAGCACAAGCCACCCTGAGGCTGCAAATCTAGAGCCCACAGGTAAGGCGTTTTCAAAAAACAAAACCAAGTAAACGGTGCAACTATGTCATTTACAGGTAAGCCATATTTAGGAATAAAACCGAGCCTAGTAAAGCCATGGAAGGCACTAAAATTGTACCACCTTAGTAGTAACCGAATAAAAATCAACCCCGTGTGCTTTGGTATAACAAGAGATGCATTTCAGAGCACGTTGAAGTCGATACTCCAGAGTAGACATCTGGACATCTGGACATCACCGAAATCAGAAGGTAGTCGATGTAAAGCGTAGAAATAAAATCTTACTTGACGGCCAAGATGACTTCACTGATGCTAGGCGCAAAGAAGCGGCACTGAGGACACTTCCATCCAGGATACCCTCCTACTGTTCTTTTGGACCATAATGAGAGCACAATTACGCAGAATCAACGATCTCGATGGAACTCAGATACAAAATTACGAGGCCTCACCTTTCTCGCATGAGGTGGAGGTTCTCCAAGATACATATCGGCATGCGTTATCGTAGGCATTATCCTAAACATAAAATAACGTGGCAAAGAGCTGGCACCGAGTAATGGCCTTACAAATTGGCTTTTTCATAGAGAACAGAACACCAACGTGGAGTAAAACTTGCGGATGGCACTCTGTGCAATAGACACTTCCGATCTCCAGTAAATGCTAAGCTAATATTCAGCAAGTACTTCATCAACTTTCAAAGGCAGGAGATTTAAGAGATTTGGCGAAACCAGCCAGGGTATGTGATCTCCCTTAAATTTCGAAAAGCAAGCACGATAGCCATTCGCCAGGAATCAGGATGGATAACCTCTGCCCAGTTCCTGTTGAATAAAATTAGCAGAAAAGCCATGCTTCAGTCGCCCTTGCGTAAGGGATATCTTTCGGACAGGAAGATATCCGTTTGAAGAGAAATCGGAGAGCAACTCACTAAGCGGAAACAGGTCATTAAAGTTTCCCCCGCTTATGAAGGTAAAACCCAGTCTACGGCTTTCTGAGAACTTGAGACCTTCAGTTAATGCTGGTCCAGAAACATTCCGGCTGGAAAATGGAGGAAACGGATTCACCCACGGACAAGGGTTTAAAGTTTGCGGTCACGTCCTTTTGGATGACGGGAGGGGTATTCTTGGAGAACCTGCCACAATTCCTTTTTACAGGCTTCCACACCTTCTGACGTGAGTTCTTTCCCGTTAAATGAAGACTCGATTGCACTAAATTAAGAACATTGGGGCTGATTCTTAAAAAAATTAACCTAGACATCGCTTGAAAGATTCACCAACGGTGAAATCATTTAGGCGGCGCTTTTCGCACCAAAGACAAGGTGGTCGTGCGAAACGGCCAGAGGTTCTAAGAATGTTGTAGTGCCCAAATACAAGGTGAGAATAACCAAGGAAACTCACAAATTGAGCACCAAGTTGCCCTATCAAATCTTGAAATGGGCACACAAGCCAGAAACAAAAATAATATGCTATTTTTTAATAATTTAATTAAGGCAAAGAAAACTGTATACTTGTAAATAATGCTATTCCCTAGTGAATATTTAATGTATCAATCAGCCATATTTCCTATTACAAACACACTCTTGGTGTTCACTCGTCTGCACTTAATACAAGCACATAGGCTGCAGTTAAAAAGGCTCCGCCCAGCTCTTGGATTGGAACAACTGATCCACGCCACTAATCTTTCATTAGGATAAAAAGGGCTTGTAAAAGACATATATGGACAGTTTGACAGAGAGAATATTAGGATTTTTCCGTTGTTAACACCGATAGCCAGATACAAGGACGAGAGCATTTTACAGACCAGTAACCCAGTGATTTCACTTGCCCAAAAACAAAATGCGGCCATAAGATCAAGGATAAACCTCCATAACCGCCATTTTTTTTAAATTCCTTACCTTCTCAAGTAAAGGAGTCAGATAAAATCCTACTGTATAACCCAAAGCAAATCACACACATTCTTCATAAATTGGTGACCCCATTAAACCAAACAAGAGGTAAACACAAATATGGACTCGTCGGATCAAGAACTGGCATAGCAAGGAAGAACGGAATTCGCAAACGCTATCAACATCAAGTGGTTTTCCCGACCACGGTATTAGGCTGGTTCAACAGTGTATCAGCCCAATATCATATCTCAAGGATAAGCAAGGAGGAAAAAAAGTGTTCACGTCCTCGCTGCACTGCCTCAAGAGACTGTTGAACCGTTTTCAGCTACAGTCTGGTCAATACAGAACTACCAGCTTCTAAGAGCCAATGTAATTGTCCTCTTCGAGAGTAGCAAGCCGGAGCTATTCGAAAATCTCATAGCCTCCTTGCCCCTCACTGCTCAAGCTTCGGTTAATCTGGAGGAACTACGAAGAACAGCTCTACAGGTAGGAGTTGTAGAATAAATCGTGAGGCACAAGCTTTTTCAGCCCCTGCCGTCAAACATTGCGCCCCTCATCACCAACCAGAAAGACTTAACTCTTGCCCAGCTAGGAAAGCTTTGGGACAACATAATGCCTTTCTGTACACAAAGGTATCATGGAAGTAAGTGGTGATATCTCCTTCCTTAACCTAGGTGAGTTAAGTGTGAATTACAGAAGGGAAAATCTGGCTAATCCAGGTACAGTATTCAGTCAATGCGTGTTCAGTGACCATGGGTGCATACCCTGATGGCAATAATTCTAACTTTCTACCATGTAGAGACTACTATACTGCTAAAAATATACTGATAGGACTGTAAACTCTTCACAGGAACCAAAAACCTGTGGTATATCGATCCCATTTATATTTTGGAGAAAGTGCAAAATTATGCAAGCCTTGATGCAGATGGCCAAAAAGAGGTGAAAACGTGCAAATGCATCCGTCCTCCAGGCCATCTTCACCAGCTCCTTTGTAAAACTATCACGTCATGCCGTTGCAAGCGCGAATGCCAGCATGCCGTCAGTTTTCACCATCGCCGCGAAATTAGATAAGATAAAGTGTGAATTTCTAACAGATACGGGACAAGTGTATTCATAGTTCCGATTAATTTATGTGCAAACGTGTAAGATTCGTAATTCAGTGTAAGCATTGCAACGGGTAATGGTAGTAAAATAAAAGTGCACGGAGAAAAACACTCGAAAATAGCTATTCCTAGCCTACGCCACTCATTTAGGTAATAATTTTTGGTCACGGATACCACATCACCCTTATTAGGGATTTACTTTTTGTAGCACTTTAATCTGTTTGTGTATTGCGCTCGTAGTGTCCTTATCGATAATCAAACGAGGCTCATGTTAAAAGTCCATAAAGTTGCCAGGGCAACGTTCGAAGGACTATTGAAGGAGATGTTGTGCACCCGTCAAGGTTACCTTGTGCTTCAACTATTCATATGGTTGCGAAGAAGACGAAAGACGATTTTCGCGCACTTAATGCCATCACGCAATCAGACAGATAATTAAACGACAATCATCTTTAAAGTAAAACAGTCTGGAGAACCTATCCTCCAGGATCTACCTTCCAGTTGCAAGACTGTATGTATTAGAGAAATATAAGGCCATGTACAGCTCATCGGCTTCTAATCCCGACCACCATCGTGTAACTCCTTGGAACAAAGAATCGAGATCGGCAGTACACCACCAATCTTTGCGTCACCAAGACCTTTTTCAATTGAGAAACTACAAGTTGCCAGGGCAACGTTCAAAGGAATATTGCAGGAAGGGGTTGTACACTTGTCTTGGTCAGTTTGGGCTCCACCTATTCACATGGTTGCGAAAAGACGAAGGACAATTTTCGCGCACGTAATGCCATCACGAAGTCATATATTCACTATCAAGAATATGGAGTGTAGCAAACCACTTCATGGGCAATATTTTCTCTCAGTTGGACATATAAAAAACTGCGGTGGTAACTCAGTTAGGAGGTATTTAAAATTACCCTTTGGCCTCAGAAATGCGACTTGCACTTTCCAACGTCAGATGGATAACTTGTTTCTGGACTTAGAGCTATTTTGTAATACATAGACGACATCCTGATATTTTCTGATAATTTGGACGACCATTTGGATCATTTAGACCAAATTTTCAAAATCCTGGTCGAAAACAAACTACGATTAGCCCTGGAGAAGTGCGAGTTCGCAGTGGTACATCATATTTCGTCTACGGACATGATTAAGGATCGCTTTGTTACTTTGTGCATGCACCACAAGTCGCTGGTGTCGGCTTTCTCGTAACCATTGTGTGCCAACCGGAGAGGCAGCAACAGCGAAAATAGATGGAGATATTAGAGTATATCAGCGACATCGCATACGTGCGCGGCCAAGATAACCTCATTGCTGACTGCTTATCCCAGAAGGTCAATTGGGTCCAAATTGAGAAATTTGACCTCCACGCTCTTGCGGCAGCACAGAAAAACGATGAAAAAATAGAAGAAATACAGTTGCTGTTAAAATCCTTCTATTTTCCCGGAGAAGCTCAACTATGGTCTGAAATAACATCAAGATACCTAGACCGTTCGTATCTACAGTATGCAGCAGGATAATCTTCAAACAATTGCACAATCTGTCCCCTCAAAATTAAAGCCTCCCTTCATATAATTAATTCAAGATTTTTTTAGCCTAGTATGGATAGGAAATTCGCTGCTAGGCCCGGAAGTTCCTCTCATATCACTCCTCAAAGATCGATAGCCATACTAAATCAGCATTCCTGCCCATTAATAGCCTCTCGTCCAGATTCGAGACAGTGCACATAGACATCGTTGAACCACCGCCACCCCCGCTCACGTTTCCTAGGCAATCCTACCCGTCGCATAACCCCTATCTCTTATAATGTATTGACCGGACTAAAAGATGGATCATGGCATTACTGATTCTGGACATTAGTGCTGCAACTTCTTAGACCGATATATTTCTAGATTCAGAGTTCCATTATACGTGATAACCGACAGAGGAGCCCCAATTCTAGTCTGAGTTGTTCAAAGAATTATTGGCCCTCGTTGATTTCCATCGTCTCCGCACCACGGCCTATCGCCCCACCACGAAAAGAATTGTGGAAATAGCACAGCAAACCGTGATCAGTTCCATAATGGCTCTTCGACAGGGATGGCTAATGGCCCTTCAGATAGTCTATTCATGCATTTGCTCGAAGGGAGTTGCAGGGACTATACTACTTTGTCCAAATCACTTAGTTTAAACCTCATCGTCAAAAACTGACTCAAAATTCATTAAGGAATTGCCCATAACCATCTCACAAGTCGAATACGACCAGGCATCTGAAGGACACCTGCACTTGGTGCCCAAACCTTTCGTACCAGAAGCTTTTCGAGAGACGACGCATGAGTGGGTCGGAGTTGATCGAGTTTGCATGTCACTAGGAGTGCTATATGCTGGCACTTTTCCGGTCGTCGAGTGCGACAACAAAGTTTGCAAGCTGTAATTCCCTAATGGTAACCAATATACACTCTCAGTAGACAGGTT
>OZ018321.1:168697387-168869887 GCA_963969495.1 Ceratothoa steindachneri
GCAAACTGTATACTTGTAAATAATGCTAAACCGCCAGTCAATAATTAATGTATCAATGCAAAGTAAACTCTATACTTGTAAAAAATGCCAAATCTCTCTAGTCAATGAAAATTATAACACTCATCAGAAAGCAGTTGCAAGCTGACGGTTTCGGAGGCAGCGATAAGGAAGACAAGTAATGAATCTGATACAGAGGAAGTCTCACCCACCAGCTTTGACATGGATCCGAAAACTTGATGAAAAGCCTCACCAGTGTGCCATAAAGTGTCCGAAGGGAACAAATCATGGCCACCTCGGAAAGATACGACGCATTTGCTAGAAGGCTCCGGCTCCTGTCCATTAAACGGGTCACCTTTGGCTATCTACCAGTCAGGCTAGCTAGTGCTCTTCTTTACTTGATCATGTTGTTCTTGGCCAATATGATGACATCAGTGGAATGAATAATTAGAAAGCATTTAAAGCTAGCGGGCTCGAAAACGCCTGGTAGTCTCGGAATGAGGGGCCAAACGTAATCAAGGTTTCGCTCTGCGAACTTGCAAATTTAGTCTTTGTTTGGAGCTACCCACGCAATGGACCACCAGACCGGACGCGCTGATGTTAGCTGGTTGCTTGCCTGAACGGCAGTGGACCCGTCCGTCCCCATAGCTCCCGCGGAGGGAGAGGAGCCTTTATTCCTCTTTGTTTTGTCTTATTTCTTTCCTTTTTATTAGATTGAGGAATAAGTTCTTGCGTTTTTTTCAATGTTTTGTTGAAATAAGTTATGTTGACGTGATTTGTCGACATATTAAGAAACAATAATATAATAATGAGAGAAAAATTTGCAAAGGTTAAGCTACGTTTCTTAACAGCGTAGACTATTAGGCTTTTGTTTAGGCTACGTCTTGAAGTTGAGTAATAAGTCATTGCAGTTTATTTAAAAGTTGTGTTAATTTAATTTTTGTTCTGTACCATCAAAATGGAATGTCAAGTGGAAAGAAAGGCGTATTTTCGACACCTGTTGTTATTCATTTTCAATCGAGACGGGAACAATGCAAACGCAGCCAAAGCTCGTCGCGATATTTGAGCTGTGTACGTAGAAAATGCTTTATCAGAAAGGACAGCTCAATGGTGGTTTTCACGCTTCAAAAACGGTCATTTCAATCTTAATGACGAAGAACGTTCTGGTCACCCCATTAAGTTGGATGAAGATCGATTGAACGACCTTCTTCACAAGGATCCTTGTCAATCGACTAGATTATTGTCCGTGCAATAGTCGGCTGTTGATCATGCGTTCGAGTATTTTGCCTAGGTGCTTTAATAAAGCGATAGGCCTGTAATTGTTTAGGTGTTTGGGGCCTTTGTTCGTTTTGTGTAGAAGTATGTTGTGGGAAATTTTGAATATTTTAGAGAAGTGGCCTGAGGCTAGTGAGGGGTTGAATAGGTGTGTAAGTGTGGAGTATAGATTTGCAGGGAGGTTGTGCATTATTGTGGCTGGTAGCCCGGAGGGCCCAGGGGCACGTTTTGGTGTTGTTTTAATGTAGTGTTTTGTTTCCTCGACGGTGATGGGAGTGGTCAATATGGATGTGTAGTCGAGCAGCTCCATTCGTATCAGGGGGGCGAGCCTTAGCTTGTGAGCGTGGGCCAGACACCAGGAATGGACTTCTTGGAAGTGCTCTTGCGCGTGTGTTTTAGGTGGGTTGTGTGTATGGTCTGTGTCACAATGGGACCTAAATGCGTCGAGGATGGCGTTAGTGCCTATGAATGTTTAGTTGTTTACTTGGAGGGTTAAGGGTTTGGGTGGGTGAGTGCCTATCAACCTTTTACGTGCCGCCAGAAGAAGGAGGGTTTAGTGCAAGGTGTCGTCCGCGATGCGGACGACCTCACGCCACTGCCGGTTCCTATCTAGCTGCAGGCAATGTCGGTTGCAGGCACGTAAGTGATTGATGTTGTGTTGTCATGGGCCTCTAGTGTAGTGATTATTGTACTGTGTGATCAGTCTTTGAGTGTGTATGGAAAATGTAAAATTTTATGCAAGTGTAGGTTTTATGCGGTGAGTATAGGTCGCTTGCTATGGTTATAGTGTTTATGATTGAGCACCAGTGGTCATCTAACATGTCTCGATTGGTGTGGTCCAAGTCAAGGTTTGGTTGCGTGTTATCGGTTATGTGTCTCTTGAACTATTCGTAGTTCGTATTTTGTAGTGTAAGAGAGTTGGTGTGGGTATGAGTATGGGAGATGTGGATATGATAAGGCATATCGTTATGTTGTCAGAAACTACGTGGGGACTCGGTAAGATGCGCGTCTAGAAGCGTGTAGCGTGGTCGTTGCAGAAGAGCACGTCCGGAGACGTGGTACCTCCACGAGTACCGAAGAATGTGGGAAAGGCCGGGCCGATGTGATCGCAGCGATATCGCCGAAAGACACCAGTCAGGTAACTTACTGCATTATTCGTAGTGTTTGAAAGGAGTGTTGGGTAAAAGGCTTTGAGGTCTCTCGCAAAGAAGATAGGAAGGTTGTGGTTTAATAGAGCCCGAAGTGGGACTTCTATGTTTAATTATAGGCCTGGTGGTCTGTAGTATGTGGCCATTAGGATGATCCCGGACTTGTCTGTACTTTGCAGGCTAGAAAAGAGTCATCCTGTGTTTGGATGAGGGAGTGGTGTATCGAGCGCTTTACTAGAATCGCTGATCTTAGGTGCGACGCCTGTGGAGATAGGTACGTGTGGTAATCTGCAATACGGAGTCTGTGGTTGGGAGGATGTAGCCTGGTCGAGTTCAAGAGTACTATGTCAGGTCTTTGCGTGTTTAGGACCCAGTTGGCAACGGTTTGGCGAATACCGTGCCAACTGTGTACGTTTAACTGTGTCACGTTAAGGCGACCTATTGTCGTGGGCGGAGTGCGCGTGCGGGTGATTTATTCGGGACCGTTCCTCTCTCCTTGGTTATTTCCCAGGAGCCGTGAGTACCCAGTACCTATACGCGTGTTGGATGTGGTCTGGAGAGGTTGTCAGTGGTGTTTTGAGTGTGCAAGCCGTGGTTGATGTTAAAGTATGTTCTGTGGAGGGAGGTTTAGAGATAACGGTCGTGGAAGCACGGGCGGAGAGAGTAGAGTCCAGTAGGGGGCCGTTTGCAGCACAGTTGCAGGGAGTAGAACTAGGAGATGAGGGGCTAGAGATAGTAGGAAAGGTGCAGATTATGAGAGAGGGGGTTGCGGAAGAGAGAGGAGGTTGGGACGAAGAAGGACCGGTGGAAGGGGAAGGAACAGTAGGAGGGGGGAGGGACAGCTTTACGCGTGGATGTGTGTGTAGGGAGGGGGGTAGTGGTAGGGTTATTTGTTTCATACGGCGTGTTGTGGAGGGTGTTGTGGGCTTGGGGGAGGTGGAGGCTGTGGTGTCAGTGGTAGTGGGGTTTGGAGGCTGTGAGAGGGAGGGTGGGGACGGTGGTAGGGGGGTTGGTGGCAGTAGAGGGGGGAATGAAAATTGCCGAAGGAAGAGTGCTAGTGGTAGGAGGGACATTAGGTATAGAGCTGGAAGGAGTGGGTGCTGTGGAGGGTCAGAAGATGCAGTTGGAAGAGAGATGCGAGCTGTGAGCCGAGGAGTAGGTAAGGAAGGTGCAGTGGCGAGAGGTGAAGGAATAGAAGGGCGGGAGTAGGCAGGTTCGTGGTGAGGGTGGGGGCGGTGGGCCAAGGTGAACAGGTGTACGTACCCACCGAAGTGGGGAGGAGTGCGGGTCTCCTGTTTGTGTGCCCATCGATTAGAGTGAACACCTTCTTGCGGAAGGTCATCTGCTCAAGACCGTGCAATACGAATAATAGGTTAAGTATGTTTGCGTATAGTCGGGGGTCACACCTCTACATGTCCTTTGTCAACGTTGAGAGCAAGGCGGCCAGGTGTAGTTAGGTGTGTGGTGTGGGATGGGGGTGTGTGTCGGTAGTAGAGGGGGTCTCTAGGTGCAAGGTGCTAGGTTAGGGGTGGGTGTCGAAATATATAGGTGAGTTTGGGTTGCTGCGGGGGTGAGTGTCTATAGGGAGGGACAAGGAGCTGTGCGGACACCGTTGCGCTGGCAGGGCGGTGAATGTTCTTGTGATGGGAGGGGGGAGGGGACGGAATGTGTGGTTGTGTATAGGGATTGAGGACGTCGTATAGCCGCCACGGCGTCATAGTGGGCCTTACTTAAGTAAGGGCATTTTGAGTTGACGGCGACATGGTCGCCGCCACAGTTGGATCAGAGGAGTGTGGTGGTTGTGCCGGTGGTGAAGTGGTGGCTCGCAACACTGCACTTGGAGCAAACCAGGTCTGCTTGGCAGTTTCATGTTGTGTGTCCGGTTTTGTAATGCCGTTGGCATTGTGTTAGTCTTATGTTATGTTGTTACTCGATGTTGTGTGGGTGTGTTTGGGTGCCGCAGACCTTGATGCCTCGATCTGGTAGCAGTGATTTGTTGTTTTTGTTAGACAGTGTGATCACTGCACATTGTTTTGTTCGGTTGAAGTATAGGTCTATGATGACCTCCTCCCCATACTTCTGTATAAGGTGTGTGCGGAGGTCCTCAGTGGAGAAGGCCAACCATAGGGGGTTGGTCTTTGTGTTGCGTAGTTGGTGTCTTTTTACTACACCGTTGGCTAATTTTGTTTGTAAGTCTAGTGTGGCGAGTGTGTCAGATGCGTTTTGGTGGAAGTTTGCTGCATCTTTCTGTGATCGGAAGACGAGTTTGTGACTAGGTTTGAAATGTGTGTTAATCGTTCTTGGTGTGAAGTACTTAGTGCCATTTTCGCTTATTTTTTTTCTCTTTAAATGGGGGGCCCCCCGCTCCGCCAATAACGACCCTATAGAAAATGAGTCGGATGTGGTGATGAGTGATGAGTGAGTATGGTCCTGGTTGGGCTCTTCAGAGGGTGTAAAAACATAGCCGACTTAATGATGACTGAAGCCAGAATCAACTGACTTCAGTCGGGGTGCCGCCTACTCTATGGGTTTTGGGTATTTCCAGTTACGTCCGACATCTCATAGAGACGGTAGAGTCTCTCTCTGTTGTCTTGGACGGTGACGCAGGGTAGGGTGTTAATCGTCCCCGCGTTGGTAACTGAGGGCCAATCCAGGTTTGCTCCTTCCTTTGGGTTCTGCAGCGGGCTAAGCCTCAGACCTTCTTTCCCAAAATTTTGCAATTATGACCTTTCTAAGTAGAACGGCATAGTTTCAACTCAGCTCAATGTGTAGAGTCAAATTCACAGAGCCAAGTTACGTCGGTGCAGGGATCGGGAGGGTTTAGCACGTCATACCACTATGAAGTGCTAGGGAAATAAATGAATTTTTCTTTAGGGGGCTGGGGGCAGGTTGGGGGGAGCTTGCTGAATCTTGTAGTGGCTAGTTGTAGAGAGAATTACTGTCCACGGTATATCTCCCAGGAAATCAGTACGTTTTCTTGTCGTCTTACCCTTGACTTTTCGGCCTTTGCCGGCTGTGACATTTCGTAGAGCGTAGTTTTCTTCGAGATTCTCCCAAATCATCTGTGAGTGACAAGTATAGTCTATACTATCCTATTATATACCCTAGGCAAGCATAGTTTACTATTCTCTGGCCCAAGATACAATATACTATCGTAACATAGCATTTTATAGCTTAAATTAGCATAGTATATCTTAACCCTTGTGCATTTTATCTTAGCATAGTATAGCTTAGCAGAGTGTAGCCTATTTAATGCTTGCCTAGCAGAGTATAGCATATTATAGTTTAGTCTAGTCTAGAAGAGTATCCGCCGAATAGTTATGATGTTATGGCCCCCCCTAAAATTCCTAGGCTAACCTTGGGAGGACTTTGGCAATTATAGCATTCGAAAGAGAATGTAGAACAATCCCAGGGTTTCAAACTTCGTGAGAATCGGCAGAATAGTTATGATGTTATTAAAAAAAGAAGCAAAACGGGGACCGACCGACCGACCGCTAGACCACCGACATAGTGAGATTTAGAGTCGCTCGCGACAAAAAATGATGTAACAAACAAACAATTTAATCCCTAAAACTGAACGTCACTATTTACATAGGGAAATAAATAAATCCATATATTTAAATAAAACGTAATGAGTGGTAAATATGGTGGAGTCTACACAACATGTAAGGTAACTACCACCCAGCAATCACGTAATAACTGGAGGAAGGAAAATACTGATGAGTTAAAGAAAGTGAAGAAAATAAAAAAAGATCAAGGTATCTTCTTGGTAACTCACCAGAAATATTTTGAATTATGCTCTCTTTTGTTATTCGGAAGGATGTAGCACAAACTTCAGAGCTTCTTGCATGTATCTTTAATAAAAGAAGCATACAGTAGAAAATTATATCATGAAAGACAATGGTTTAACGGTTATGGAGTGATTAATTATCGACCAATGGAGATATTTATTTGGAGTTTCTTTTTTCGGGACTAGTGACCTTATAAATTTACTGAGCCCAATGTATGGGAGTTTTTCATTCCATTTTTATTCACTCGTAAGTCAAGTTTCACCCAAGGCTATCGTGCTCCATTTATCCTGAAAGATGGCCGTTGGCTCAAAGCTCATTTACTCTTGACAGATGATATTTTTCATTCTGATAGGTGTCTAGTCACCCTCCTTAATGAAAGAGCCAGTGCCATTACTAGTTTAGTCGTAGACAGTTTAACTAGGACTGCATGGTATTTCCCACCTAAAAATAGAACATTCCAAACAAAATAAAAACCAACTGATCCGGTTTTAGTTGCACAAGTCTGCGTTACTGATATCGAAATTTCAGGATTTGTTTCAATTTCTATTTCTTATTGATGCATCCTTGGTATTGCAGTCTATTAACGATTTGAAATGGAATAATTTAAATAATCAAGTTTAAGTTAATAAACGTTTACATGGGCCACACACAGACAAAGTATCAGATACATATATGAGATTTCGAAAAACACATTGTGAAATTAAAATTTGTTATTCCCTTAAAATTCCAGGAAAAAATACCAAATATATTGTTCACTGTACAGGAAAATATCCCTACATTTTTTTCATATATCCTCATATTAAGCAGGGATGAGATACAGAGTGAAGGCATCAAAAATATATATAGTTATTTCATTCCTAAAAGCCTTGGATACGAATGGCGAAATATTAGAGCAAATAAACATCCAAATGGCATAATTTCAGAAAATCATTGAAGTATGTATAGGGACTATATGAAAAAGAAAACTGCAGCAAAAAGCAGAATCATACCAAAATTACGCATCATTAAATGCAGAAGGCATGTTTGGCGGAAAGATGCAGATGTACATATTTCTTCGTAAAAACTCCGTATCAAACGGAAAGGTCTGTAAAAGAAACCTGATATAGGGTGTTCCAATAACTTGAACCGATTTGCAATGTGAGTTAAGTTTAAGCGGCTAAAGATTTTTTTCTTTTTCTTTCAGATTAAACAACTTCAGTCTTTGGCAACCTCAACCATGAAAAGATTAACAATCGAACAACGTATTAAAGTTATCAAAGCATATTACGGAAATGGACGTTCAAACAGAAACGCATCTCGGGGACTTCGCGATTTTTTTGGTCAACATAATCGACCAAGCGAGGGTTCAATTTGGTAAATTGTTCGTAAATTCAAACAAATGGGGTCGGTGGAAGATATGAAAACGCCATTGCGTGCTCGTTTACGCCGTTCAGCTGAAAACATTGCTGCAGTACGCGAGAATGTGGCCGAAGATCCAGACACCTCTATTCGTCATCGCGCGCAGAAATTGAACCTCTCCACAACAACGTTATATCAAATTTTGACAAAAGATTTGTCTCTACACGCTTATAAAATTCAATTTACACAAGAACTGAAGATCGCTGATCACTTGAAGCGCCGTAAATTCGTCAATTGGGTGCATGAGCAAAGACAAACCGATCATGATTTTTCGCAAAAAATCATCTTTAGAGATGAAACCCATTTTCATTTGGTGGATTCGTTAATAAGCAGAATTATCGCATTTGGGCTGATGAAAATCCCAGGAAGATTGTTTGAAAGCCACTGAATCCTTAAAAGGTCAATGTTTGGTGTGCATTTTTTGCTAACAGAATCATTGGGACATATTTATTCGAAAATAATGCCGGGAATTCTGTTACGGTGACAGGCGAGCGATACTGTGCGATGATAACCAACTTTTTATGGTCTGAATTGAATTCTATCGATGTCGAAGATTTGTGGTTTCAACAGGACGGCGCCACATGCCACGCAGCCAATGCAAAAATGGCTTTATTGAATGAAAAGTTCCCAGGTCGCATCATCTCCCGAAAAAGCGAGGTCAATTGGCCACCACGATCGTGTGACGTGACGCCTTTAGATTTCTTCCTTTGGGGTCATCTCAAAATTAAGGTCTATGCCAACAAGCCAATACAATTCAACAGCTGAAGGATGAGATAATAAGGCATATTGATGACATTGAGGAGCAACTATGCAGAGACGTCATCAAAAGTTTGCCCATCGAGTGGAAGTGTGCAGCCCAAGCCTCGGTGGACATTTAGGCGATATTACTTTTCACCCATAATTGCCATGACTCAAATAATATGATCCATTAGTGAAATCAATAAATTTTCACCAATAACACTGTTTTATTTACTGCTAATTTCGATCCGTCTTAATTTAACACCCGTTATTAAGCTATTGCTTTACTGTTAGTATTACTGGGACATTTAGTAAATAAAAAAAATCATATACGTAAGAAGATTATTCATCGCTATTTTATACGAAAACATTCAACCATATTTAGAAAAGTAAAACGAAAGTTGGCTAAAATGTTTTACTTTCAACATGAAAGCAAGCCAAAATATAGGCCAATGTGTAATGAATCAATGGTTTTAAGTTTCCTCCAAATAATTTTTGAACCAAAGAAACAAAACAAATAAGACCGAACTTTGATACTGTGGAGAGAAATGCAGCCAATTTCAGAAGAAGAACCTTGCAAATAAAAATTGAAATACTTTGACAGCGGTAATTGCAAAGACAGGTAATGCAACAAAATATTATTTTTTGAGTGTTTGTTCAGTTTTTTAATATTGCTCAATTATATTCTTCCAGAACATTTGATATTTCCTTTTCGCATTACCTATGGAACAAACTTTAATTATTTACACCATTACGGAAACTATTTAAATATTTATCGAATAAATATTTCAAAACCTACACCAGTAACATGTATTGAAAATAATTTGCCAAATTGTATATCGGATTACAAATGTGTATTTAAATTTGGCTATTATGAGAGTTTTCAGCGCATAGGAGCGAAAATCTAAATTACCCTCTAGCCATTCCTTTTTTTCTCGCTTTTAAATGATTAACATAACTTTTCACTTTTCTCACATTACTTGCCAGTTATTTCAGGCTATCAAACGATGTCTAAGATTTTAAAATAAACATAGTAATTGAAATTTTTATGGCAACGTAACTTTGCCAAATGTTAATAAATATTTAAAATCAAATAAGCACGACGTTTAATATAGTAATTTTGCCGAAAATTCAAGCTTATTGTATTACGGTTTTAGAGAAGCCGAAAAAATCTCATAATGAAATAAAAATTCTCTCGTAACTGAGGCCTATATTAAAGCTGGTACTGCTTTGGTTGCATAGAAATCAGCTCGTCGACATTTTCAAATAACACTTTCTTACATTTTAGGCGTTATTATGTTTTACGGAATATATATATCGACACAATTGTCCGCCATGTCTGTTTGATCGGTAAAAGATTTTATTTTTTTATTGTTTTTCCTAATTCAAAACAGAGAGCACAAACTGAGGTACTGTACGAGGCCCTTTTAACAGATACAAAAATAATCTTTAATGTACATGAATATAAAATAAGCAACAGCGTATATAAATATACTATGAATTAATCTTGCACTGAATAAATAAGTCTACAAAAATGTCTTGGGGATTACTTGAAAATTACTCACTGAGATGCTTGCGTCTTAATTACGCCCGACAGAAGGAAGGGTAGATTATTATTGAGTTAAACACTGAATTAAGCACCTCTAATACTCAAGGTTATGGGCTCAGATGAGAATTCTAGTTCACAAATAAACTGGTGAAGTTAGGGAAGGGGATAATTCAATTAATGATACCTTTTAAGTTCGTAAGGATTTTTGAAGGGGACGGTGAAGATCTTCTTCTGGTGATGATGATGGCACCTAGTCCAGCTGTCTAAGGTTACCGAATGAGAAGGTGATCCTAGACCGGTGATATAATGGATCTTATGTCGGATCACGAAGGTGAGTCTAACGGTGACTCAAATCGGACTTCTTCCTTGAAGTACCTGTCTCATTATTCGGCTCCCGGAGTGGGAAGCTAAAACCGATTACCTAGCTACGTCTAGGGTAATCCGCAAAGAAAGTGCCTATGTATCCTCAGACTCTGAAGGGATGAGGGGCTGCGAGAAGTTTGGAATCTACAAGTACCGTGATGGCAACAAGCAATTCCCCGAGAAGTTCCTTCCTTGCAGGGGGCGAACGGTTTCCTTTGTGGATCGGGCTCCACACAAACTCAACGTAGGTCCAAGATTTTCTGCCTGATTTCAAAGAGAAGTTCTTTTTTTATTTCCCTCGCGAACAAAATCGAGAGAGAGAATCGAATTCTCGTAAAATCCGCATCGTCGCGCGAAAGACCTTCTTCATCTTTGGGCATACAGTATGTCTTTCACGCCTTTGAGCCATATCGGAATTTACGGTGGCGCAAAAAAGGGCGACACAGAATTTGAGGTGAGAGGTGCATTTAGTTATACGAGAGGGCACGCAGCTTGGGTCGGAGTATTTCTGCGTAAACTTATGTACGCGGTATTTAGACTTCTACAATCAGAAATGCAAAATGGAGAAAAGGAAAACCTTATAATGACAATATCGAAATTTTACAATGCCAAAGTTTACAACATATTTATATAAATAAATATAAATAGGTCAGATATGTAAAATGTTTCCGAATATCAAGAATATTCTAAACTAAATGCTAAGTTTCTTTCGTCATCATGTAAGGCTACTGAGTCATTTGATAGTCATACCGTGACCATCTTCATCATAGGGAAAATCAAAAAATCAGTCAAGATCTTCATGAACGCATTGTAGCTCTTCATAAGAGTGGTATTGGTAAAGAAAGATCATGGTAGAGCTTAAAGTAACTTAAATTTTAGTTTGTATCATAATAAGGAAATAAAAGTCTCGTAATTCAATTTATGCCTTGGTTGTTCAGTATGACCTCGGATGATAACAAAACGTCCAGCTGGAAGACTTTCTAGGAGGGTATGTGATAATTCATTGACTTGTCTTAGATATCTGCAGTAAGATCTAGAAACAAGTGGAGCTGAAGTTAGTAAGTATACACTAAGTAGAACGGTGCCGCGTTTTGACCCTTTTGGCTTACTACAAGAAAGAATACACTTCTTAAGAAAATTCACTGCAAATGAACAATTACAAAAACCTGCAACGTTCTTGGAAAAAGTGTGCAGCTTATGCCCCCAAAAGTACGATCCCAAGAGGCAAATTCAAAGGGTAATTAATCTTGGGATGGGGTTGTTTACCTCATCAGAGGATGGAAGAATTAATGGCAAAATGTACAGGGGAATTTTGGAAAGATATTTTTTATTTAGCTTTGGTGTTTTTAACTTGAATCCACGATGGGTCATTTGAATGGCCAAGTGAATCACCTGACCTGATTTCCATTGAAATTATGTGGAGGGAAATGAAATTCACTGTCCAGAAACAAGATCCGCATAACTTATCTGATTTGAAGTGAATATGTTTCGAGGAATGGAACAAAATCAGCCCAGGTCCCGGTAGAAAGATCGTAAGAGACTACCTTTCAAAACGCCAGAAACCTGAAATATACAATAAGGGAGATGCAACCAAGTTCTAAACCATGTTGTATGTGTTGTAAACCTTTGCTTTGCCAAATATCAATATTGTCCTTAGAAACACTTTCTTTTTATCATTTTGCTTTTCTGATAATTACATTATATTAATCGCATTAAAGCTCCACCTTTCTTGTATATTTCATTTTTCTGTGTTAAATAAAAATGTTAAAATTTTAATTTCTAAATCATTGTTGTATTTTTTGCGGCACACTGTAAATACAAAAACATTACATTTATATCCTTTTATTATTGTTTTTTGAGGCGTTCGTAATGTCCAATTTTATTTTATATATTAAAAATACAAATCTTATAACCATGTAAGTATTTAATCATAAGCATAACCTTTGCTTCCTAGAATCGCGTTCTATCTGTTTACAAGCTTATAAATTATACGCTCTTAAAGTTATTTAAGTTTTAATGCAAAATATGAATCCAATTCATTTACAAATACTTCTTTTAATGTCAACCTTACAAATTATTCTGTAATTCCTTAAACAAGTGATAATCAGAATGAGCATGGTCAGAAGAATATAGGAGAGAAAGCAATTTTTTCCATATTATTTCCTCAAAAAGATCATTGGTTGTTTGAGCTGTGTAAGAAGTGAAGTATCTTGATGGAGGATGACACCATTGCTGTTGAATAAGGAGTATGCCTTTCGCCTAAGGAGGCTTTCAAACGTCAAATGTGATTGCAGTAGATATTAGCACTAATTCTTTGATTTTTTTCTAACAGTTCGTAATGAACAATTCCTTCAATATCCCACTATACATTTAACATCATCTTTGTTGAACGAAGTCCTCTCGATTGTTGAGAAATTCTTCTAGCTCGAATTATTCACAAAGAAGGTGCTTAACGACATCAAAAAGGATGCAGTTCTCATCAATAGTAACAAGCCTGCACAAAAAAATAGTGCTTAAACCTCTCATGGAAGCAATGACTCACGGAATGCAACATGCTGTTTTAGATTCAGGGTGGAAAGTTCTTGCGGGACTCAGTTTCCAAACACTGGAACCTTTCCGATCCAATACAGTTGGCATAAGACATTAATATGGTTAGGTGAAATTATTTTGCCAGTTCCCTATAAGTTTTAGGATGATTTGCTCTGACAACAGCTTCCAACTCTTAAGAATATTTCTTTTAGGATGATCTTCTTTTGATCTGTCTTTTAGACTGAAACTGAACTTCGGGAACTGAAAAAACACCTTGCAACTTCTTACATTTACTCTCTCATCCCCATAAGTGCTGTAATTGCATTGACACCTTTATAAAATTTATAGAGTAAAACATGTCTAAGGTTATTTTGAAAGGACGAACATAACAAAGAATATTATTAACAATACTTTTATAATATGTAATAAAAATGGATAAATTTCTTATTGTAGCATTACTAAATAATAAAAAGAAGCACTACATTACTAGATACTATTTAAAAAGTTATCCTACAAAATCAAACATTACTTTCCCTCAAACCTGATATTTCCAGGAAATACTGACAATTAAATTTCATATCATCAGCAACAATTACCATTAATCGAAATTCCATGGCATATAGGGATCGTAAGCTGTTTTAATTTATCTTCAGTTTTTTAGTAATACCCCGTTCCCAATATCATAATTCCTTTAAAATTCTTTAGTGTTAAAAATTAATCTATAAGAAATTGTTAATGAGTGAAACTTTAGGACTGATATCATCCTTATAGTACAAAAAGCTATGTCCCAATTTGCCGAGGAGAATAAAGTTGGTTTGACTCAAGATTGCGAGGTTTATAGTCGTGAATTAACTTTAACAATACTGTGTTAGGGGGATTGCAATTAAAAAAGAATTGCATTTAACTTATATTCATTGGTAAAAAGTAAATTAGGAAACTTTAGTATTATTAAGAGCGTCTAATTTTTTTATACAAAATTAGTTATTAAAAAGAGTTCCAAGCAGTTAGCTTAAAATTAAAACGTTCCTCCAGTTACCATCAGAATAATCTTTAACCAAAATATTGATCCTTATCAGTTTTTTTGTGGAGAAAACAGCGAACTTTGTCACTCATGTAAAAACAAATGATTGAGCGACGGTGCAAGGCTTTGTTGAGTGCAATTTTGATAGCCGACAGTTAACGAGAACGAGCTACCAGTAACATTTACAGGCGATGGATGGCTGTAGGAAATTGAGGCTGTGTCACTGGACCTTGCAACGTTTGCATTGGACTCAGGTGCTGGCTCAGCAAAGTTCGTCATGTTTAATTCTCGGTCAGATAAAGTAAGCGCCATCTGGAAGGCTTTTTTGATTAATGGGTTAGAGAAGCGGGAGAAGACGCTAAGACGCCTTCTCTAAAATAAATAGGAATATAATGATGCGGCTTTCCCTTGTACACGTCACAGTTTATGTGGAAATTTCTAGATTCAAAGTGAACGTCTAGGATTTAAGCGATCTTGGGATTATAATAAAATTGTTAGGTTTGGTTTAGCTCCCTGTGCTTCTAGAATCACGTTTTAGTCGATAACTTTTGCTTGGAGGTCAATTTATTTGTGCGTCAAGTGAGTCAGATCATCGGTGACGACTGTTCTCTTGCCTTTTGATGTGCCAGATATCTGTTATAACCTGCGATATGACGTTTAGCTAACTTAATCCTGCTGTGAAATACGGGAAGGGGCGGTCTGGATTACAGAAAACAACGCATTGTGCTCTGTAAAAATAGTTAAAGTGCATCCTTCCACCTGGTGAGCGAAATAATTCACTACGATGAAACTGACTGGAAACACGCGGCAAAAGGTACTGCATTTCTTCTCGGTTAGCTTCAAAACTTTGTAGAACGAATTTATTGGGTATCCCCCCTATCCTCTTTTAATTGTCTGAAGGACACCATCAATCCTTCAACGGAGGAATCTGTCACTAGGAAAGGAATAGCTCTTTCTAGGCGTTTACATGCACAAACAGTATGAAGACAGCCAAAGTGTCCATGGCAAAAGTAAAAGGCTTTAAGACTTCCTCCGTCCAACTAAGTAGAAAATTTCTTGCATTTATCCACTTTCACGGTCTGTATTCAGTGGCAGAGAGAGTTAATCTCATTTAAAAAATAAGTTTGAGGTAAATCTTCTCTATCCCAAGAAGTATCTGAGTTAAGTAAAGGTACATATGTAGTTTAGACTTGCGTATGAAGAGTCAAATTTTTGTTATTTGAGATATGCCCTCATTTGTAACACGTTAGCGTAAAAGGTTAGCTTAGAAAAGCCTAAAATGCAGTTTGCCGGAATAATGCGAAGTTTGCCTTTTGGCAAGTCCCAGAATATTGTTCGTAGATGCGAGTATTTCTCATCGGGTCACACTTTTGTAATCAGAAAGGTTATTCAAATGTACGAACACAAATCCCAATCCCCCTAAAACCTAGTCGATAAAAGGATGGAAGGTTTATGCATTGTGTTTTAGGCCAGAAAGGATTCGAATCTACTCGATTAATCTGAATTTACAAAAGGTGTATGTTTAGTTTTGGTTCGGTATCGAAAGGTAACTATTATTAGGCCTTAACCAGGACCATCTGGCAGCATATGCTCACACCGTGAATGTGATCGGGATAAATCCATTGCGTTAGGCACCAGGGAGCGGTTACTTTCCGCCCGTATGGCCTTCAGAGTCCTAATATCTCTACAGGTTTTTCACTTTACTGACCAATATAAATGTTGCTGCCTAAGTGATTTTAGAGGATCGAATATTACCAGCACACATTAATTGTTTAAACACGTCTTTGAAGGTACCATCTTTGAGGGCAAGAGAAACTGATCTCTTACTTTCACTTGCGGAGCTTCCTGGGACGAAGAGAAGACACTGAGCACTTGCACGAACTGTAGATCCATAGTGCCCCAAAGGTTGTACAAAGCGGATGAGAGGTACACCTGCTCATCTTAAAACATTGCAGTACCTGCATTGATTGATCTTAGCCTTTTTAGGTCTACCAAGATATCGAAGTGAAGCAGGAAATCGTCACACAATAAAAAGTAGGAAACCTTAGCAACCATATCCAAAAAATGTCGTGTGGAAGCCACAGGCTGAGAAGAGAGTGATTAGAATGCCTTCAGCAAACTGTAACCTCAGCTCCTCAGGGTCCCTAATTCGATCCTTATTTGGAAAACATATGATGATAACCGCAGGAGCGCTCCTTTTAGCTATCTTACCACCCGCCACTGAACCCGGGGATGAGTTACTTTCTCTTTCTTTACCAGAAAGGGCTCGCAACTTTGAAATATTCTCCTTAAGTTTGTGTGGCTACCAAGACTTCCCTGTTCCCCCATGGGTTAAGAGCTTGGTACGCATTTGTCAGCTGGGCGATAATGGCTATACGACCTTAAAATGTGCCTGACTATTTGAAAAACGGATATAGCAGCTCGTTAAACTACATCGAGATAATAAGGCATATTGATGACATTGAGGAGCAGCTATGCAGAGACGTCATCAAAAAATTTTGCCCATCGAGTGGAAGTGTGCAGCCCAAGCCTCGGTGGACATTTAGGCGATATTACTTTTCATCCATGATTGCCATGACTCAAATAATATAATCCATTAGTGAAATCAATAAATTTTCACCAATAACACTGTTGTATTTACTGCTAATTTCAATCCGTCTTAATTTAACACACGTTATTAAGCTATTGCTTTACTGTTAGTATTACTAGGACAGTTCGTAAATAAAAAACATCATATACGTAAGAAGATTATTCATCGCTATTTTATACGAAAACATTCAACCATATTTAGAAAAGTAAAACGAAAGTTGGCTAAAATGTTTTACTTTCAACATGAAAGCAAGCCAAAATATAGGCCAATGTGTAATGAATCAATGGTTTTAAGTTTCCCCCAAATAATTTTTGAACCAAAGAAACAAAACAAATAAGACCAAACTCTGATACTGTGGAGAGAAATGCAGCCAATTTCAGAAGAAGAACCTTGCAAATAAAAATTGAAATACTTTGACAGCGGTAATTGCAAAGACAGGTAATGCAACAAAATATTATTTTTTGAGTGTTTGTTCAGTTTTTTAATATTGCTGAATTATATTCTTCCAGAAAATTCGATATTTCCTTTTCGCATTACCTATGGAACAAACTTTCATTATTTACACCATTACGGAAACTATTTAAATATTTATCGATTAAATATTTCACAACCCTAAACCAGTAAAATGTATTGAAAATAATTTGCCAAATTGTATATCGGATTACAAATGTGTATTTAAATTTAGAAATTATGAGAGTTTTTGCGCATAGGAGCGAAAATCTAAATTACCCTCTAGCCATTCCTTTTTTTCTCGCTTTTAAATGATCAACATAACTTTTCACTTTTCTCACATTACTTGCCAGTTATTTCAGGCTATCAAACGATGTCTAAGATTTTAAAATAAACATAGTAATTGAAATTTTTATGGCAACGTAACTTTGCCAAATGTTAATAAATATTTAAAATCAAATAAGCACGACGTTTAATATAGTAATTTTGCCGAAAATTCAAGCTTATTGTATTACGGTTTTAGAGAAGCCGAAAAAAATCTCATAATGAAATAAAAATTCTCTCGTAACTGAGGCCTATATTAAAGCTGGTACTGCTTTGGTTGCATAGAAATCAGCTCGTCGACATTTTCAAATAACACTTTCTTACATTTTAGGCGTTATTATGTTTTACGGAATATATATATCGACACAATTGTCCGCCATGTCTGTTTGATCGGTAAAAGATTTTATTTTTTTATTGTTTTTCCTAATTCAAAACAGAGAGCACAAACTGAGGTACTGTATGAGGCCCTTTTAACAGATACAAAAATAATCTTTAATGTACATGAATATAAAATAAGCAACAGCGTATATAAATATACTATGAATTAATCTTGCACTGAATAAATAAGTCTACAAAAATGTCTTGGGGATTACTTGAAAATTACTCACTGAGATGCTTGCGTCTTAATTACGCCCGACAGAAGGAAGGGTAGATTATTATTGAGTTAAACACTGAATTAAGCACCTCTAATACTCAAGGTTATGGGCTCAGATGAGAATTCTAGTTCACAAATAAACTGGTAAAGTTAGGGAAGGCGATAATTCAATTAATGATACCTTTTAAGTTCGTAAGTATTTTTTGAAGGGGAAGGTGAAGATCTTCTTCTGGTGATGATGATGGCACCTAGTCCAGCTGTCCAAGGTTACCGAATGAGAAGGTGATCCTAGACCGGTGATATAATGGATCTTATGCCGGATCACGAAGGTGAGTCTAACGGGGACTCAAATCGGACTTCTTCCTCGAAGTACCTGTCTCATTATTCGGCTCCCGGAGTGGGAAGCTAAAACCGATTACCTAGCTACGTCTAGGGTAATCCGCAGAGAAAGTGCCTATGTATCCTCAGACTCTGAAGGGGGGAGGGGCTGCGAGAAGTTTGGAATCTACAAGTACCGTGATGGCAACAAGCAATTCCCCGAGAAGTTCCTTCCTTGCAGGGGGCGAACGGTTTCCTTTGTGGATCGGGTTCCACACAAACTCAACGTAGGTCCAAGATTTTCTGCCTGATTCCAAAGAGAAGTTTTTTTTTATTTCCCTCGCTAACAAAATCGAGAGAGAGAATCGAATTCTCGTAAAATCCGCATCGTCGCGCGAAAGACCTTTTTCATCTTTGGGCATACAGTATGTCTTTCATGCCTTTGAGCCATATCGGAATTTACGGTGGCGCAAAAAAGGGCGACAGAGAATTTGAGGTGAGAGGTGCATTTAGTTATACGAGAGGGCACGCAGCTTGGGTCGGAGTATTTCTGCGTAAACTTATGTACGCGGTATTTAGACTTCTACAATCAGAAAGGCAAAATGGAGAAAAGGAAAAACTTTATAATGACAATATCGAAATTTTACAATGCCAAAGTTTACAACATATTTATATAAATAAATATAAATAGGTCAGATATGTAAAATGTTTCCGAATATCAAGAATATTCTAAACTAAATGCTAAGTTTCTTTCGTCATCATGTAAGGCTACTGAGTCATTTAATAGTCATACCGTGACTATCTTCATCATAGGGAAAATCAAAAAATCAGTCAAGATCTTCATGAACGCATTGTAGCTCTTCATAAGAGTGGTATTGGTAAAGAAAGATCATGGTAGAGCTTAAAGTAACTTAAATGTCAGTTTGTATCATAATAAGGAAATAAAAGTCTCGTAATTCAATTTATGCCTTGGTTGTTCTGTATGACCTCGGATGATAACGGAACGTCCAGCTGGAAGACTTTCTAGGAGGGTATGTGATAATTCATTGACTTGTCTTAGATATCTGCAGTAAGATCTAGAAACAAGTGGAGCTGAAGTTAGTAAGTATACACTAAGTAGAACGGTGCCGCGTTTTGACCCTTTTGGCTTACTCCAAGAAAGAATACACTCCTTAAGAAAATTCACTGCAAATGAACAATTACAAAAACCTGCAACGTTCTTGGAAAAAGTGTGCAGCTTATGCCCCCAAAAGTACGATCCTAAGAGGCAAATTCAAAGGTGAATTAATCTTGGGATGGGGTTGATTACCTCATCAGAGGATGGAAGAATTAAAGGCAAAATGTACAAGGGAATTTTGGAAAGATATTTATTATTTAGCTTTGGTGTTTTTTTAACCGGAATCCACGATGGGTCATTTGAATGGCCAAGTGAATCACCTGACCTGATTCCCATTGAAATTATGTCGAAGGAAATGAAATTCACTGTCCAGAAACAAGATCCGCATAACTTATCTGATTTGAAGTAAATATGTTTCGAGGAATGGAACAAAATCAGCCCAGGTCCCGGTAGAAAGATCGTAAGAGACTACAACTCACAACGCCAGAAACCTGAAATATACAATAAGGGTTATGCAACCAAGTTCTAAACCATGTTGTATGTGTTGTAAACCTTTGCTTTGCCAAATATCAATATTGTCCTTAGAAACACTTTCTTTTTATCATTTTGCTTTTCTGATACTTACATTATATTAATCGCATTAAAGCTCCACCTTTCTTGTATATTTCATTTTTCTGTGTTAAATAAAAATGTTAAAATTTTAATTTCTAAATCATTGTTGTATTTTTTGCGGCACACTGTAAATACAAAAACATTACATTTATATCCTTTTATTATTGTTTTTTGAGGCGTTCGTAATGTCCAATTTTATTTTATATATTAAAAATATAAATCTTATAACCATGTAAGTATTTAATCATAAGCATAACCTTTGCTTCCTAGAATCGCGTTCTATCTGTTTACAAGCTTATAAATTATACGCTCTTAAAGTTATTTAAGTTTTAATGCAAAATATGAATCCAATTCATTTACAAATACTTCTTTTAATGTCAACCTTACAAATTATTCTGTAATTCCTTAAACAAGTGATAATCAGAATGAGCATGGTCAGAAGAATATAGGAGAGAAAGCAATTTTTTCCATATTATTTCCTCAAAAAGATCATTGGTCGTCTGAGCTGTGTAAGAAGTGAAGTATCTTGATGGAGGATGACACCATTGGTGTTGAATAAGGAGTATGCCTTTCGCCCAATGAGGATTTCAAACGACGAAGGTGATTGCAGTAAATATTAGCATTAATTCTTTGATTTTTTTCTAACAGTTCGTAATGAACAATTCCTTCAATATCCCACTATACATTTAACATCATCTTTGTTGAACGAAGTCCTCTCGATTGTTGAGAAATTCTTCTAGCTCGAATTATTCACAAAGAAGGTGCTTAACGACATCAAAAAGGATGCAGTTCTCATCAACAGTAACAAGCCTGCACAAAAAAATAGTGCTTAAACCTCTCATGAAAGCAATGACTCACGGAATGCAACGTGCTGTTTTAGATTCGGCATGGAGAGTTCTTGCGGGACTCAGTTTCCAAACACTGGAACCTTTCCGATCCAATACAGTTAGCATAAGACATTAATACGGTTAGGTGAAATTATTTTGCCAGTTCCCTATAAGTTTTAGGATGATTTGCTCTGACAACAGCTTCCAACTCTTAAGAATATTTCTTTTAGGATGATCTTCTTTTGATCGGTCGTTTAGACTGAAACTGAACTTCGGGAACTGAAAAAACACCTTGCAACTTCTTACATTTACTCTTTCATCCCCATAAGTGCTGTAATTGCATTGACACCTTTATAAAATTCATAGAGTAAAACATATCTAATGTTATTTTGAAAGGACGAACATAACAAAGAATATTATGAACAATATTTTTTATAATATGTAAGAAAAATGGATAAATTTCATATGGGAGCATTACTAAATAATAACAAGAAGCACTACATTAATAAATACTATTTAAAAAGTTATCCTACAGAATCAAACATTACTTTCCCTCAAATCTGATATTTCCAGGAAATACTGACAAGTAAATTTCATATCATCAGCAACAATTACCATTAATCGAAATTCCATGGCATATAGGGATCGTAAGCTGTTTTAATTTATCTTTAGTTTTTTAGTAATACCCCGCTCCCAATATCATAATTCCTTTAAAATTCTTCAGTGTTAAAAATTAATCTATAAGAAATTGTTAATGAGTGAAACTTTAGGACCAGATATCATCCTTATAGTACAAAAAGCTATGTCCGAATTTGCCGAAGAGAATAAAGTTGGTTTGACTCAAGATTGCGAGGTTTATAGTCGTGAATCGACTTTAACAATACTGTGTTAGGGGGATTGCAATTAAAAAAGTATTGCATTTAACTTACATTCATTGGTAAAAAGTAAATTAGGAAACTTTAGTATAATTAAGAGCGTCAAATTTTTTTATACAAAATTAGTTATTAAAAAGAGTTCCAAGCAGTTAGCTTAAAATTAAAACGTTCCTCCAGTTACCATCAGAATAATCTTTCACCAAAATATTGATCCTTATCAGTTTTTTTGTGGAGAAAACAGCGAACTTTGTCACTGATGTAAAGACAAAGGATTGAGCGACGGTGCAAGGCTTTGTTAAGTGCTTTTTTGATAGCCGACAGTTAACGAGAAGGAGCTACCAGTAACCTTTACAGGCGATGGATGGCTGTAGGAAATTGAGGCTGTGTCACTGGACCTTGGAACGTTTGCATTGGACGCAGGTGCTGGCTCAGCAAAGTTCGTCATGTTTAATTCTCGGTCAGATAAGGTAAGCAACATCTGGAAGGCTTTTTCGATTAATGGGTTAGAGAAGCGGGAAAAAGATGCCAAGACGCCTTCTCTAAAATAAATAGGAATATAATGATGCGGCTTTCCCTTGTACACGTCACAGTTTATGTGGAAATTTCCAGATTTAAAGTGAACGTCTAGGATTTGAGCGATCTTGGGATTATAATAAAATTGTTAGGTTTGGTTTAGCCCCCTGTGCTTCTACATTTACGTTGTAGTCGATAAATTTTGCTTGGAGGTCAATTTATTTGTGCGTCAAGTGAGTCAGATCATCGGTGACGACTGTTCTCTTGCCTTTTGATGTGCCAGATATCTGTTATAACCTGCGATATGACGTTTAGCTAACTTAATCCTGCTGTGAAATACGGGAAGGGGCGGTCTGGATTACAGAAAACAACGCATTGTGCTCTGTAAAAATAGTTAAAGTGCATCCTTCCACCTGGTGAGCGAAATAATTCACTACGATGAAACTGACTGGAAACACGCGGCAAAAGGTACTGCATTTCTTCTCGGTTAGCTTCGAAACTTTGTAGAACGAATTTATTGGGTATCCCCCCTATCCTCTTTTACTTGTCTGAAGGACACCATCAATCCCTCAACGGAGGAATCTGTCACTAGGAAAGGAATAGCTCTTTCTAGGCGTTTACATGCAAAAACAGTATGAAGACAGCCAAAGTGTCCATGGCAAAAGTAAAAGGCTTTAAGACTTCCTCCGTCCAACTAAGTAGAAAATTTCTTGCATTTATCCACTTTCACGGTCTGTATTCAGTGGCAGAGAGAGTTAGTCTCATTTAAAAAATAAGTTTGAGGTAAATCTTTTCTATCCCAAGAAGTATCTGAGTTAAGTGAAGGTACATATGTAGTTTAGACTTGCGTATGAAGAGTCAAATTTTTGTTATTTGAGATATGCCCTCATTTGTAACACGTTAGCGTAAAAGGTTAGCTTAGAAAAGCCCAAAATGCAGTTTGCCAGAATAATGCGAAGTTTGCCTTTTGGCAAGTCCCAGAATATTGTTCGTAGATGCGAGTATTTCTCATCGGGTCACACCTTTGTAATCAGAAAGGTTATTCAAATATACGAACACAAATCCCAATCCCACTAAAACCAAGTCGATAAAAGGATGGAAGGTTTATGCATTGTGTTTTAGGCCAGAAAGGATTCGAATCTACTCGATTAATCTGAATTTACAAAAGGTGTATGTTTAGTTTTGGTTCGGTATCGAAAGGTAACTATTATTAGGCCTTAACCAGGACCATCTGGCAGCATATGCTCACACCGTGAATGTGATCGGGATAAATCCATTACGTTAGGCACCAGGGAGCGGTTACTTTCCGTCCGTATGGCCTTCAGAGTCCTAATATCTCTACAGGGTTTTCACTTTACTGACCAATATAAATGTTGCTGCCTAAGTGATTTTAGAGGATCGAATATTACCAGCACACATTAATTGTTTAAACACGTCTTTGAAGGAACCATCTTTGAGGGCGAGAGAAACTGATCTCTTACTTTCCCTTGCGGAGCTTCCTGGGACGAAGAGAAGACACTGAGCACTTGCACGAACTGTAGATCCATAGTGCCCCAAAGGTTGTACAAAGCAGATGAGAGGTACACCTGCTCATCTTAAAACATTGCAGTACCTGCATTGATTGATCTTAGCCTTTTTAGGTCTACCAAGATATCGAAGTGAAGCAGAAAATCGTCACACAATAAAAAGTAGGAAACCTTAGCAACCATATCCATAAAATGTCGTGTGGAAGCCACAGGCTGAGAAGAGAGTGATTAGAATGCCTCCAGCAAACTGTAACCTCAGCTCCTCAGGGTCCCTAATTTGATCCTTATTTGGAAAACATATGATGATAACCGCAGGAGCGCTCCTTTTAGCTATCTTACCACCCGCCACTGAACCCGGGGATGAGTTACTTTCTCTTTCTTTACCAGAAAGGGCTCGCAACTTTGAAATATTCTCCTTAAGTTTGTGTGGCTACCAAGACTTCCCTGTTCCCCCATGGGTTAAGAGCTTGGTACGCATTTGTCAGCTGGGCGATAATGGCTATACGACCTTAAAATGTGCCTGACTATTTGAAAAACGGATATAGCAGCTCGTTAAACTACATCGAGATAATAAGGCATATTGATGACATTGAGGAGCAACTATGCAGAGACGTCATCAAAAAATTTTGCCCATCGAGTGGAAGTGTGCAGCCCAAGCCTCGGTGGACATTTAGGCGATATTACTTTTCATCCATAATTGCCATGACTCAAATAATATAATCCATTAGTGAAATCAATAAATTTTCACCAATAACACTGTTGTATTTACTGCTAATTTCAATCCGTCTTAATTTAACACCCGTTATTAAGCTATTGCTTTACTGTTAGTATTACTAGGACAGTTCGTAAATAAAAAACATCATATACGTAAGAAGATTATTCATCGCTATTTTATACGAAAACATTCAACCATATTTAGAAAAGTAAAACGAAAGTTGGCTAAAATGTTTTACTTTCAACATGAAAGCAAGCCAAAATATAGAACAATGTGTAATGAATCAATGGTTTTAAGTTTTCCCCAAATAATTTTTGAACCAAAGAAACAAAACAAATAAGACCAAACTCTGATACTGTGGAGAGAAATGCAGCCAATTTCAGAAGAAGAACCTTGCAAATAAAAATTGAAATACTTTGACAGCGGTAATTGCAAAGACAGGTAATGCAACAAAATATTATTTTTTGAGTGTTTGTTCAGTTTTTTAATATTGCTGAATTATATTCTTCCAGAAAATTCGATATTTCCTTTTCGCATTACCTATGGAACAAACTTTCATTATTTACACCATTACGGAAACTATTTAAATATTTATCGATTAAATATTTCACAACCCTAAACCAGTAACATGTATTGAAAATAATTTGCCAAATTGTATATCGGATTACAAATGTGTATTTAAATTTGGCTATTAAGAGAGTTTTCAGCGCATAGGATCAAAAATCTAAATTACCCTCTAGCCATTCCTTTTTTTCTCGCTTTAAAATGATCAACATAACTTTTTACTTTTCTCACATTACTTGCCACTTATTTCAGGCTATCAAACGATGTCTAAGATTTTAAAATAAACATAGTAATTGAAATTTTTATGGCAACGTAACTTTGCCAAATGTTAATAAATATTTAAAATCAAATAAGCACGACGTTTAATATAGTAATTTTGCCGAAAATTCAAGCTTATTGTATTACGGTTTTAGAGAAGCCGAAAAAAATCTCATAATGAAATAAAAATTCTCTCGTAACTGAGGCCTATATTAAAGCTGGTACTGCTTTGGTTGCATAGAAATCAGCTCGTCGACATTTTCAAATAACACTTTCTTACATTTTAGGCGTTATTATGTTAGACGGAATATATATATCGACACAATTGTCCGCCATGTCTGTTTGATCGGTAAAAGATTTTATTTTTTTATTGTTTTTCCTAATTCAAAACAGAGATCACAAACTGAGGTACTGTATGAGGCCCTTTTAACAGATACAAAAATAATCTTTAATGTACATGAATATAAAATAAGCAACAGCGTATATAAATATACTATGAATTAATCTTGCACTGAATAAATAAGTCTACAAAAATGTCTTGGGGATTACTTGAAAATTACTCACTGAGATGCTTGCGTCTTAATTACGCCCGACAGAAGGAAGGGTAGATTATTATTGAGTTAAACACTGAATTAAGCACCTCTAATACTCAAGGTTATGGGCTCAGATGAGAATTCTAGTTCACAAATAAACTGGTAAAGTTAGGGAAGGCGATAATTCAATTAATGATACCTTTTAAGTTCGTAAGTATTTTTTGAAGGGGAAGGTGAAGATCTTCTTCTGGTGATGATGATGGCACCTAGTCCAGCTGTCCAAGGTTACCGAATGAGAAGGTGATCCTAGACCGGTGATATAATGGATCTTATGCCGGATCACGAAGGTGAGTCTAACGGTGACTCAAATCGGACTTCTTCCTCGAAGTACCTGTCTCATTATTCGGCTCCCGGAGTGGGAAGCTAAAACCGATTACCTAGCTACGTCTAGGGTAATCCGCAGAGAAAGTGCCTATGTATCCTCAGACTCTGAAGGGGGGAGGGGCTGCGAGAAGTTTGGAATCTACAAGTACCGTGATGGCAACAAGCAATTCCCCGAGAAGTTCCTTCCTTGCAGGGGGCGAACGGTTTCCTTTGTGGATCGGGTTCCACACAAACTCAACGTAGGTCCAAGATTTTCTGCCTGATTCCAAAGAGAAGTTTTTTTTTATTTCCCTCGCTAACAAAATCGAGAGAGAGAATCGAATTCTCGTAAAATCCGCATCGTCGCGCGAAAGACCTTTTTCATCTTTGGGCATACAGTATGTCTTTCATGCCTTTGAGCCATATCGGAATTTACGGTGGCGCAAAAAAGGGCGACAGAGAATTTGAGGTGAGAGGTGCATTTAGTTATACGAGAGGGCACGCAGCTTGGGTCGGAGTATTTCTGCGTAAACTTATGTACGCGGTATTTAGACTTCTACAATCAGAAAGGCAAAATGGAGAAAAGGAAAAACTTTATAATGACAATATCGAAATTTTACAATGCCAAAGTTTACAACATATTTATATAAATAAATATAAATAGGTCAGATATGTAAAATGTTTCCGAATATCAAGAATATTCTAAACTAAATGCTAAGTTTCTTTCGTCATCATGTAAGGCTACTGAGTCATTTAATAGTCATACCGTGACTATCTTCATCATAGGGAAAATCAAAAAATCAGTCAAGATCTTCATGAACGCATTGTAGCTCTTCATAAGAGTGGTATTGGTAAAGAAAGATCATGGTAGAGCTTAAAGTAACTTAAATGTCAGTTTGTATCATAATAAGGAAATAAAAGTCTCGTAATTCAATTTATGCCTTGGTTGTTCTGTATGACCTCGGATGATAACGGAACGTCCAGCTGGAAGACTTTCTAGGAGGGTATGTGATAATTCATTGACTTGTCTTAGATATCTGCAGTAAGATCTAGAAACAAGTGGAGCTGAAGTTAGTAAGTATACACTAAGTAGAACGGTGCCGCGTTTTGACCCTTTTGGCTTACTCCAAGAAAGAATACACTCCTTAAGAAAATTCACTGCAAATGAACAATTACAAAAACCTGCAACGTTCTTGGAAAAAGTGTGCAGCTTATGCCCCCAAAAGTACGATCCTAAGAGGCAAATTCAAAGGTGAATTAATCTTGGGATGGGGTTGATTACCTCATCAGAGGATGGAAGAATTAAAGGCAAAATGTACAAGGGAATTTTGGAAAGATATTTATTATTTAGCTTTGGTGTTTTTTTAACCGGAATCCACGATGGGTCATTTGAATGGCCAAGTGAATCACCTGACCTGATTCCCATTGAAATTATGTCGAAGGAAATGAAATTCACTGTCCAGAAACAAGATCCGCATAACTTATCTGATTTGAAGTAAATATGTTTCGAGGAATGGAACAAAATCAGCCCAGGTCCCGGTAGAAAGATCGTAAGAGACTACAACTCACAACGCCAGAAACCTGAAATATACAATAAGGGTTATGCAACCAAGTTCTAAACCATGTTGTATGTGTTGTAAACCTTTGCTTTGCCAAATATCAATATTGTCCTTAGAAACACTTTCTTTTTATCATTTTGCTTTTCTGATACTTACATTATATTAATCGCATTAAAGCTCCACCTTTCTTGTATATTTCATTTTTCTGTGTTAAATAAAAATGTTAAAATTTTAATTTCTAAATCATTGTTGTATTTTTTGCGGCACACTGTAAATACAAAAACATTACATTTATATCCTTTTATTATTGTTTTTTGAGGCGTTCGTAATGTCCAATTTTATTTTATATATTAAAAATATAAATCTTATAACCATGTAAGTATTTAATCATAAGCATAACCTTTGCTTCCTAGAATCGCGTTCTATCTGTTTACAAGCTTATAAATTATACGCTCTTAAAGTTATTTAAGTTTTAATGCAAAATATGAATCCAATTCATTTACAAATACTTCTTTTAATGTCAACCTTACAAATTATTCTGTAATTCCTTAAACAAGTGATAATCAGAATGAGCATGGTCAGAAGAATATAGGAGAGAAAGCAATTTTTTCCATATTATTTCCTCAAAAAGATCATTGGTCGTCTGAGCTGTGTAAGAAGTGAAGTATCTTGATGGAGGATGACACCATTGGTGTTGAATAAGGAGTATGCCTTTCGCCCAATGAGGATTTCAAACGACGAAGGTGATTGCAATAAAAATATTAGCATTAATTCTTTGATTTTTTTCTAACAGTTCGTAATGAACAATTCCTTCAATATCCCACTATACATTTAACATCATCTTTGTTGAACGAAGTCCTCTCGATTGTTGAGAAATTCTTCTAGCTCGAATTATTCACAAAGAAGGTGCTTAACGACATCAAAAAGGATGCAGTTCTCATCAACAGTAACAAGCCTGCACAAAAAAATAGTGCTTAAACCTCTCATGAAAGCAATGACTCACGGAATGCAACGTGCTGTTTTAGATTCGGCATGGAGAGTTCTTGCGGGACTCAGTTTCCAAACACTGGAACCTTTCCGATCCAATACAGTTAGCATAAGACATTAATACGGTTAGGTGAAATTATTTTGCCAGTTCCCTATAAGTTTTAGGATGATTTGCTCTGACAACAGCTTCCAACTCTTACGAATATTTCTTTTAGGATGATCTTCTTTTGATCGGTCGTTTAGACTGAAACTGAACTTCGGGAACTGAAAAAACACCTTGCAACTTCTTACATTTACTCTTTCATCCCCATAAGTGCTGTAATTGCATTGACACCTTTATAAAATTCATAGAGTAAAACATATCTAATGTTATTTTGAAAGGACGAACATAACAAAGAATATTATGAACAATATTTTTTATAATATGTAAGAAAAATGGATAAATTTCATATGGGAGCATTACTAAATAATAACAAGAAGCACTACATTAATAAATACTATTTAAAAAGTTATCCTACAGAATCAAACATTACTTTCCCTCAAATCTGATATTTCCAGGAAATACTGACAAGTAAATTTCATATCATCAGCAACAATTACCATTAATCGAAATTCCATGGCATATAGGGATCGTAAGCTGTTTTAATTTATCTTTAGTTTTTTAGTAATACCCCGCTCCCAATATCATAATTCCTTTAAAATTCTTCAGTGTTAAAAATTGATCTATAAGAAATTGTTAATGAGTGAAACTTTAGGACCAGATATCATCCTTATAGTACAAAAAGCTATGTCCGAATTTGCCGAAGAGAATAAAGTTGGTTTGACTCAAGATTGCGAGGTTTATAGTCGTGAATCGACTTTAACAATACTGTGTTAGGGGGATTGCAATTAAAAAAGTATTGCATTTAACTTACATTCATTGGTAAAAAGTAAATTAGGAAACTTTAGTATAATTAAGAGCGTCAAATTTTTTTATACAAAATTAGTTATTAAAAAGAGTTCCAAGCAGTTAGCTTAAAATTAAAACGTTCCTCCAGTTACCATCAGAATAATCTTTCACCAAAATATTGATCCTTATCAGTTTTTTTGTGGAGAAAACAGCGAACTTTGTCACTGATGTAAAGACAAAGGATTGAGCGACGGTGCAAGGCTTTGTTAAGTGCTTTTTTGATAGCCGACAGTTAACGAGAAGGAGCTACCAGTAACCTTTACAGGCGATGGATGGCTGTAGGAAATTGAGGCTGTGTCACTGGACCTTGGAACGTTTGCATTGGACGCAGGTGCTGGCTCAGCAAAGTTCGTCATGTTTAATTCTCGGTCAGATAAGGTAAGCAACATCTGGAAGGCTTTTTCGATTAATGGGTTAGAGAAGCGGGAAAAAGATGCCAAGACGCCTTCTCTAAAATAAATAGGAATATAATGATGCGGCTTTCCCTTGTACACGTCACAGTTTATGTGGAAATTTCCAGATTTAAAGTGAACGTCTAGGATTTGAGCGATCTTGGGATTATAATAAAATTGTTAGGTTTGGTTTAGCCCCCTGTGCTTCTACAATCACGTTGTAGTCGATAAATTTTGCTTGGAGGTCAATTTATTTGTGCGTCAAGTGAGTCAGATCATCGGTGACGACTGTTCTCTTGCCTTTTGATGTGCCAGATATCTGTTATAACCTGCGATATGACGTTTAGCTAACTTAATCCTGCTGTGAAATACGGGAAGGGGCGGTCTGGATTACAGAAAATAACGCATTGTGCTCTGTAAAAATAGTTAAAGTGCATCCTTCCACCTGGTGAGCGAAATAATTCACTACGATGAAACTGACTGGAAACACGCGGCAAAAGGTACTGCATTTCTTCTCGGTTAGCTTCGAAACTTTGTAGAACGAATTTATTGGGTATCCCCCCTATCCTCTTTTACTTGTCTGAAGGACACCATCAATCCCTCAACGGAGGAATCTGTCACTAGGAAAGGAATAGCTCTTTCTAGGCGTTTACATGCAAAAACAGTATGAAGACAGCCAAAGTGTCCATGGCAAAAGTAAAAGGCTTTAAGACTTCCTCCGTCCAACTAAGTAGAAAATTTCTTGCATTTATCCACTTTCACGGTCTGTATTCAGTGGCAGAGAGAGTTAGTCTCATTTAAAAAATAAGTTTGAGGTAAATCTTTTCTATCCCAAGAAGTATCTGAGTTAAGTGAAGGTACATATGTAGTTTAGACTTGCGTATGAAGAGTCAAATTTTTGTTATTTGAGATATGCCCTCATTTGTAACACGTTAGCGTAAAAGGTTAGCTTAGAAAAGCCCAAAATGCAGTTTGCCAGAATAATGCGAAGTTTGCCTTTTGGCAAGTCCCAGAATATTGTTCGTAGATGCGAGTATTTCTCATCGGGTCACACTTTTGTAATCAGAAAGGTTATTCAAATATACGAACACAAATCCCAATCCCACTAAAACCAAGTCGATAAAAGGATGGAAGGTTTATGCATTGTGTTTTAGGCCAGAAAGGATTCGAATCTACTCGATTAATCTGAATTTACAAAAGGTGTATGTTTAGTTTTGGTTCGGTATCGAAAGGTAACTATTATTAGGCCTTAACCAGGACCATCTGGCAGCATATGCTCACACCGTGAATGTGATCGGGATAAATCCATTACGTTAGGCACCAGGGAGCGGTTACTTTCCGTCCGTATGGCCTTCAGAGTCCTAATATCTCTACAGGGTTTTCACTTTACTGACCAATATAAATGTTGCTGCCTAAGTGATTTTAGAGGATCGAATATTACCAGCACGCATTAATTGTTTGAACACGTCTTTGAAGGTACCATCTTTGAGGGCGAGAGAAACTGAACTCTTACTTTCACTTGCGGAGCTTCCTGGGACGAAGAAAAGACACTGAACACTTGCACGAACTGTAGATCCATAGTGCCCCAAAGGTTGTACAAAGCGGATGAGAGGTACACCTGCTCATCTTAAAACATTGCAGTACCTGCATTGATTGATCTCAGCCTTTTTAGGTCTACCAAGATATCGAAGTGAGGCAGGAAATCGTCACACAATAAAAAGTAGGAAACCTTAGCAACCATATCCAAAAAATGTTGTGTGTAAGCCACAGGCTGAGAAGAGAGTAATTGGCCTGCCTTCAGCAAACTGTAACCTCAGCTCCTCAGGGTGCCTAATTCGATCCTTATTTGGAAAACATATGATGCTAACCGCAGGAGCGCTCCTTTTAGCTATCTTACCACCCGCCACTGAACCCGGGGATGAGCTACTTTCTCTTTCTTTAACAGAGAGGCTCGCAACTTTAAATATTCTCCTTAAGTTTGTGTGGCTCCTAAGACTTCCCTGTTTTCCCATGAATTGAGAGCTTGGTACGCATTTGTCAGCTGGGCGATAATGGCTATACGACCTTAAAATGTGCCTGACTGTTTGAAAAACGGATATAGCAGCTCGTTAAACTACATCGAGATAATAAGGCATATTGATGACATTGAGGAGCAACTATGCAGAGACGTCATCAAAAAATTTTACCCATCGAGTGGAAGTGTGCAGCCCAAGCCTCGGTGGACATTTAGGCGATATTACTTTTCACCCATAATTGCCATGACTCAAATAATATGATCCATTAGTGAAATCAATAAATTTTTACCAATAACACTGTTTTATTTACTGCTAATTTCAATCCGTCTTAACTTAACACCCGTTATTAAGCTATTGCTTTACTGTTAGTATTACTGGGACATTTAGTAAATAAAAAAAATCATATACGTAAGAAGATTATTCATCGCTATTTTATACGAAAACATTCAACCATATTTAGAAAAGTAAAACGAAAGTTGGCTAAAATGTTTTACTTTCAACATGAAAGCAAGCCAAAATATAGGCCAATGTGTAATGAATCAATGGTTTTAAGTTTTCCCCAAATATTTTTTGAACCAAAGAAACAAAACAAATAAGACCGAACTCTGATACTGTGGAGAGAAATGCAGCCAATTTCAGAAGAAGAACCTTGCAAATACAAATTGAAATACTTTGACAGCGGTAATTGCAAAGACAGGTAATGCAACAAAATATTATTTTTTTAGTGTTTGTTCAGTTTTTTAATATTGCTGATTTATATTCTTACAGAACATTCGATATTTCCTTTTCGCATTACCTATGGAACAAACTTTCATTATTTACACCATTACGGAAACTATTTAAATATTTATCGATTAAATATTTCACAACCCTACACCAGTAACATGTATTGAAACTAATTTGCCAAATTGTATATCGGATTACAAATGTGTATTTAAATTTGGCTATTAAGAGAATTTTCAGCGCATAGGATCATAAATCTAAATTACCCTCTAGCCATTCCTTTTTTTCTCGCTTTTAAATGATCAACATAACTTTTTACTTTTCTCACATTACTTGCCACTTATTTCAGGCTATCAAACGATGTCTAAGATTTTAAAATAAACATAGTAATTGAAATTTTTATGGCAACGTAACTTTGCCAAATGTTAATAAATATTTAAAATCATATAAGCACGACGTTTAATATGGTAATTTTGCCGAAAATTCAAGCTTATTGTATTACGGTTTTAGAGAAGCCGAAAAAAATCTCATAATGAAATAAAAATTCTCTCGTAACTGAGGCCTATATTAAAGCTGGTACTGCTTTGGTTGCATTGAAATCAGCTCGTCGACATTTTCAAATAACACTTTCTTACATTTTAGGCGTTATTATGTTAGACGGAATATATATATCGACACAATTGACCGCTATGTCTGTTTGATCGGTAAAAGATTTTATTTTTTTTATTGTTTTTCCTAATTCAAAACAGAGAGCACAAACTGAGGTACTGTATGAGGCCCTTTTAACAGATACAAAAATAATCTTTAATGTACATGAATATAAAATAAGCAACAGCGTATATAAATATACTATGAATTAATCTTGCACTGAATAAATAAGTCTACAAAAATGTCTTGGGGATTACTTGAAAATTACTCACTGAGATGCTTGCGTCTTAATTACGCCCGACAGAACGAAGGGTAGATTATAATTGAGTTAAACACTGAATTAAGCACCTCTAATACTCGAGGTTATGGGCTCAAGATGAGAATTCTAGTTCACAAATAAACTGGTGAAGTTAGGGAAGGGGATAATTCAATTAATGATACCTTTTAAGTTCGTACGTATTTTTTGAAGGGGACGGTGAAGATCTTCTTCTGGTGATGATGATGGCACCTAGTCCAGCTGTCCAAGGTTACCGAATGAGAAGGTGATCCTAGACCGGTGATATAATAGCTCTTATGCCGGATCACGAAGGTGAGTCAAACGGTGACTCAAATCGGACTTCTTCCTCGAAGTACCTGTCTCATTATTCGGCTCCTGGAGTGGGAAGCTATAACCGATTACCTAGCTACGTTTAGGGTTATCCGCAGAGAAAGTGCCTATGTAACCTCAGACTCTGAAGGGGGGAGGGGCTGCGAGAAGTTTGGAATCTACAAGTACCGTGATAGCAACAAGCAATTCCCCGAGAAGTTCCTTCCTTGCAGGGGGCGAACGGTTTCCTTTGTGGATCAGGCTCCACACAAACTCAACGTAGGTCCAAGATTTTCTGCCTGATTCCAAAGAGAAGTTCTTTTTTTATTTCCCTCGCTAACAAAATCGAGAGAGAGAATCGAATTCTCGTAAAATCCGCATCGTCGCGCGAAAGACCTTTTTCATCTTTGGGCATACAGTATGTCTTTCATGCCTTTGAGCCATATCGGAATTTACGGTGGCGCAAAAAAGGGCGACAGAGAATTTGAGGTGAGAGGTGCATTTAGTTATACGAGAGGGCACGCAGCTTGGGTCGGAGTATTTCTGCGTAAACTTATGTACGCGGTATTTAGACTTCTACAATCAGAAAGGCAAAATGGAGAAAAGGAAAAACTTTATAATGACAATATCGAAATTTTACAATGCCAAAGTTTACAACATATTTATATAAATAAATATAAATAGGTCAGATATGTAAAATGTTTCCGAATATCAAGAATATTCTAAACTAAATGCTAAGTTTCTTTCGTCATCATGTAAGGCTACTGAGTCATTTAATAGTCATACCGTGACTATCTTCATCATAGGGAAAATCAAAAAATCAGTCAAGATCTTCATGAACGCATTGTAGCTCTTCATAAGAGTGGTATTGGTAAAGAAAGATCATGGTAGAGCTTAAAGTAACTTAAATGTCAGTTTGTATCATAATAAGGAAATAAAAGTCTCGTAATTCAATTTATGCCTTGGTTGTTCTGTATGACCTCGGATGATAACGGAACGTCCAGCTGGAAGACTTTCTAGGAGGGTATGTGATAATTCATTGACTTCTCTTAGATATCTGCAGTAAGATCTAGAAACAAGTGGAGCTGAAGTTAGTAAGTATACACTAAGTAGAACGGTGCCGCGTTTTGACCCTTTTGGCTTACTCCAAGAAAGAATACACTCCTTAAGAAAATTCACTGCAAATGAACAATTACAAAAACCTGCAACGTTCTTGGAAAAAGTGTGCAGCTTATGCCCCCAAAAGTACGATCCTAAGAGGCAAATTCAAAGGTGAATTAATCTTGGGATGGGGTTGATTACCTCATCAGAGGATGGAAGAATTAAAGGCAAAATGTACAAGGGAATTTTGGAAAGATATTTATTATTTAGCTTTGGTGTTTTTTTAACCGGAATCCACGATGGGTCATTTGAATGGCCAAGTGAATCACCTGACCTGATTCCCATTGAAATTATGTCGAAGGAAATGAAATTCACTGTCCAGAAACAAGATCCGCATAACTTATCTGATTTGAAGTAAATATGTTTCGAGGAATGGAACAAAATCAGCCCAGGTCCCGGTAGAAAGATCGTAAGAGACTACAACTCACAACGCCAGAAACCTGAAATATACAATAAGGGTTATGCAACCAAGTTCTAAACCATGTTGTATGTGTTGTAAACCTTTGCTTTGCCAAATATCAATATTGTCCTTAGAAACACTTTCTTTTTATCATTTTGCTTTTCTGATACTTACATTATATTAATCGCATTAAAGCTCCACCTTTCTTGTATATTTCATTTTTCTGTGTTAAATAAAAATGTTAAAATTTTAATTTCTAAATCATTGTTGTATTTTTTGCGGCACACTGTAAATACAAAAACATTACATTTATATCCTTTTATTATTGTTTTTTGAGGCGTTCGTAATGTCCAATTTTATTTTATATATTAAAAATATAAATCTTATAACCATGTAAGTATTTAATCATAAGCATAACCTTTGCTTCCTAGAATCGCGTTCTATCTGTTTACAAGCTTATAAATTATACGCTCTTAAAGTTATTTAAGTTTTAATGCAAAATATGAATCCAATTCATTTACAAATACTTCTTTTAATGTCAACCTTACAAATTATTCTGTAATTCCTTAAACAAGTGATAATCAGAATGAGCATGGTCAGAAGAATATAGGAGAGAAAGCAATTTTTTCCATATTATTTCCTCAAAAAGATCATTGGTCGTCTGAGCTGTGTAAGAAGTGAAGTATCTTGATGGAGGATGACACCATTGGTGTTGAATAAGGAGTATGCCTTTCGCCCAATGAGGATTTCAAACGACGAAGGTGATTGCAGTAAATATTAGCATTAATTCTTTGATTTTTTTCTAACAGTTCGTAATGAACAATTCCTTCAATATCCCACTATACATTTAACATCATCTTTGTTGAACGAAGTCCTCTCGATTGTTGAGAAATTCTTCTAGCTCGAATTATTCACAAAGAAGGTGCTTAACGACATCAAAAAGGATGCAGTTCTCATCAACAGTAACAAGCCTGCACAAAAAAATAGTGCTTAAACCTCTCATGAAAGCAATGACTCACGGAATGCAACGTGCTGTTTTAGATTCGGCATGGAGAGTTCTTGCGGGACTCAGTTTCCAAACACTGGAACCTTTCCGATCCAATACAGTTAGCATAAGACATTAATACGGTTAGGTGAAATTATTTTGCCAGTTCCCTATAAGTTTTAGGATGATTTGCTCTGACAACAGCTTCCAACTCTTAAGAATATTTCTTTTAGGATGATCTTCTTTTGATCGGTCGTTTAGACTGAAACTGAACTTCGGGAACTGAAAAAACACCTTGCAACTTCTTAGATTTACTCTCTCATCCCCATAAGTGCTGTAATTGCATTGAAACCGAAATAAAATTCATAGAGTAAAACATGTCCAATGTTATTTTGAAAGGACGAACATAACAAAGAATATTATGAACAATAGTTTTATAATATGTAAGAAAAATGGATAAATTTCTTATTGTAGCATTACTAAATAATAACAAGAAGCACTTCATTAATAAATACTATTTAAAAAGTTATCCTACAGAATCAAACATAACTTTCCCTCAAATCTGATATTTCTAGGAAATACTGACAATTAAATTTCATATCATCAGCAACAATTACCATTAATCAAAATTCAAGGGAATATAGGGATCGTAAGCTGTTTTAATTTATCTTTAGTTTTTTAGTAATACCCCGCTCCCAATATCATAATTCCTTTAAAATTCTTCAGTGTTAAAAATTAATCTATAAGAAATTGTTAATGAGTGAAACTTTAGGACCAGATATCATCCTTATAGTACAAAAAGCTATGTCCCAATTTGCCGAGGAGAATAAAGTTGGTTTGACTCAAGATTGCGAGGTTTATAGTCGTGAATTGACTTTAACAATACTGTGTTAGGGGGATTGCAATTAAAAAAGAATTGCATTTAACTTACATTCATTGGTAAAAAGTAAATTAGGAAACTTTAGTATTATTAAGAGCGTCTAATTTTTTTATACAAAATTAGTTATTAAAAAGAGTTCCAAGCAGTTAGCTAAAAATTGAAACGTTCCTCCAGTTACAATCAGAATAATCGTTCACCAAAATATTGATCCTTATTAGTTTTTTTGTGGAGAAAACAGCGAACTTTGTCATTGATGTAAAGACAAAGGATTGAGCGACGGTTCAAGGCTTTGTTAAGTGCTATTTTGATAGCCGACAGTTAACGAGAACGAGCTACCAGTAACCTTTACAGGCGATGGATGGCTGTAGGAAATTGAGGCTGTGTCACTGGACCTTGGAAAGTTTGCATTGGACGCAGGTGCTGGCTCAGCAAAGTTCGTCATGTTTAATTCTCGGTTAGATAAAGTAAGTGCCATCTGAAAGGCTTTTTCGATTAATGGGTTAGAGAAGCGGAAAAAAGACGCCAAGACGCCTTCTCTAAAATATATAGGAATATAATGATGCGGCTTTCCCTTGTACACGTCACAGTTTATGTGGAAATTTCCAGATTCAAAGTGAACGTCTAGGATTTGAGCGATCTTGGGATTATAATAAAATTGTTAGGTTTGGTTTAGCCCCCTGTGCTTCTACAATCACGTTGTAGTAGATAACTTTTGCTTGGAGGTCAATTTATTTGTGCGTCAAGTGAGTCAGATCATCGGTGACGACTGTTCTCTTACCTTTTGATGTGCCAGATATCTGTTATAACCTGCGATATGACGTTTAGCTAACTTAATTCTTCTGTGAAATACGGGAAGGGGCGGTTTGGATTACAGAAAACAACGCATTGTGCTCTGTAAAAATAGTTAAAGTGCATCCTTTTACCTGGTGAGCGAAATAATTCACTACGATGAAACTGACTGGAAACACACGGCAAAAGGTACTGCATTTCTTCTCGGTTAGCTTCGAAACTTTGTAGAACGAATTTATTGGGTATCCCCCCATCCTCTTTTACTTGTCTGAAGGACACCATTAATCCCTCAACGGAGGAATCTGTCACTAGGAAAGGAATAGCTCTTTCTAGGCGTTTACATGCACAAACAGTATGAAGACAGCCAAAGTGTCCATGGCAAAAGTAAAAGGCTTTAAGACTTCCTCCGTCCAACTAGGTAGAAAATTTCTTGCATTTATCCACTTTCACGGTCTGTATTCAGTGGCAGAGAGAGTTAATCTCATTTAAAAAATAAGTTTGAGGTAAATCTTCTCTATCCCAAGAAGTATCTGAGTTAAGTAAAGGTACATATGTAGTTTAGACTTGCGTATGAAGAGTCAAATTTTTGTTATTTGAGATATGCCCTCATTTGTAACACGTTAGCGTAAAAGGTTAGCTTAGAAAAGCCCAAAATGCAGTTTACCGGAATAATGCGAAGTTTGCCTTTTGGCAAGTCCCAGAATATTGTTCGTAGATGCGAGTATTTCTCATCGGGTCACACTCTTGCAATCAGAAAGGTTATTCAAATATACGAACACAAATCCCAATCCCCCTAAAACCTAGTCGATAAAAGGATGGAAGGTTTATGCATTGTGTTTTAAGCCAGAAAGGATTCGAATCTACTCGATTAATCCGAATTTACAAAACGTGTATGTTTAGTTTTGGTTCGGTATCGAAAGGTAACTATTATTAGGCCTTAACCAGGACCATCTGGCAGCATATGCTCACACCGTGAATGTGATCGGGATAAATCCATTACGTTTCTTACCAGGGAGTGGTTACTTTCCGTCCGTGTGGCCTTCAGAGCCCTTATATCTCTACAGGGTTTTCACTTTACTGACCAATATAAATGTTGCTGCCTAAGTGATTTTAGAGGATCGAATATTACCAGCACGCATTAATTATTTGAACACGTCTTTGAAGGTACCATCTTTGAGGGCGAGAGAAACTGAACTCTTACTTTCACTTGCGGAGCTTCCTGGGACAAAGAGAAGACACTGAACACTTTCACGAACTGTAGATCCGTAGTGCCCCAAAGGTTGTACAAAGCGGATGAGAGGTACACCTGCTCATCTTAAAACATTGCAGTACCTGCATTGATTGATCTCAGCCTTTTTAGGTCTATCAAGATATCGAAGTGAGGCAGAAAATCGTCACACAATAAAAAGTAGGAAACCTTAGCAACCATATCCAAAAAATGTCATGTGGAAGCCACAGGCTGAGAAGAGAGCGATTGGCCTGCCTTCAGCAAACTGTAACCTCAGCTCCTCAGGGTCCCTAGTTCGATCCTTATTTGGAAAACATATGATGCTAACCGCAGGAGCGCTCCTTTTAGCTATCTTACCAGCCACCACTGAACCCGGGGATGAGTTACTTTCTCTTTCTTTAACAGAGAGGCTCGTAACTTTAAATATTCTCCTTAAGTTTGTGTGGCTACCAAGACTTCCCTGTTCCCCCACGGGTTGAGAGCTTGCTATGCATTTGTCAGCTGGGCGTTAATGGCTATCCGACCTTAAAATGTGCCTGACTGTTTGAAAAACGGATAGAGCAGCTCGTTGAACTTCATCGAGAGGCATTCAAGTTTGCCTAACAAGGCAGCCAGTCCCTCGTGTGGGAATAGGGGTTGACTGCGGTTACGACGGAAATGGACAACTCATAAAATGTTTCCGCAGTTTTTGTCACGTATTCTAAAGGGCTTGCTCAAGAGATGATAGCACGGACATTTTCAGCCTTATAGGAATAGAGCTGTGGAAACACTTTCTTCGGAAATTCCAGGCCAACTGATTCCTCTTGGGGGCCAACGAAAAACTTTATCCGCCAAAGCAACCACTAAATCAGTGGTAATGATAAAATGCTTGTCAAAATGCACTAGTAGTTAGATATTTGAAAATAATTTTTAGTCATTCGGTAGCAAACGTTTGAAATGATTTGTCTAAATAGATAGTTGATAATGAATGCATTTAGTGAATGCAATTATTGTCTGCGAAATCCTGCTTAAATATTACGTACTTTAAAAAAAATTAAGCCTCATTTATTGATGATTTTATATCAGTGGAGCAAGAAGCATATAAACTTTGGTGAAGAAATATATATGACTTGACATATGTAGAACAATTATATTCGCCTAACAGTGTTTATACTTCGGGTAAAAATGTACATAATAAGCCTATACAAGTGACCCTTCCGGGCACAAACCACTGACATAAGTGTTTGGCTATCCGAATGTCTGCAAGTTCTCTTACTTAAACCATGATTTCCCTAAAGTAATTTGAATAGCTTTTTGCGGGCGCAAAATTTGTATTTTTTTATTAGACTTGAAATCTTTTGGTGTTTAAAACCGAAGGCTTCTTTCAAATGACATTTTTAAATAAAGAATGCTAATTACACTTACATTCATAAATTTTTCGAGGAAATGTTTTTTTGTGTTTCTTATAGTGTTTTTTCCTGTCAATTTGAGCTCTGCAATTTATTTATCTCACTCAGCTTATTTTATTACGGCTTTGTTATGATAAGTGAATTCGTATATTAACAATATTTTTTTCTTACATCCCTAAACTTTATTCGGTAATTGTTTCCATGCTTTACTTGTAATCTAATATTTTTTACATTTTTGAAGTATAAACATTTTTTATCTTCCTAATTTATTCGGCTTGTAAAGATTATCCTAATATATTTTTCACCATGACAAATATTCTGTCTGAAATCATTAAAATTTGAGAAGAACGTACCAACCATAATCTGCAATTAAACTATGGGACCAGCACAAAAAATTCGCTCATCATATCAAGAGCAAAACGTGCATTAAAAATTTTAGAAGATGGAGCAAATGTCGAACAATATTGTTGCCTTTTGGAATTCCTATGATTTAAACAGAAGGAAAGGATCACTTGACAGATTGCTATTTCTGCATGATAAACCTCGAAGACATGTTTATCAATTTATTTCTCAAAATTTTGAAATCAACCTGTAAACTGGACATAGGGAACCATTTCATATGAAATAATTATTTTAGATTATATTGCATTATCTTTTCGCAATTTAAGGAAATCATTCCATGAGTGTCTTGTACCCTTTTATATTTTCTAGACAATTTGGGGGAAATTCTTTTTCATTTATTTCGAAGAAAGTTCTGGTAGGGCTTTGAATGATAATCAAGAATTCCTTTTGAGTTATGGCATTGGCCAATGAAGGTTTCATCTTTGATGAACAGGCCAGGAAATGACAAAAGAGGTACCTGGAACAGCTGCCTTCAGTTAGCAATGTTTTAATAGAATTCTTCATGAAACCCCAAGTTGGATCTGGAGAGGTTGGAATATTATTTTATTTTCTGTCAACAAGTCGCTCACGTATGTTGAATGTGGGATCAGCAGTTCTGAGGTCAGATCATGCCGGCCAATTTCTCTCCACCCAATACTGCTCTTTAGCTCTGCTGTCTCACATGAACAGAAAGCAGGGATACTCCGTGTATCTGCATTACTGACTAAAAAGGAGAATACCATTTTAAGGTCATTACAAATAATTTAACTGTGTTTATGATATTTCTTTTCTGTCTCCATGCTTTTCACGATGACTGATTTGTAATTGTATAAGAGGACCTTCTCTGATGAACATTCGTCATTCAGCTTACTTATAGATCGGAACACGCAATTCATTTAGTAAACCGTTTATGTTATGGCAATGCAAATAGATACTGTTACTTCAAAAGTACTAAACAAAACTTACAGTTTCAACATTGATCTTTTGGCTCTCGCCATTTCATAATTATACCAACTTATCACCTGTTTCCTTGGTCCACATCGTTAATTTCTGGACACATTCCTTGGAATCCTTATGAGGAGCCCCATTTTTTTTTTTAGTGATCACTATTTTCTACTTTATCATATGCAAAATAGGCTTTGTTGACACATCTTACCTGAAAATGGAGCAACTGCCACATATATAAAAAATGAGACCGGGTTGTTTAGGCACAAAAGACTAGCAGATGTAGTCATGATCTGAAAAGACAAATAAATAAGTTTAAATAATGTCTGATAATCTCTTTTATATAGACTTTTATATCTTTTTTTGCAGAATGCGATAGTAATCCCTCATATAGGGTGGCACAAAACCTCTCACCGCTCTGTTTCACGTTTAACTCACGTTTAGCTGTTTGCTAATATTGACTTTTCTACGAGTCGAGGTCAAGGTGTTAGTAAAATTGATAAATAGCATAGCTAATTTATGTTTTTTCCTTTTAATATTTATAATTAACAAAAAATAGATAATAAAATAATAAAAGCAATCAGCTGAACAGTCATATTTACTTACGGAAAAAACAATACAATTGTGCTTATTCAGAGATTAAGCTTTATATAAAAAACATGAAGTGATAGAAAAAAACTAACTGTAGTGTTTAAATCAGACTTGACAATTTTAGTGTAAATCAATTTAAAAATCGGACTCAACAGAAATTATGTTCAAAATTTGTTCCCCTGTCTTAGCAAAGCCAATGAACAGTCCTAGTCATGTGTACCTCCAAATGAGGAAAAGCCTCTCAACTAGGCCAAACTTACCGATCTTATCAGGGATTTAGAGTTTACAAATTCGGTGCTGAAAAATTTGTCCCACGCCTTCGAGAGGACAACTTGATGGCACCGGGAACAACATTTTCCTGATATATGAAATGAGAGGAAAAATAACGCAGGTTCTTTTGGCATATCACGAAAAAACCTTAATTTTATTGTACTGTTGCAATGTTGAGTGGCTAATTGAATCATTGAGCTACCATATAACTCATCAGAGAGAAGAGTATTTGAAGACTCGTCCAAACGATGTTTAAAAGCTGAACTTCTGATCATTGGAAATGAGGTTTTATTAGTCCCTGTCCCACATTCCATACTCCGTGAGAAAGGCTAGGATGACATTAAAATTTTAACTGATGATCTGGCATACGATCAACATACCTGGACGATTTATAGAGATTAGTAGGCAAAACTAATCCCATTCTCGACATTATTTTCCCTAAAAAACGATTATTGAAGGAGACACAGGGAAATTAATAGCATGAGTAAACTATACCTTATTTTATATTAATTAGAGTTACTTCATTAGCAGTAGCCATTCCTATTGAATATATTCTTTCTCAAAGGTTATCCCAGAGCATTCATGTGCACACTCCCCAATAGACGTGATGCAATCCGTTGCATAGGTTTTTTTTTCTTAAATAGTGGCGAGTAAATTGTGGATGCAAGTTGGATACAAGAAATTACAAAGTTTCTTGTTTATATTTGATAGCTGAACAGATGAGAAACATTATGTACATTGTGAATGGCCATCCAGAGATAATTTTGAACCTGGGCCGCATATTGTTTTTTCAACGCCCCCTGTCCTACTAGCAAAGAATGAGCTTCCATAGTTTCACTTTAAGCAAAGTTTGATCAAAACTTTCCGCAAATTTATGTATAAGGAAGGTTCTACTGTACCTTCCCATCTCGAGAGTGATTTTCCTTATATATCTAATGATATCCTTGATGCCGAGAATTTGGATAGTCTTCAAATTTTAAATTTGATGAAGGCTACCCTGTTCGAAAACGCGTGATTCCAACTGAGCAAAATGTCTGGCAGGCATTAAAATCAGTTGTCAATTATTTTCATGGCAATAGTTTAATACTAGAATGTCAGTCCGTTGAAGAAAACTTGATGGAAACTTGATGGACGCGCATGTCCATTAAATTGCATTTTTTTGTGTTCTCACTTGCACTATTTTTCTTAAGTATGCGAGGATTATATGATGAACTGAGCTACCGATTTCACCAAGATATTAATATAATATAAGAGAGTTATCGGGGTAATTAGGATATCAATATGCTGGCGGACTATTTCTCGTGTTTCATACTCAAAGAATATGACACCGAAAGCTCCCCCAAATTTTATCATTTCATCAATAAACGTTTTTTCATGTTCATTTGATGGATAAAACTATGTAATTACATTTATTTTTAATTTTCAATAGTGTTTTTATAATATTACTCCTATCTATAGTGCTTAATCTCAAGAAAATGAATAAATTTACGAATGGATTTTGCCGCCTTATAATGATTGGCAAAGCCGTCTCCTGTACGAGAACCAGGTCCAGGTTAACCTGGAAGACGGTGTGCAGCCCCTGGTGTTTCTTGGGGCGGAGGGTCTGCACATTCCACTGCAGCACCTTCAGCGTGGGCACCGGTGCTTAGGCTGGGTGGGTGGGACTATCACTCTGCACCTCCATCTTGGTTGTGGGAGTGCAGTGGGTGGAAAGGGTGTTGGGTGGGCCCCTTCGGCGTTGAAAAAGATGGTGGGGGATGGAGGGCATCCACTGTGACGGCGGTAAGTACCTCTTTGCGGAAATTCTGCTCGTTGGGAGCTGCGGTGCCCTGCCGCCGGTCGAGCAGCCTGTTCACAAGCCGCACCACACACACGAGGATGACGTATACAATGGTTCTGCCCTCTTCGTTGAGTGCCTCGCCGTAGCTAGAGGGTCCACGTGGAGATTCTGTCAGAGTTTGTTCACTAGGAAGCGCTATGGGTGGCTCTTCTACGGGGTAAGCGCGGTGGGCTCGACGCCTGTGCCACCCCCTTCTTCTCTGTGGCTTTGGGCCACAGGAGGTAGGTGGCTGGGTGGAGGTGTGAGCGAAGTTGATGGTTGTGCAGCTGCTGGTTCCCCCTCTCGCAGCCAACCCGTCCCCATTTCCTATCTCGACCTGACTTGTGCTGGACTGTTGAGGGGTGGGGGGTGGGGGGAACGCCCACGCCAGCTTGTTTCGTGGTGGCGCTGGAACAAAGCGTCGGCTATCTTGTTTCTGAAGGGGGGGACACGTGGTTCCCCCTGCTGCTTCTGTTGCCCACTCGTTGCCGCTCCTTCTTCTGTGGACCACCCAGATGTGTGCCAGGCAGTGCGGGAGTTGTAGGTGGATGGGTAACCCACTCTAACCTGACTGGTGGTGGCACGGAAACAAAGCGACGATTTCTTTGTTGCTGCGTGAGTGAAGCACGTGGTTTCCTTTACTGCTGCTGCCGGTGACCCTGTGGTATTCTCCTCATTAGCTCGGGGCAGTTCACGTCCCATGCGTGGTGCCCCTTAGTGCAGTTAGGGCGCCGTGCCGTAGTGGTCTCGCTTGCCTTGTGGCAACCGATGCACTCCTCCTTCGGGTGCGCTTGGCTGCACACGCCGCACCTGACGGGGTGTTGGCACATGGCCTGGATATACTCGAAGCAATGGCACTTATAGCATCTCAAAGGCTCACTCTGATAGGGGCGTAGCGGCCCCAGCTGCCCAGGTCCAACTTGGGTGGTGGCGGCCCCTTGTAAACTACAAAGATTTGCCTGGTTGTGTCCTTGTCTCTGTGTGCGAGGAGCCGTGTTGCCGAGAGCACGTGGAGGTGGGCCTCAACAGCCTAGAGGGGGAGAGTGGTGGAGTAGTGCTCAAGCACCACCTTGTGCCTCCTTACGCTATGGTCGAGCAGGATCACTCGGTCCCCCTCCTCTGCAAGGCGGCACAGAACGGCCTCTGACTCATCGCCCTTCGGGGTGAGGACGTATTCACTGGTAAAAGTGGGGTGTATGTTAATTCGCAGGTCAACTCCGTCACAGTCTGGTAGGCACTAGTGGTGTTGTCCTGGTGCACTAGTTTGAACATTGAACGGGGGCCTCCTCGGGAATTCCGCGACTGTTACCCAGCCTCCCTTGTCTTCCTGCTGGGCCTCTTCAGTCTGGGGGCTCTCATCGCTAACGAAGCGACCGCTTTCATCGCCGGGGGCCTCTTCAGGCTCCCATCTGTCTGAGAACAATACTATAGGTTGCCGGCGTTCCTCTTCAGTGTGGATGTCTCCGTCGGTGACCCTGAATCCGACCCATTCCGCGTCCATTTCGTAGATCTCCCCGGGGTGGCTATGGGCACCGACCCTTGAAATAGTGGCGTCACTCTTCCGCCATCAGCTTTACAGTCCAAAGGGGAGGAAACACCGATGCCCTCCTTACAAGCAGGACAGGAACAGGAGGTATCTCCAATCAGCCCGTCAACGGTTGCTACTGCCTCTTTTGAGGTCCACGGAAACAGGAAGAATCTCCAAATAGACCGTGGCTGCCCTTACGAGACAAACGGAGCAGCAAAGGTGTAGCTAGTTTAAGCTAAAGTACAGTGAGCAATACCTTCGGCAGGGCGCAGTAAGCGTGATCGTCTTCGTGATGTCGCTGATGCTGCTTGCGATGATTTCATATGACGCTGTTGAATCTTCCTCGAGGGTGATATCCGTTGAGCACATGAACGTTGAGTTGAGGCTCCGAGATCTGGAGTAGCTGAATAATAAAGATAGATAGCCTCACCAAAAATATGAGCCAGATGTCGATTTAGTGAAATAATTCCTAGCCGTATAATCCTAGGCAATTTCCTATATTCTCGATCCTATCACAATCGGTAGTTGGAATAAATTGATGAGGGTAACTAATTTAATTTTCAAGTTTATTAACCAGACCAGTGGCGATAGGTTTAAATTTAATCCTCATCAGTATTGGTTGTTAAATTTGCAAAAATGTTCATTTGAGGAAATTTGGGATTATTTTAAAAATCCCCAAATAAGTAAACCCCCTCATCTAGTTAAAGAGTCTAATTTATTCCAAAATGAAGGTGTAATGCGATGTAGGGGTAGAATCAGTAATGCCGACTTGCCATACCATACAAGATTCCCTATTCTTCTTCCCTCCAAACATCATATAACGCCCACGAACAGAGCACGCATGCAGGAGTTCAGGAAACTCTATGTAAATTAAGGGAAAACTTTTGGATTCCCAAAGGCAGACAAAGGGTTAAAAACGTAATAAGTAAATGTTTTTTGTGAAGAAGGTTGGAGGAAGTATTTTATCCCTATCCTAAATCTCCTCCATTACCGAGAGAACGAGTGGAGTATGCTAAAATCTCGGAAATAGTAGGGGTAGATTATACGGGTGCTATCACCGTAAAAGATGAGTGAGGGAAACAAGGTAATAAAGAATCCCGGAAAGTTTATAAAGTTCTTTTTACTTGTGCAGCCATATAGCAATTCATTTCGACTTAGCCATGGATATGACAGCAGAAACATTTTAAAATATATTTATAAGGTTTGTCGTTAGAAGATCCTGTCCCAAAATTATTCTTAGTGATAATGCCACAAATTTTAAACTGATATTGGAGGATAGTGCTGTACAGAAAGAACTAGAGGAAAGACAATGCGAATGGAAATTTAGTTCCCCGAGAGCGCCCTAGTTTGGAAGATTCTATGAAAGGCTTATTGGTGTAGTAAAGGGATTTTTTTTAAGAAAAGTGCTATATGGAAATCCATTTATATTCATGATCTCCGTACCTTAATAGTTGAGATAGAATGTAGAGTTAATAACAGAACAGTTACCTATACCTATAATAACTTAAATGGACAAGAAACTCTTACCCCCTCTCATTTAATATATGGATTGCGCCTTAATTCCCTACCTGCAATAACCACGTCACCTCAAATAAAGGATCCTACGTTTATGGAAACTGTTCCGCTGAGTAGAAGATACTATAAGTTATCTAAAATTTCAAAACAATGGTTCGAACAGTGGAAACATAATTATTTGATCTCTCTTATGGATCGTGTAAATAATAAAGGTGGGGATGATGGTATAGGTAGTGATATTGAGAAAGGAAAAGTTGTGTTGATACATTCTGATAAAAACCGAGAAAACTGGTCGTTGGGTTTAAGACAGAAATTATTTAAGGGCCAAGATGGCGTGGTAAGAACAGCAAAATTAAAAACTCGATTAGGTAGCGTAATACGCACCCTTAGTAAATTGTATCCACTCGGAGATTAGGTGAAAGGATAAAATAAAAAAAATCAATCACCTAATACCAAACCTTCTGAATTAAAAAATCTTAACACAGAACCCGAAACCTTTAATAAGAAGGGAAAAGTTAGTACACTGTCTCAAGAATCCAGTAAAGACCAAAGGAAGCAGCGATATGCCGCCCTGAAGTCACAACAACAGTGGCGAACACTGAAAGATCTTGGTGGCCTCTAACTGTTTTTTGCCCTGGAAAGAGCTTTAGAATAATTTCCGTGAGTCTGTGAATCGTAAAAAGGGGAGAAAATCACAGGGGAGAGGGGGTTGATAAAATATGGGATTAGTAAATGTTAATTGTGTTAATATTTAATGGGATCAAAGATTGGATTAATGAAAAATTAGAGACGCATGATTAATTTGTTGCCATAATTTTTATTCCTCTCTTCGGACGCAGGATGTCGCAAATTTTTTACTCCTGGAAACGAAAGTGGGAATTGTAAATTGAAAATCCTTCTAATTTAGTATACTTATTATATTAAGTAAGTGAGGAGTAATAGTAGTAATGATTCGGGTTAATTAACTTTTAATAAGTGGTCGTCCTTGCGTTTTACGAAAGTGTATTGCTTCGAGTTGCCACCTAGCACAGCTCCGGGTGTATCAAGAAGTAGTTTTTTTTTAATTTCTGCTACTGCGAGTGTGTCAAGACTTAAATACAGACCCAGTTAAATATCTACTAAAATTTCCGCAAGTTGTCAAGTATTGGTTTATACGGTGTGCAAAGCCGAGGAGCGGTCAATAGGTTTTGCGGATCGGTAGGGAAAAACAAAGGAAGGGGGATGGCTGTTTCTGGGGGAATTAAGACAAGTTATGACAAGTCAGGATCTTTAGCCACATGCGCCTGACTCGTCTATATAAGAATAGTAGTTGATCGCAGATCGTCAGTCTTAAATTTTTCAACAATGGAGAAGGTTGTGCACCACGCAGTGATCAAATTTTTGACCAAGGAAGGCAGGAATGCAAAAGAGATCCATGAAAGCATGGTTGCAGTGTACACCGACACCGCCCCTTCCTATGCAACCATTGCTCCCTGGAATAGGGAGTTCTGCCATGATGGTGAGTCCCTTAAAGACCAGCTCGTCCAGGACACCCGTGAGACGTGACCAACGAAGACAATGTGGCCCGTGTGAAGAAGATGATCCTCGAGAATCGACGGGTGAAGGTCGAAAAAATCGTGCGAGAACTTGGAATATCACATGGAAGTGTTATCAACATCATCCACGACAATTTGAACATGACCAAGGTCTCTGCCCGTTGGGTCCCTAGAAACCTCACGAAACCTCACGCCCCATGATCAACTTCAACGTCGTCAAAGTTCGGAGGAGCTGCTACTCCTGTACAACCAAGACCCGGTGGGATTCGAGTCATGCATAGTGACAGCTGATGAAACGTTGGTCCATAATCACTGGGATTCCAAGACCAAGCTCGAAAGCATGGCCTGGAACCACAGGGGATCTTCAACCCCCATCAAGTTCCGGCCTCAACTCTCAGCCGAGAAGATCATGGCAACCATCTTCTACGATTCTGAGGAAGTGCTGATGGTGGACTATGCGCCTTGTGGAAGAACTATCACAGGCCAATATTACGCCGAGGAATTGGCTAGGTTGAAGAAGTGCATCCGTCAGAAGCGGCGTGGCAAGTTGACCTGCGGTGTCCTGCTCCTCCACGTTAGTGTCCCTATCTACAAGGCCAGAGTTCCACAAGCTGCCCTGTGCGAGTGCGGATTCGAAGAGATCAACCAGCCCCCCAACAGTCCAGATCTGGCCCCTAGCGACTACTTTGTATTTCGCCATCTCAAGGCTGCACTGCGTGTACGCCGGTTTGGGGACGGTGAAGATGTCCAGCTTGCCGTCGAGGAGTGGATTAAACAGCAGTCTGGAGATTTCTGGTTGTCGGGAATTCAAAGCCTTTAGAGACAAGTGGCGCAAGTGCTTTTAATTCCAGGGTAGTTATATTAAAAAATAATAAACCACTTTTCCTCATATCTCGTGTTCTTATATCCGAATTGCAAAACTTATTGACCGCCCCTCTTATTTTGATTTAAGTCTCATAAATATTAATGGATAAATAAGCCATTATCTCCCTCCAAGATCAACATTAATCACCATTATACAAGCTAAGTATATATCTAGCTGTCATTTATTAATAATAGCCACCTCTTGGGATCCTTTAGTAATATTATACTTAGACACTGTGAATGAGATATTTAATCACCACCATATATTAGAGCAAGTACATAGGTGGAGAATTTTATTCTTTTACCAAGTATATATTACAGCCATTATTTTTCATTTAAAATTTAATTTAATTATTATTCTCGCAGTTTCTTGTTCAAATTGTTCCCAGTGACCAAGTTCATAATTAAAAATTAAACAGGAAATTCGCGACACTAGCGTAGTAATAATAATTTGGTTTATTTTCCTTGCCCCTGATTATTATTATTTTGTATATTTTATTTTTTATTTTCTTCATTTTTGTATACTTAGTTGTTTTTGAAACTCATGTGCTATGAGCATCTAGCATTTTTTTAATAACTCATCGAGAATTGTTAATAGATGAAATCAAATTTCAGTATATTTTGTTCCAGCTGCCTTATGCTGCAACGTTTCGGAATTTGGATCCCCTGTTGCACACTACACCACGATTGAGAAAGACAGCAATCGAAATCGAGTGTAAATCGGTGGTTTAAACCATAGTTAAAAACATTAGATACATATGTATAATTCTCGCTTGGGATGAGTTTGATTCGACGCTCGTTCATCCGAAATTCTAAAAAAGATTTTGAGTAATTTAAGTCCACCTTAGTTCTTAATCGATATTAACCTTGTTTTGCTTCATTTTTTTCCTTAACAGGAATTTAATAAATACTTAAAATATTTTCCATCATTATTTTCAAATTGCATGTAAATTAATTCCTTTGGTCCGTGCTATAATATTAACATGGGATAAATTTTGGCTCATAGTCTCAGAAAAAGGAAAGTTAATTGACTAACACACTTGAGATTGTTCGACACAATCTCAAGTTCCCATAAGCAGACATTATTCAAATTTAAGAAAGGCAAAATAATGGAATTATAAGTAAAGTCATATAAAAATTAGCGTTTGAAAAATATGAAGACAAAGCTACCGCAATCGTTGGAAAATGCAAACATTTTTTAAAACTCCAAGCCATTAAGCCCCCAAAACAATTAAATTCTCGTTTTGACAATTAGTAATGAATCACATGATATCTCCCATTAGGATACGACAAAAGCATCTAACGAGAACAATTAGCAAGAAACGGCGTGGTCATTTTACTTTAAGTGACTAAATTTACAATTCTCTCCCTGACTCGAATGACAATTACGAATTGTCACTTAAGCCATCAGCTTAATGAAAAGAAAAAATATAATAGCCAGAAGAGGAAAATACGAGGGAAAGTACCGAAATTAAATATCTCATAGGTTTGAACACGTATAATATTTATTACACTTACATCTTCATGTCAAACAACGTCAGCAAAATATTTCTGCAACTTTCAACAAATTTCATTGAGATTAGCTATTTTTATCATACATGTATAAAGAGGTACCACCCCTTTCATTAAAACCCTTAAAATTTAGAAAGAGACAAAAAAATGGCTGTTTACTGAAGTAAAAATAATAAACGAAATGAAATAACATTAGAAAACAGATTCCGCTTAAAGAAGTTCTGCCTACTAAACGCTACATCTCAACAAATTCAGGAATTATAATAAATAATAAATGAATAACTAAATACAATGAGAGCAAGGTAATTATAATTCAAATAAAAAGAAACAACAAGGTATTAAATAATAAAGTGCAAATATAAACCAATTGAAATGCTTGAAAGCCACGACGGATGAACTTATTAATGGAATCAAATATATATATATATATATATATATATATATATATATATATATATATATATATATATATATATATATATATATATATATATATACAAAGTGTCTTTGAACAAAGTTAACCGTACTTTGAATTAGTATAACTTAAAATCAATTAGAAATTTCTTAGTCCTGCAAAACGAATCAAATTTAGCAATTATTTATCTGTCGATTCTGGAAATTTCATTAAATTGCCTTTTACGATTTTGATACACTAATTGGTTTAGTGGAGTCAATCAAAATTAGGTTTGCGCAAGGAAGTAAAATAATGCAAATTCGAAGTTTAAAATCAACAAATATATTTAAATCCATTTTTAACAAAAACACCTCTTCATATGGGTAATATAAATTCGTTTTTTTTATTTTTTAAGCACCGTTTCCTTCCACATGTCCTCCATTTCTTTCCAAGCATAATTGCGCCTTTGATTACACAACTTTTTTGATTAACTTAGGATTTTCCTTAAGTCTCTTGACTTCAGGTGTGATAGATACTATCTCTTAAGTGGTTGATGCTTTGTGGTGGAGTAGAATATACTTTATTTTTTAGATATCCTCATAAGAAATAATCACACGGTGTTAAGTCAGGGGATCTTGGGGGCCATTCAAGTGCATGATTTAGAGCGACAATGCAGTTGTCAAACGTTTCTCTAAGTTTTGTTCTTACAGCAAGCTGTCTATGAGCTGGTGCGCTGTCCTGAATCCACCAAAGTCTATTGAATTGATTTCCGTAAATCTAGTGGAGTTCCGGGAGGATCCTTTCGTTGACCATGGTCAGGTAGGCAGCGCCATTGAAGTTATTCTCGTAAAACAATGGGCTGACAAGAAAGCCATTCCTGCATATTCCGATCCACAGAGACACTTTCTGCTGACAAATACGTGTGTCAAAGTTGAATGCTGCTGGAGGGGAGGTTCAGCGGCGCATACTGCCGAATAATATGGCTATTTACCTTTTTTTTCATGAAAAAGGCTGCCTCGTCACCAATCATAATGTTTTCCAAGAAACGAGCAGGTTTATGTAGAAGCCATTCAACCAATTGTCTACGACGTGGAAAATCAGTCTCAAGAAGCTTGTGTCTTGCATGCATCTTATAGGGATGCTATTTTAAGTCATGTTTAATAATGCGGTTAATTGATGACTTTAAAAATTGTAACCCATTCTTTCTGACTGATACATGTGGATTTTGAAGAAGTGTCATCTGAACAGTTTCGATATTTTCTGTTGTTCTTATGGTTCTCATACGACCCGAATGACCTTTATTTAGATTTAAGCATGTTCCTTCATGTTAGGATTTACGAATATTTTTCCCGATTGGGGGCTTGCTTGGTGGGTGCCTACCTGGAAAACGTTGTTCCACTGAATCTTGTATTTGTTTAATACTGCCCGTCTTAATAAAGTTTGTAAATGCGTGTTGATCTTTTACATGATTAAAAAGGTTCTATGGAAGTAAACTTTTACACAGAAACGCCTTGATTTGCTTAGTAAGCAATAATGACAAGACCATACCACAGCTTGGCTGAAAAACCACTGTAAAATAGCCTAAGCTTTGCTTGAAGAATCGCAAAGTGACCTAGGCTACCAAGGCTCCCTACGCTTCTCTTGGAAGTGCAAAATGGCCTAGCCTTCCTAGGCTTCGTTTCATTATTTTACTTCCTTGCGCAAACGTATTTTTGATAGCCTCCACTAAACCCATTAGTGTATCAAAATCATTAGAGGAAATTTAATGAAATTTCCAGAATCAACAGATAAATAGTTGGTAAATAAAACTCTTTTTTGCAGGATGCAAAAATATCTAATAGTTTTTGAGTTACACTAATTCAAATTACGGTTAACTTTTTTCTGGGACACCCAATATATATATATATATATATATATATATATATATATATATATATATATATCATTAAAATTAATGCAATATCGCAAAAAAAGATGAGGAATTAAACCACATTCTCGGAAAACAATTTAACTCAGAACAGTTTCGGTGTATCTCACACCCTTTTTCAACTGACACTGGGCAGAAAATATAAGAGAAATGCATATAGGCATAACACAAGATCCCTTCTTTTTTCCTTTAATCCCCTACTTGTGGCTAATCTGGGAGGGGGGTTAGGCCTTAACATATTGAAGGGCTGACATTTTACTATTTTATTTATTTGCGATCTTATTACAGGATTAAAAGAAAATTGACCCTCAGATAGATTTAAATTAGGAACTGACGATATCAAGCTCGATTCTACGATTCTTCTCTTAACATAGTTAGCTGATTTAAATAACATTTTAGAGACAAGAATCATACGATCGATTTCAATGGAAGTAAAATGTTATTTAAATCGGCTAACTATGTTAAGAGAATAATCGTAGAATCGAGCTTGATATCGTCAGTTCCTAATTTAAATCTATCTGAGGGTCAATTTTCTTTTAATCCTGTAATAAAATCGCAAATAAATAAAATAGTAAAATGTCAGCCCTTCAATATGTTTAGGCCTAACCCCCCCTCCCCCCAGATTAGCCACAAGTAGGGGATTGCGGGAAATAAGAGGGGATCTTGTGTTATGCTTATATGCATTTCTCTTATATTTTCTGCCCAGCGTCAGTTGAAAAAGGGTGTGAGATACACCGAAACTGTTCTGAATTAAATTGTCTTCGGAGAATGTGGTTTAACTATGTCTGGTTTTTTTAGATTTTAATATGACTAGTGAAGCGCAAGCCCCCCCCCGTAGGGGGGTGGCGAAGCCATTGCCTAGTTTACTTAATTAAAGCAGTTGGATTATTTTTGGATAACTTGATAATGCACCTATTCTTGTTTAGTTTCTTTCTTTGTACTTTAATGATTTAATAAATTTTAATTAATGTGTCTACTTCAAATTTTGGGGGGTAATTTATTCAATATTTAAATTTCTCAATTTCGGATTTTTTATTATATTGTAATTGTTTTATTTCAATATGTCCATGTCAGTTTTTTAAGCCAATTTGGATCTTGTATTATGTTGTAGTTGTTCCAACTTAATATGTCCACTTCGAATCATTTTTTTAAGTTATACCTGTCTTTTCTTTTTTAGATATATATCGGTATTATTATTATTTTTTTTTAAATACCACTGGGTAATATTATTTAATTCTATATATTATTAGTGTTTGTACTTTAATTTTAATTATTGTTAATTTTATCATTTTAACTTGCTTTCTCTTGCTTTTTTTAATGCATTCTTTTACCCGTTATAAATTAACGTTCCTTTCCCTTCTCATTAGACGATATAGTCGCTGAAGATGGTGCTAGTAAAGGTCCGAAACGTCCGGCCAATAAATGATTAGTATAATCACCTAGGTGTTCATATTCCTACTAAATATATATATATATATATATATATATATATATATATATATATATATATATATATATATATATATATATATGAATATAATATCTGTCAAAGTAGCGTGAGGAAATGATTTAGATGAATGCAGTAAACTACGTAGAAAAGAAAACGGAATAAATTTTTCTTACAGTAATATATATTTTTTTTTTTCGAAAAAATCCGTTTCCGGCAAGCGATTTGAACCATGGACACTGAGGCAGCGAGCACCGGTTTGATCACAGCTAAAAGAATTCCACTAGTACACTGCCAAGCAGAGAACCAAAAGATTATCTGAATAGAATAGTTTTCAAAGAACACTTTTCGCAAGTTTGAACGGTGACTATGAAAGAAATAAATTTTCTATTTCTTTTATAATCCCCGTTTGAACTTGCGAAAAGTGTTCCTTAAAAGCTATTCCATTTAGATAATTGTTTGGTTCTCTGCGTAGCCTAGTGTACTAACGGCATACTTTACAATGGGATGAAAGCGGTGCTCGCTGCCTCACTCAGTTTCCATGGTTCAAATCAATTCCCTGCATTGATCTTTTTGAAAAAAGGTGATAAATATTATAGTAGGGGTATAATAAGAGATTAGTATATATATATATATATATATATATATATATATATATATATATATATATGTATCGAGTCTAAGGAAATAATAACTAAAGGCATCTGGGTTTAGCTTTGCCCCTTCGAGGTTCTCCAGTAACATAGGAGAACGGGCAAAAGGGTAAGTGATACGAGACTGATTTCTGACCTCAGCTCAAAAGGCAGGCACTTCGAGGGTGTACTTATAAACAACCCATTCAAAAATGCAAACTGCCGATCTCGTATTACCCCCTCTCCGAGCCACAAGACGCAAAAGTGCGGGAGACCAACCTGAGGTCCCACCTTGCGTGGCCTCACCCTTATCCACCTCCCCACCCACCTCAGCGAGAGTAATTTGGGTATATAACAGGATGACCCGTGTAAACCCAGCTTTTTGTTCGTTCCCACCAAAGAGACAAGAAAGTCACCGGTTGACAGAAGATTTTTCGAGGTTTGACAAGAAGACTCAAAAATCACCGGTACCAAGTTATTGCAAGTTAAGGAGAATTTGCATCAGTCCTTGTACAATACCAGATTGTACCAAGAAGGCTCGGCACCGTTTCAGCCCCAAGATTAGTGAGTATCAACCTACACAGATTGAGGACTCCAAATCTTATTCTTTCTGAGTTTGACAACTCCAAACTAGTTAGATTTCTCATCCAAAAATCGAAATTATATAAGCGAGGCTTAAATCGCTAGAAAAGAATATAAACATATCCCAAGATTAGAAACCTTTTCAAGGTCATAAACGTACGAGAACTAACCCACCTAATCGGCGCCTTTGTTTTGATTCTATTACGCCAACTCGAAATTCCGTGTGACGTCACTTATCCACCTTTAGGCCGGAGTAACGCCATCTTGGGGAGCAAACTGCAAACTACTCGAGCTACGCCTCTCAGGAACAAAAATCCCCGAAGATATTCTAACTGAAAACGGGGATTAATCTCCATTACCTTATGTAAGTAAAGAATAATCCTGTTATTTATGTCCCCGTGCATAATAACTAGTTTAGTAGATGTCTGACCAAAGACAACGATACTAACTTAAAAATTGTTCCCCCCGTAAAATTTTATCTCGAAGTGAACTGCGAGAGCTCTCCCAGTAATTCCATTTTCTTTTTTTATGTGGATTAGATCTGTATTTGTTGTATGTTATTTAGTGAAGTCGGTTATGTTCATTAAAATCTATTTTTCTTTACTAATTATGCCCGAACGAGTTAAAGTAACAATATTTGATAAAGTCAAGAAAGAAACCCAGTTTATTCATTCACTAGAATAAAAATAAAGATTGGCACTCTTAGACCCCGATCCTCAAGCGATCACCAAGGCACGAACCTAGGCCTCAATTTAAAGTTATTTAGTTTATTAAAAGTCAATAAAACAAATAAATATATATTACCTCGGCATTCTACGACAATTATTGTAAGAAATATTTATTAATTTTTCTTTTTAAATGTGGATAATTGCATTCATATATATATATATATATATATATATATATATATATATATATATATATATATATATATATATATATATATAGCAAGAATAAATATAAAGACCCAGGTGATTATACTAATCATTCATTGGCCGGACGTTTCTGACCTTTACTAGGAACATCTTCAGCGACTATATCGTCTAATGAAAGGGGGAGCAATATTATTTGATAACCTTAAAAGAATGCATTAAAAAAAAAGCGGAAGAAGGCAAGTTAAAATGATAAAATTGACAATAATTAAAATTAAAGTAAAACACTAATAATATATAGAATTAAATAATATTACACAGTGGTATTTAAAAAAAAAATAATAGAAAGTGAAATTATAACAAACTGACTTGATTATCACGTATTAAAAGTTACTGAAGTAAACAAAAAATAACATTATATTAAATTGTAAAAACACAGACTAAAAAAAGACAAAAAACCCGAAAATAAATCAGAATGAACAAAGGGCTTATTTATTTAGTTAGTTGAGAAATCAACTAACTAAACATATAAAACTACTGACGAAATTTATTCGGTTGGTCGGTTGGCTAGTTAATCTATTGAAGTGTTGGTTGGTTATATTGTGAATAATTTAATTGAGGAGGCGTAATTATTTAACTTTGGATTTATTTTAATGATATATAGTGACTCTAAGATTTTCAAATCGAGAGAAGTTAAGGCTGAAGATAATATAGTAAATGAATTAGAATTAAGAGGATTATGGTGATACTCAGAATGTTGCCTGATGGAAGAGGATTCAGATTTAGAAATGGGAATACCAGTCCTATGAGACAAACCCAGGTGCTTCGCGATCCTGCAGTTGAATTGTAGGCCAGTTTGGCCTACATAACGACTGTTGCAGGTCGTACATGTATAATTGTAAATTATACAGGATCGCAAGCCCAAAGGGATTGACTCCTTATGGAGGAAAAAGGAATTTAACGATACAGGGTTGAAGTCAATACAAATGAATTGGCATTGAGGAAAATGGTTGTTGAAGGTAGAAAGAAGGAGTTTGTTAGAACTCGCTTGTCAAATACTCGAGATAGGGTAGCTTAATGAAAACCTTCTGTTTAGAAACAGTAGTAAGTAAGGGTCGAGGATAGTATATTTTGGAGAGAAATTTGGATACTAACTAGTCGAAGATGAAATCGGGGTAATAATTAAATTTAAAGAAATCCTTTAAATAAGCCAGTTCTTCATAAAACGATATCCATTTAGAGCATATATGGTAGGCTCTAAAAATTCGGCTTTGAATACTGGATTATTTAAACTGACTGGTAGAGCTACTAAAGAAATGTGTACCTAATCTAAAGGTGGTAGGTTTTCTGTAAATGGATGTATTGTAAGAGGAACCTGTTCGGACAACGTTGACATCCAAGAACGAGATTTTGTTGTCGTTTTCTGTTGCCATAGAAAACCTTATGTTGGGATTTTGTTGGTTAATATAATTTAAAAATAGGGGTGCATGATCACTGTGCCTAAAAATTAGAAAACAGTCATCTATAAATCTTTTGAAGACAATAGGCCTGAATTCTAAAGGACACTTGTCCAGTCACCGAGTTTCGTGGTGACACAAAAAGCTATTGTCAAAGAAGGGACCCAGTGGGGAACCCATAGCTATGCCTTTGTGTTGTAAATAGAGCTCATTGTTGAAAAAGGAAAATAGTATCACCCACAGGGAGCTTTAAAAGCTTAATGAAAAGTGTCTTACTTTAACCCAATATTTCACTCGTATTATCATATTTCCATTCATATTTAAATTTGATGAAGACATGCAAATTATTTAAATTATTGAAAAAGTAATCAAAATCATGGCCATTAGGCCATACAGAAAATACATCGTCAATGTACCTTAACCATATAAAGTTAGGGGGAGAAATTTTGGGAAGGAGTTCAGTCTCCAAATATTTTATGAATATGATAATAGATTACCCTTTTTAGATGTCGTCATTAATAAAGATGACCACGAATTAAAACTTGACGTGTATAGGAAACCAACCCACTCGAATGCCTATATACATTATTTTTTGTTTCACGATAATACTGTTAAAAAACCTGGAAATTATAACCTTTTACCCTTACAGCATACAAAATATGTCATCCTTCCTATTTAGATGAAGGAATTGTCATTATCAGGCAATTTTTTCTAATTTGTATTACTTCGAATGGTTCATATCGTCTGCCCATTTTCCAGCTAGGATAACATTCTATGGTAATAAGCCTTTTCGCACTAATGACTTCAACAAATGTATAACATTGCCATTTAATAATAAATTAAATAGTTTAAAGGAGATATTTGGAAAAGCGGGTATTAATCTAGCCTTTAAATATAATAATTCCTTCAAACCAATTGATGATTGCCAGGAAACCCAAAGAACATCATAACATAGGAGTATTTGCAATACCATGCAACGATTGCCAAAAAGTTTATAGAGGGGAAACGGGGAGAAATCTATACAAGAGATTGTATGAACACAAAAGAGATATTAGAGTGGGCAGCGAAAGCAGTGGAATATTTTGCCATGTTAGAGACTTGAATCATACGATCGATTTCAATGGAAGTAAAATGGTATTCAAATCGGCTAACTATGTTAAGAGAAGAATCGTAAAATCGAGCTTGATATCGTCAGTTCCTAATTTAAATCTATCTGAGGGTCAATTTTCTTTTAATCCTGTAATAAAATCGCAAATAAATAAAATAGTAAAATGTCAGCCCTTCAATATGTTTAGGCCTAACCCCCCCCCCCCATATTAGCCACAAGTAGGGGATTGGGGAAAAAAGAGGGGATCTTTCACGACCAGACCTTGTGTTATGCTTATATGCTCTTTTCTTATATTTTCTATCTAGTGTCAGTTGAAAAAGGGTGTGAGATACACCGAAACGGTTCTGAATTAAATTGTCTTCGGAGAATGTGGTTTAATCTTTTCTTGCGATATTTCATTAATTTTCATCATATATATATATAAATATATAAATATATATATATATATATATATATATATATATATATATATATATATATATTTATATAAATATAAACATATATATATATATATATATATATATATATATATATATATATATAAAATAGATATATATATGAATGCAATGTCCCGCAGGAAAATTCAAAAGGTGCTTGCAAGTACTTTCGAACTTTATTCAATTCATTCTCAAGGATAACTACAAGATAAAATAATATAATAAGGGTAAATATAAGCTAGTAAAAGATAGAGGACCGCCTCTAAGACAAGAAATCTCAAATGAGGAAGTAGGAGAGGGATGGATAAATTCATATTAAGATTTAGCTATAACAGGCAGCAAGGTCAAACTGAGATGCAAGAAAAGTCAAAAAAGAGCCAAAAGGGTTAAAACAATTAATGGATAAATAGATAGTCTAAATAGGGACATTAGTAGAGGCATGAGAAGTAAATTTAAATGAAAGGAAGAGGGACAAGTGGAGAGGAAGAGAAATCAAATAATGTCAATAAAAAAAATAGGATTATTAGTCAAAGCTAATTTCTTTAATAATAAGTTTTATTATAACAACATAAATTTAAATAAGGTTAGGGGAAATGTTAATGTTATTAAATTTGCTTATAGATGAATATTTAACAGGTTTCTTTTAATCGATTCATTTGAGCGAAAAATAAATTTTGCTGAATTCCTATTAATTTAGCTGCTTTTTTTTAGGACACAAGCACAAAGGACGCACTATTAAATAATAGTGCGGTTTTTTGCATACGTCCTAGCATGTAAGGTTCCTGAGTTATGCAATTAGGCTATATGGCTCACTTGTGTCAACTTGGATCAATTAATGATATAATTATTACGAGTTTGAGAAGAATTAGACGTTTCTGGGCAAAGATTTGGTATCGGGGCACCCTATTTGGCATTATGTATGTCCTTTTGCAGACCCAGACAAGATATGTATTACATATAAAAGAGGTAGTACTCACCTAACTATAAATTTCTTCAAAAATATTTGAGACGCTTGCTCTTGCACTTGTACGTGGATATATAGGATCCTCCCGTTGTAGAAACCAGCAGTAGTTCCCATCATGTTTTCATGGAAGCGACCTTGTCGTAGAATAGACTCTCGATGATATACCATATATAACTATTCGTTGAGGGAATTATCCTAATATTTCGAGTGCGTGGTAATCTGATTGACCGAGGTTATTTATCTTCAATATGCTTAAGAAGTGGAACTGAGCTCAAGGATAATAATAAGGCTATCATTAATAAAATAAAGGTTTATTAATTGAACTTTCAACAACACACAAAAAGAAAATCTTTACATAAACGGAGAATGGAAAGGGTCGTGGGAAAATCTGACTAATCCGAGGATTAAGATTAGGAGAGATTTAAAAAGGTAAACAAATGAAAATTAAAGGGATGGGATGGTTCGCTAAACCATTTAAAGCACAGGGTAGGGTTGGCAAAAGGTTAGATAATTAAAGGTAATGCTCAGCTTACGTAATTAAAAAGTTATTGTGCAGAGGAAGGCGATGCGAATGAATCTTCTGTCCACTGGCGAGTTCCAGCAGAAGGGTTCTTCGGGGGTTGTCCTTAGCGAAGGGGAAGGACTGTCTTTGAAGAGTGAGAGCGAAGTGGGACTCGGAGATAAGAGCGATCTTTGTGACAGCAAATCTGGGATGTTCTAGATGAAAAATGGAGGTTATCGTTAAAACCAGTCGTTCCCTTGAAGAACGTTAAAAAGGGGGAATTAAATTATCCTGACGTGATTGTTTGGGAATGATATCCGTTTCTTGACGAACGGGCTTGAAGAACAATGGCTGTTTTAACGTTGTTCTCTTCTGAACAACAGATGGGGTGAGAACCGTCTCTTGTCAACGGGCTCAAAGAACAATGGCTGTTCTAACGTTGTTCTCTTTCTAAACAACAGGGGGAGGGGGGCTTTATTGACTTGGCGTCTCGAAGGCACGAACCTTGGCACTCAAGGAATATTGTCTTCTTCTAGGACAATAATGGTGGATCTCGAGGTGCACAAGGTGAGACCGGATCGGCGTGATGCCTCGCGAAGATAATCTGGATCTGATCTGATTATTGAGAAATGCTCGTGTATAAGTACCCGGAGCCATCTCCTTGGTGTAGGGGACAATTGAGTGGGAGGCTCGGGGGAATGCTCCGGTCACGCCTGGGAAAATACCTTATCTGCCCGTAAGTCTAACTCAATCTGGCAAGATGGATGAATGGAGCCGAAACGGGGGGGGGGATAACCTCCTTGGTTAAATATTGACTCAGGTGGCGATAACGCGCCCTGCTTGCTCTCGAAGATGCACGTGGGTAGCAATGTTTCTAATCATGTGATAGCGGCTGAATTTAAGCGGCCTCAGACCGTTCTATCACAGGCCTTTATACCTGCTTTCTATTATTGTGATATCTCGGTGGAACCTTTCCCCATATTAGATGGAAAAAAATCTAGATGCGAATGCAATAAATGCATCTTAAAAGACATCCAACCCCCCATTCGTTGATAAACTTTTAGTATGTTGTCTACTAGTTCTTCATAGTTTTCAGCCCTATGATTAATAAGGAAGTTCAGCACTACATGGACAAATGAGTCCCATACTGCAAATTCAAGTTGAGTTAGCTTATTTCTGAACTCCCTGCCACGTATCAATTATCTGAACTCCGGCCCTACAAAAATGCCAGCTTTAAGGTTAGCATCAGTTTTCTTTGCACCAAATTTCCCTTTTAGATACTGGTCTCCATCAGAATCATGAGTCATTATTTGCTTTAACAAAATTCGTGATAAGGAAAAGTTTGATATGAAGTGGTGGAAGGTAGATCTCTTGTGGATGTATCAAAGGCATGCGATTCACATTGTATCGGCCAACTATGTGTTCTTCTCTTTCGGGCCACCTTTTGAAAATATAATGATTCCTGTCGTCACCGCTGTTCCATATAAGAAGCACATATTCTTTTGATATCCTAGCTGCAGTCCAAGAAGTAAAGAAATTACTTTTAGATCACCACAGATATTCCATTTATGATGCGAGTAATGAACACCTTTCAAAATTAATTTCATTGAGTCATATGTCTCTATTATCCTAACAATAAGTGCGACAGGAATTGAATGGTTTTTGTTACCATTGTGTAGCAACAGATCTTTGAGACTAGCAGTGCTTATAGATCAATAATCTCCATTCAACATGTAAATCCTCGTTTCCTAGCTGATTCCTGAGGCCATTAACATCAGTACGGAAACAAGTGCCATCTTCTTCCATATAGAAGGCAGCTAAGGCCTCATGGCGTTTACCGAAAGTAGATATTTTTGCACTGTCCTCTAGAAGATTCCATTGCTGTAGTCTGGAGCCCAACAGTTCTGCATTCTCCTTTGACAATGACAAATCCCTCACCAAATCATTGAATCTTTCTTGAATTAGCAACTGGATCTTCTTTTCCTTACATTTCATCGTCATCGTTATCCTCCTCTTCAGACGATGAATCCTCTTCTTTAACGGCATTAGCTGGTGGAGGAACTGGAATTGGCTTCTCCACATTATAGGGGACTATTTTTATAGCTGACTTACAATCTGGATATATAATCGTTGACTTGTTCTTATTTGAGAATCCCGCAATATTTGTCATACTAAAGTAGCAATCAAAAACATGATTTGTTGGCTCACGCCACTCCATTGCTACAGCAAAAGTCATACCCTTCCGTTTGCCATTTAACCACTGTGTGAGCCCTGTATAACACAGTACAAGATTTGTGAGGTGCTCAGGGCTTGTCTTGGTCACCAACTATATAACCAAAGTAATAATTGTATGCAGTTTTCACTCTTTTACCTAAATTTTTCCGCTGGTTGCTTGGGGTATATTTTCCAGTTTGTATATATCCTGTTATATCTTTTCTACAATCATATTTCATTTACAAATCAATTGAGACATAAATCTGAAAGACAAATGCAATTAATCACTATATATAAATACCGTTTAAACACCACAATATAATGGTTAAATTTGACAACGTGATAAAGAAGGAGTGTAACGCAGGAACCAAACACACACACACACATCCTCTCACTACGGTAGCCGAAGCAACACTGCCCATATGGGTAACTAAAGTGTGTGTGTGTAACTCAGGAACCTTACGTTTTATAACGATTCTGATTACAGCGTCGGAATCAGCATACTCGATTTAGTATAAGTCAGAAGTTAATACCCAAGTAGCAAAATCATTGTTGACTAGTGTAATGGAGCGTTTTTTGCTCTAGTTAATTTTACTTGTGTATAACTTAAATATTGTAGCCCCAATAAGATTTTTATAATAACATGTTCAAATTTAAAATTTCAGAAACAATACCCCTAAATGCTTTCTTTTCATAAAGAAGCATATCGATCAATTACACATCCTGATAGATATTTTGACTGACCTAATCAAAATGAATGTAATACTCAAATTTAATGAACGTAATGTTCCAGTGCTGTGAGAAAAACGTACCTGGAAGTGAAATAAAAACGTCGGTTTTTATAATCAAGCATGTTAAAAACTAATCCCACTGTCTAAATTCAATTATAAGAAGGTAAGCGAATCGTTACGATTTCTAAACTTTAAATCTAGTCAGCTAATTCGACTCAAGATAAAAAAAATATTTCAATACAGATATTACCAAAGTTTGAAATGTAATCTCAAGATATCTCTTGCCATAAATTTTGTTCAATCTAGAATGAATGGTTTTGCTTTCTAACCGCAGAACAACGAAATTTATCAGTCTTTTCTTAGAAAAGACGAGGATTGAGTTACGTATCTAGTTTTGAAATATTTTTTCTCTTAGATTTTTATTTGTTTAAAACGATAGCCGTGTTATATAAATTAAGATCATGCAGGGATTTAGTCAATCCATTTTTAATATATCTGTTTAATTTAATTTAAACATATTTATAAGATATATTTTACAGTCTTTTGTGAGTGTTTTAGTTTCATGGCAGTAAAGTAAATGTTTTTACAAAATTTATTACTGGTAGTGGATCTGATCAATAATTTTTTAATTCTATATTGCATATGCATTTTTCGCATTTTTCTGAATATCTTTTTCTATACGATACTTCTTCCTCATGGTCATTAATATGGCTTATTACTTCAAAACCAGATGGCCACACGACCAGTATTTGCAATGTTTCTCTTTGTATTGCATATTTGGGTGCCAACCATTTCAGCAAAATAGGAAGAATTTTTCATATTAACAGAAACAAAATATTTTCGTCTTCAACTAATATTTTGAATTAAAGTTATAGCTAAAATTTTGAAACCACACTATTTTTTCATATAAGAAAATAAATATAACTAATCATATGTTGCAATTAGTATGTTGTTATCATAATTTGAAGGTGAAATATACTAAAAATTAGGAATCAAACCAAATTTATTAATTATTACAGTCAATTGATGCGGGCAGTCAATATTTACAATGATGTCCATTGTTCTTGAGGATTGCTTCAATTCGTGTTAAATTTTGAGGACCAAATTTATGATGGTATCTTGAGTGATAATGCTCCATCTTGTTCATTAAGCACTAGCAACTGATAATAATTGGGTGGCTTCTTTTTATCAAAGACCAGTTTGATTATCACCCACAAATTATCTATTGGTTTTAATTATAGCAAATTCCCTGGCCAAGCTCTCAAAATTCGAATTTATTTTTATTCAAGCACTTTGTTATTGTTTTTTGTGAGAAGGAGCGCTATCATGCGAAAAACAGTTATCATCCTCAACTTGCTCCTGAAGTATTTGGAGTAGGTGCTGATGAAGCAGGTTTTGATACCATTTTAAGTTCATGGCAGTATTATCAGGCAATGCTGTTAGTGGTATAGTTTCCTTAGATGAGAAGCAGCCCCAGACATAAAGAAGTATAAAAGGTTTAGCTTGGGCAAAAGACAGAAGCTTTAAACATCCAGCTACGACTCGAAAGCATCGAAATTGAATTTCATCAGAGAATATCACTTTCCTCCAGCCTTCAACAATCTATTGTTTATATTAGCTAGAGAAGTGGACCAATCCATAAGGTTTTTCTTGATTAAATGAGGCTTCTTTGCAACCCTTCTTGACTTGATCCCTTTGTCAATAACTCTTTGCCTAACTGTTCTTTTTAGAGAATCGTCACTCCCCCGTTCTCTCGCAGTAGAGTCACGAGGCGATTACCGACAAGAAATCCGGCCCCTGCTGGCACCGTCGGGTCAAGCGCGTAACCGCAGCGCCACACCACTCGTCGCTATGGAAGCCCGAAAGGTTGTAAAATGCAAGATCTCCCCCAGGAGAGTAAGATTCAATTTCAGGTCAAGTAAGAAATTTAAGACGTGTTTCTCCCAAGCTCGAAGGATAACGAGGAACCGATGTAAGACATGGTCAGAAAAACCGTTTGGCATAAGAACCCTCCTGGGCCCGTCCTCAAGCATCCCACCCTCTTTCCACTCCCCCAGTGGGGGTGACGAGGTATAAATAAGAAACACTGAGGAAAATCGAGGTAGAATACGTCAGTCTCCAGGTGACGAAGTCCTCGGATTAAGACCCTGGGCTACCTAGACTGGATTGGTAGAATACGTCAGTCTCCAGGTGACGAAGTCCTCGGATTAAGACACCCGGCTATCCAAACTGGATTGGTAGAATACGTCAATCTCCAGGTGACGAAGTCCTTGAATTAAGACCCCGAGATACCCAGACTGGATTTGTAGAATACGTTAATCTCCAGGTGACGAAGTCTTTGGATTAAGACTCCGGGCTAGACAGACTGGATTGGTAGAATACGTCAGCCTCCAGGTGACGAAGTCCTCGGATTAGGACCCCGGGCTACCTAGACTGGATTGGTAGAATATGTCAGTCTCATGATGACGAAGTCTTCGGATCAAGACCCCGGGCTACCCAGACTGGATTGGTAGAATACGTCAGTCTCCAGGTGACGAAGTCCTCGGATTAAGAACCCGGGGTATCCAGACTGGATTGGTAGAATACGTCAGTCTCTAGGTGACAAAGTCCTCGGATTAAGACTCCGGGATACCCAGACTGGATTCGTAGAATACGTCAATCTCCAGGTGACTAAGTCCTTGAATTAAGACCCCGGGTTACCCAGACTGGATTAGTAGAATACGTCAGCCTCCAGGTGACGAAGTCCTCAGATTAAGACCCCGGGCTACCCAGATTTGATTGGTAGAACACCTCAGTCTCCAGGTGTCGAAGTCCTCGGATTAAGACTCCGGGATACCCAGACTGGATTGGTAGAATACGTCAATCTCCAGGTGACGAAGTCCTCAGATTAAGACCCCTGGCTGGCCAGACTGGATTGGTAGAATACGTAAGTCTCCAGGTGATGAAGTCTTCGGATCAAGACCCCGGGCTACCCAGACTCGATTGGTTGAATACGTCAGTCTCCAGGGGGCGAAGTCCTCGGATTAAGACTCCGGGCTACCCAGACTGGATTGGTAGAAAACCTCAATCTCCAGGTGTCGAGGTCCTCGGATTAAGACTCCAGGCTGCCCAGACTGGATTAGGAGAATACATCAATCTCCAGGTGACGAAGTCCTCGGATTAAGACCCCTGGCTACCCAGACTGGATTGGTAGAATACGTCAGTCTCCAGGTGACGAAGTCTTCGGATTAGGACTTCGAGCTACTTAGACTGGATTGGTAGATTACCTGGCTGGCCAGACCAAGATGTACCCTGCAAGAGAGGCAGGGCTACCGAACTTAAGGGGCTAAGAAGCAGCTCATCCTTGAGCTAGTCCCTGGTTATCAAACTGAACGATAAGTGAACTTTGTTAAGTTTAACTTACTCTCGTCAGAGAGACTCCTCACATCCTTGTGCATCTTAAACACCATGGGTATTCCTCCGCCTTGAGGAATTAAGAAAGAAAGAAGGAAAAGGCTCCCCCTCGAGCCCGTTACTCGGTGGCCACACCAAACTCATAAGTTAACTTGGTTGAGGAACCAAGTTCAACTTATTCTCGCAGAGAAGGCCCCCTCCGTTATCCTCGCCCTTGAGGAAGACTTGAACTAAGAAAAAGCTCCTTCTCGAGCTAGTTCCTGGTTACCAAACCAACCTTTAAGTTAACTTATTCTCGTCAGAGAAATCCCCAACATTGATCCTCGCCCTTGAAGAAGACACTCCCCAACTTCAGTCCTTGCCCATGAGGAATTAAGTAACGAAGGAGAAAAGCTCTCCCTCGAGCTCGTTACTCGGTGGTCACACCGAAATATAAGTTAACTTGGTTTAAGAACCAAGTTTGACTCACTCTCGCCACAACGACCACGCCCACCTTGGAGCCGCATAAAGCACGGTAATTGTTCTCGTCTTTGACGAACATCCCCCCCCCCCTGAATACCGTGAACCCCCCCCAGCTTGTACTCTCGCCAAAAAGACCTCGTGATCCCGCCCATCTACATCTGGCGAGGCGGCACGCGTCGTGAGACAATAACATTCCCGAGGTATTTAAACTCCAGTAGAGTCCGTAAGCCTAAATCTTATATATTGCTGTGTGTAGCGAAATTAACCAATTTTAGAGGGTCAAACTAATTGAATTAATTCTTGTGTATGATAATATTCGGAGTACTTCGGTGGTTCATGGTTAATTTTTTGTGTATTAAATTGTTAAACTTAAAATATAAGTTTATTTGGGGAATTATTGTGCGTTTCTCTATATCCTTACGTGTTTCCAACGGCTCTCTTCTTTAAATTAACAATATTAGCACTCTTAGAAAAAAAGGGGGCATTCTACGACAGTTCGCATGCTAAAGCGTTTACATTACCTTTCCTATCGTAAATAGCTTAGTACTGGAAACAACCCGATTTACTCAGCTGTGATCTTAACAGAAGGCGAACCTGGCGTTTATTTGAAACGCTTATGTGTCTAGAAAACTTCTTCACAGGAGTGTAATCAGTCTTTTAAAAGTCATTAATGATCCTAAAGATGATACTCCATGATGCAAAAGACTAAAAAATATCTCCTTGAAGTTGAGGCTACTTTGGAGCTAAGAAACAATGGTTGCATGCTTTAATTTGGAGAAAAAAAATTCTAGAATCGAAAAAGAGTCTAACATTTATTTTTCTACAAAACTTTTACGAAATGGATTATAAGGCGCTTTTTTGTTTAGGGGACACAAACCAAAAATAATTTGTGACGTCACCAGGGTGTCTGCCTGTGAGAGCCATGTGATCGACGAGTGTGAACGAATAGCTTAAAAACGCGTTTTTCTTATAAAGACAAAACTCGATTTTGGTACTTTTTTGGTTATATAACCTAACCTAACTTTAATCTAAAAAATAAATGCAATGGACAAATTGAACCTTATTTAGTGAAAATGGAAAGTAAAGTAGCAGCAAAGATTTAATATTTTAAAGAATAAAAATTTGCTGAACCAAGTTAAAGTGAAGCAGCTTCGCAGATATTATTATAGAGTCACAGGAGACAGTCGACCTTTCTGGCTGGTGGCGGCACCAGCCATTTTTTCTTTGTGTCCCCTAAACAAATAAGCGCGAATTATAATTTCACAACATCATTTGTTTTACCTATATTGGTCTTTATTTTACCCTTTTGGTTGAATAGCAAAGTTCCAGGGGCTTAAACTTACCTACTAGACGAACAGAACCTAATAGCGATTTCGGTTTCAGCAAAGGAATGCAGTTTTTCTTAATAAATCCTTTTGAAATGTTGACTTTTAATAAATTGCCTAATTTTAATATTAGAATAATTATTCGTATCACGTGAATTTTAAAAAGAATAAAAAAATAAAAATACATATGCCTCAAAACTGAAAACAGGAGAGGGCATCGAAACTCAAGCATACACTCTTGGTTACGTTCGAACGTGACAGGCTCCTTAAGTCAGTGCTTGTTGGTTTGTATCACTACCGCAAAGCATTCTTATTGCATACGTTACGTTGATACTACTTTCACCTCTTCAGCCATAGCATTTACTCGTGTAGAAGTGCAAAATTGGGTTTACCTAAAGTAAGTAAGTTTCTTCAACACCCTAAACGATAAGTTCCTATCATGTATGTGGCCAAGTGTTTCAACTGCGGAGAGCTGCACCAAGCTTGTTCGAAGCAAATTGGGGCGTACCTCCTGGAGCCGGGAATCCTGGCCGTTCCGGCTACGGATCGGCTCTCATATCGCGAAGCTAAAGACTCGGTCCTGACGCACGAGGCGCTGAATGGGATGTTTTATGCCTCAATTTTAAAAATAGCACACTCTGCTCCTGGCCTTTTAGGACTACAAGCACGTTTGTTTCTGCTCTTATCCGGAATCCTTCTGCGAATTAAACTCACTCCGGCGCCTCGAAAGGAAGGGTTGGCGGAACAAGGGGCTCACACTCAGTCACTACTAAAATTACTGCTCTCTCCCCCCTCTCCCAGCGTGACCGTTTTCCGTTAGTCGAAACAGCCGCGGGCCTCTACTGAGTCGTCAGACTCACATGAAGCAACAACCCTAAATGTGGTCGTGAAGCCGTCTTTCGGGGTTTCTTATGCTGTTTCCCTAAAGAAGAAGAGCTTTCAAGGACCCTCGGCTGCTATTCCACGCCTAGAGCTGGGTTGCGTAGCTCGGATACGGTGGATCTTCAAAAGGAGAGATCTTCGGCTCCGAAGCCGCCCTTCCTGCTTATATACAAGGCAGAGGAAGGGAAAGACTCGAATAGTGAGCCCAACTCCCTGAGATTAGTCATCAAAGGCGACAGCGACTTTAGTAAATTGTTCTGCCAAGAGCGCAAGGAGTTCTACCTAAGGAAAGCGTACTACCATTCTCTCTTAGAAAAGGACCTTTCATCTTCACCAAGCAAGACCTGGGGGTCATATTCCTTTATTGGGATTGTCCCAGACTACGTCGCAACTGGAAGGAGGATAAGAGGCTCGTCTCCTCCCTTTCCCCGTAGCTATCTTTTTGATAAAGACGATTCTGGACACGTGCCCCCTGCTGCCCACCCTCTCGGTCTATAAGGGTTCCGCAACCACACCACCATGGTATTGGGGTCGGGCAGGAGTATGCGCCTTTTCACCTGGGATGATGTCTCTGTCCTTCTCTTTGCTTTAAATACATCCTTTCCGGCAGTTAAAGGAGAGCGACACCTCGATAGGTGGTATATCGGCCGCTTTGCCCGCCCACTGCCTTCGTGGTGTCAGCGGACTGAGAAGGCCTTTAAAAAGATGCATTATGCCTACATCCCCCCCTCCCTTGATTGAATTTACTGTGGGTGAATTTCGTCGACCTATGGCTAGGTTCTGGTATCTTTCGAAGCACACCCGCCGCTATTCTTGGCGGGCATACATGATAAGTGTCTTCACTTAACAGGAAAGACCCCCTATTAGCAAGGTGTGGAAGCGGGTCAAAGGGGTTCAGGGCAAGTATTCGCAGGACCCCCCTCTCATTCTGCTGAAGAATGTGACCGCAATTTAGGACTCCGCAAATGTGGTGGAGTATTTCGCGATCGCTCTCTCTGCATTCTATAGCTAGCCGGATGGGGCACCCCCAACATTCACTGCTCTTTGCAATATAACTGAAGGCCCTCGACTTGACTTTACCTCCAGATGTGGAGAAACCTTCAACGACTTATTTATATTGAGTGATACGGGCAAGGGGACGCCTCTCAATTGTCATCTCAAAAGTTTTGCGAGATCGTCGATTTCGCGTACGGGTGGGTGAGGATGGGGGGAGCCTTCTCTGGTTCAATTTAGCAGGAAGAGGGTGTCCCGCAGGAAATTGGCTCACTATCACACTCTTTGCCATTTGCCTCAATGGTATCACATCGGAGCGGTTGGAAGATGTTCTCGCTACGCTCTACATGGACGAACTTTCGTTCTCTTTTTTGCGGCAAGATGACAAATCTGGAGCGTCGACCCCAACGTGCCCTGAATCGCATCTCTAGCTAGGCTGAATTGCACAGGTTTTGGTTTTACTTGGCCAAGCCTAAGGTGCTGCACTTCTTCCACCAACCACTGTTCCACTAAAACCCATAATTTTGCCGAAACTGAGTTAGGTTGGACGTGGTGGACTTTTAACGTTTCCTTGGTCTCGTTTTCGACCGACGCCTCACCTAGGAGGCTAATATTCCGAGCCTTAGGGTTTCTTGTACCCAAATCATGGACGTTATTCGTTTCGTGAATTTTGAGAACCTGTGGTGATGATATGCCTACTGCCTTACTTTTCCTCCAATCTTATGTTTTTTCGAAGCTTTCCTACAGATGTGAGTTTTATACATCTGCAGCCTAACGTCTATTGCGGAAGGTGGACTCAATTCACCAAACCAGTCTACACCTAGGGCGACTGGTGCCTTCCTTACGTCCAACATTTAGAGCCTATTTGTCTTAGCTGGGCAGATGTCACCTGGTTTGCGTCGTAGAAAGTAGGGACGCGCCCGGCGTCTCCCTCAGTCTCCAATGGTTCTCACTTCATCCGATGCCGATCTCCAGGGTGCCTCTGCCGCCGAAAGAACACCACTTTAACCATAAGCACTTTGTGGTTAGAGCTAGAAAACTCCTTCGCGGGCTAAGTGTAGCTCACCGGCCGCGGGTGCCTCTGGTTACTTCCAGGCTGCCTTTGGTGGCTAACATCTTTGACTATATATCGTCACGCCTATGCTGTCAAACCTGCCCTGCGCAAAGATTATTGCGTTCATCTCTTTGGGAGCAAATTTTGTGGCAAGTTGAATTCATGCCAGTGCATACGTATAGCTTCAGTTCCAATGAATGGCTTGAATTCCAAGCTTAATCCATCTGTTTGAAGTCAGCAGGACTCTACCAGGCTCTTCGTCTTCTTCACGACCGAGCCAATTGCACTATATTCTCAGTAGAAGAGATAACGCGTTGTGCCCGGTTAAGGAGCGCAGTGTTATCTTTAGCGATTCACAAGGAATCCTGAGTGCATTTAGTATGGGTGAGGCTACGTTTCCCGCGAGCCAGATGGATGCCAAGATTATCTTCTGCTGGTCTCCTGGACATGTGGTAATTGCGGAAACTAAAAGCACAAATGAGGGCGCTTAAGAGTCCGCGAGGACTGATCCACCAGATCAGCGTTTTAGTCTTCCTCACACTGATTACTCGATAGGAATACGGGCAGCTCTCTAGGCTGCTTGACAATGAAGATGGAAGAAGGCTGAATGTAACTTAAAGTTGCTTTCTAGTGCGCCGCAACTGTTCCCATATATATATTCCCCAATGCGCGAGAGTTTCAGGTTGCTTTTTGTCGTCTCCTAATTGGACAATCTCGCAAGACGCACCGTCATTTGAGCGAGCGCTTCCCTGAACTTTATTTCGTTGACTGCGTTGTCCCCCAGAGCATGCGGCATATTTTTGTTGAATGTCCCAGTCTGGGTGATCTATACGCACATTACCTTCCCCGGTACCTGGGCAAGCGGGGTTGCTACAGCATTTCCGATGAATTCGTGAAAGATTCTTGTACACAGACTTGTGGACTATCTGACTTTTATAAGGTGGTCGGCCTTCTTCATTTTAATTAACGCTTTTTTGTGGGGCGCTAGTTCCTGACCCGAGGAGAGGCGAGCTTTTCACCAACGCTGGAGCATGCTTTATTCTTCTTGTTTGTTTAACTTTTGATTTCAATTTGTGTTTTTTTCAGTTTTGTTAATTTTTATCAGTTTAGATTTGTTAATTTTAATATAGCCTAGCACTGACCCGAAATTCTAATTAATGGTGAATCATGCCCTAGTAGGCAGTCGCTAGATAAGCGGATTAAAAGAAATTTAGTATATTTATTGAGTTTATATGTTGAATTAATATTTACTGAGTCTTTCTTAAGGATGTTGTAACTAGGTTGGCATGTAGTACACTTCTTCTCTTGAATCTCACGATAAGTTAATATAAATGCACATAAATAACAGAACGGCAATCGCTGGCGAGACCAAAGGAACCAGTGACTGGTCTTGGTTGAAAGGATTCGGGTCGTATTGCGTTTTTAACAGGGCGGAGCTTCTTACCCCAGTAAGGCCGAATATCAGCGTATACGCCTAATGTGCGTCTTGCTCATCAAGGCGTTGAAAGTTTTGTGTCCACGCGTTATGGAATCGACTCCCTGTAACGATGAGAAGAGTATGACGCCGTAAAAACAAGGTGAACGATAGCTACTTAAATGTTGTTGACATAGTTGCTTTCTACAACTTGCGATTGTAGGTTATAGATTATTTGACTAAACCTATACGAAAAGAAATTCTCTTTACCTGTTAAAATCAATTATGCTTCGTTTCCGCTCAACTATCTAACTCAAAATACTCCTATACGTTATGGTAGAAGAGCTCTCTAATAATTTAAAAACTTTGGAGCATATCAATCAGCTCGTCTTTATATGCATATTTCTAAGCTAGATTTGTTGTTCTACGCTGAGTCACCTCTTAAGGAGGCTGCATCCTTTTTCATTTGAGAAGATCAACATTGAACAGAGTACACTATTTTACCTCTAGCAAGTCATTTTAGCTTATAATGGAAGAATAATGTCCTGTGATATACATTTAAAATTCTTTGCTATGTAACGCAGAACTCTTTTATTTTTGTTGCAAAATATTGGTAGAGTTTTTAAGATTCCTGGAAATTAATACATCCATATTCTTTTAGAAATGTAATAATAGCACTTAGGTTATATCGCACTACGGTGTTTCTCTCTTTGAAGGCTTTAGTGACATAGGTACGTTCCTTTACACTCACCTACGTTAATTTCAATCTGCCATTTTCAATTAATTACACTACTGTCTCAAAATCGCTTTGTAAAGTTTCGAAGACCTCGTTATTTTGCTATATTACATACTTTTTTAACGAAAAATTAAAAATTTGGATAGTAAGATATTGAAAGTGTCATTAACATATGTTATACAAAACAATAGTTCAAGAAGCTAATGCCCAATAATCACCACTGACTGTCACCTGCCGGATAGTAATTTTTCAATGTACATATTAAGTTTAGTGCCCACTAATCTATTTTATCTTAACTGTATCAAAACTCTATAATGTTTTGCAGTATCAAACGCATTTTTAGAAATCTATACATTCTATATGAACAGTTTATTTTGTTTGAAAGTTATAATCATTTCGGTAAAACATCCAGCAAATTATTTATTCAGATGCGCATACGCCTAAAGCCATGCTAACTATCAGTTATTAAAATTTATGACTATACATTATCCACGATTTGGCCTCTAATATTAAACTCAAGGAATGTTCTAACAAACAAATTTAGTAAAATGGCCTCAAAATTTTAAGGACTAGTTTTAATCATGATTTAAATGAGTTGACACACCATCGCTAATTCATTTCTGCATAACTTTTTACCTCTACTTCTATTATGCTTCTTAAGCAGACTAAAAAATCATACGATCGCAGGTGGCAAATCTTACTAATTTTAAAATTTTTATTAACAACGGTTACGTTCATGAGTAATTTCTTTTATCTCGCTATTTACCAAAGGTCGCACTCTCCCGACCTCAATCCCCTCTACTACAGCATGTCGGCGCATTTTGATGGCAAGGCCTGCAAGGTCTACCACAGCAACGTCGATAAGCTGAAGTCAACCGTCAACCGCGTGTGGGTCAGCATGAAGAACTTCTTCATCCGCAACATGTGCACAGCCTTCATCTCAAGCTTGGAGTGATGAAGTAGTTTGTAAAAGCTTTGAGAACCGAGATAAAATGCTTTCAGCACATATTTTCTGCATTTCGTGCTTTGTCTTTTGACAAAATCAAATCAGGCAGATTTGATAGATCTCAAATTCGTGCCCTTGTATGTAATTCGGAAAGTTGAATGAATTGGGAGAAGACATTGTGGCTATCATTCGTAGGTGATTATACAAGGTTTCTTGGTCATAAAAAGGTCAATATCTATCAGAAGCGCGTAGCTAGATGCTGTTGGCTTTTTGTGATCTTAGGTGCAACGTGAGCATCAAGGTTTATTTCTCAAATCGTCACCTTCACCATTTTTTCAACAATCCTATATCTGTAAATGATGATTAGGTAGAGTGCATGACGATATAAGAGCGCTATCAAGGGCGATGTGACATAGATACTGGGTATTTCAAGTCCTGTTACACTAGATACGACGCTCACAGCAAAGGAGACAATGATAGTTGCGATGCAATTAGACACGTTTTACTGTTTTAACATATAATAATGTGTTAAAATTGCAATATTAATGTGGCCTTCCTCGGTCACCGAGCACACGCTGCAGGCGAAACGCGAAGTACTCGCAAAAGTTGCGGACGAAGTCATTCATCACGCTGACCCATACGCGGTTGACGGAGGATTTAACCTCGTCGACGATGTTTTGACGGATCTTACAGGCCTTGCTATCGACATGCGCACACATGGTGTGTAGTCGATAGAAATGAGGTCAGTCAACTTCGGATGCTAAACACCTTCGACCAGAAGTTCATGTTCTACTTTAACCATTCTTGCACCCTCTTGCTCCATGGGCCGGGACACTACTTTGGTGAAAGAAGTACTGCTGGTTAGTGATCTTTATCACCCTTGGCATAACCCTGCTGAAATAAGTAGTCTTTCTTAGGGATCTTTATCACACAGGGCAATACCCTGCTGAAAGAAGTAGTCCTTCTTAGTGATCTTTATCACTCAGGGCAGGACCTTCGTGGTCAACATGTCCCTGTAATCGATCGCATGAGCCTGTACCCGGCTGCGAATCACATCGTCGTCATCTTCTCGCCATTTGAAGCAACGATGCTTCGCCGCATCATGGAGAGCCAGTACTTGGTCGTGGACACAGTTAGCGGACCTCAGAGACATCCTGGCCGAAGCTTACCACGCGATCGTTCTGCTTCTTGATGACCGGATCGGCCATGAGGATTTTTTATCAGAAAGAATGAGATTTTTATTATAATGACAGCGCTCCTGACGTTGTTCTTGCATGCCGTCAGTAAGCAGAGAAAGGTAGCTATTACTATCTTTCTTCTTGAGAGTTTGTTCTTCTTCGCGAGCGTATTCAGTTTTAGCTTTGGAGCACTTTTGAATGCATTTATGACAGTACAACAATTGAAAACTTTGAGGTTTAACCGAACAAGGTCGATGTTTGATGTCTTTCCCTTTCTTTAGCCTATGCAAAACACTGTGGATGGTCACCAGGCTGACGTTGAACCACTTGGCGATGTCAGACTTATTGTAGTCTGCACGAAATAGGGCAAAGATCACGATTCTTTTCACTTCCATCTCGACACACCTGCACATAACCGAAAATAGATTTCTATGACACGTGCTGGAAAAGTACAACTTTAAGTTTGTTTGCCAAAACCTTTTGTATAACATATGCAAACCTATCGATAGCAAAAATACCCGAGTGTAACAGAAGTTTGCCAAACCCGGTATGATGGCGGACTATGCTCGATTATCAAATGAGATGCCCACGAATAAAGACTTCAAACACAGGAGCTACAAACGCAAATTCTTGTCATAATCTAAAATATTTATGATTTTCTTATTTCATCGGTCTTTATGAATCACTTTATGGCACACTGCTTTTTGTTTACATGGTTAGGCTTCGGATTTGACTTGTAATTATACGTACTTGATGTTACTTATCTGATTTCTCTTGCATTTATTTAAAATTATAGTACACACTGTGATGAGTACAAACGCTTTTGAAAAAAAATACCCATTTGGGAGTTAAAAGGTTGTTTCACGCTTAATTTAAACATAGTATTGGAATCAAATCAATTTCTAAGATAGAAAATAACATTATGCAATAGGTCGCAAAAAAAAACAAACTGAAAGGTGAATTGCAAGGAATCTTTAGGTAATAGAAACAAAATCTGACTTCAGATTTGAATTCAGCAAATCCAAATTATGTAAGAAAAGTGTTATTATAAAATCCTTTCCCCAAATTTTGTCTTTTGTAATGTTAAACAGGCCAGATTCCTGGTCGCCAACATGCAATGGCCTGTAATTTCTTAGTTATTTTTTAAAGTGCTAGGGGCTCGCCACTGGTTTGCGCAATGGTTCTTGGAGATACAAACAAAAGCCTTCAATAAGGGGGTGCCTGCTCGAAGGGTGACTTAGTTGTGGTGACTAAAGGAAGTTAAGCAGTAGGCACTCTGCATTGACTAAGGAGGTTACGACTACCACCAATAGTTAAGGATCAAAGAGAAGAGTTTTTCTCTAGTTTTATTATCACTTTACCTTAACTTCTTTGACATATTTAACAGTTTTCAAAATGTTTGATATCAAACTAATAGAGGGTCAGCCTTTGGACAATTTCTATACTAAGCTACCTTTTGCAACAGTGTTCAGGGAATTAATATAAAAAATTCCGAAGTAGGTGAAGCCAAAGTCATTTTAATTTTTTATTATAAATAGAGTCTCTTTTCCAATCTTTTTTACAGCACATGCGCTAGTAGCATTTTAAAAAGAAAAATTCATTTAAGACATCTGAATGGTACTCGTACATGGGTGTTTTTCTTGAGCTCTGCCACAATCGCTCCTTGTTGCTAAAAAAAGATCGGAAAGGATTCATTGGTATAATTCTTTGAACGGAGGAGAACCTAAATTGGAGTTCTCTTAGCGATCTTTTAAGTGAAGAAGAATGCAGTCTAAAGAGACTTCTTTTTCAGCAAGTTTGGGGCAGAACGTGACTTTGCAAGAAATGATAAGAAGATTTGTTGCAAAGGAGGGTCAGTCGTACTACTTGCTCCTAAATAATGCTGATTTAAATTTAAACAATGACTTTAGAGTACTGAATTCATTTAGCTTCTTAGTAAGAGTGAAGTATTTATAAATATACTTATACACATATATTTTAGGTTTCACGGAGGTCGACTCTTTAATTATAGAGTTATAAGTATAAATTGACCCTCGTTATTCACTTTTTCGATTAATATTTTTTTTAAATATTTATTAATGCCTCCTATGTAAATAGAGCCTATTTACACTGTTCCCTTCATATAATGTCAAGGCTCCTGCCAAATAAGGTGCTAAAATCCTAGCAAGCTGAAATATATTTATACAAATATTTATTTACAACTTACTTTCCACTTTCTGTGATCGTGGAATAATTCATGGGTGCGCATAGATATTTTCTGTTGATGCGGGGTCCGATGGTGAACGGATACCCTAAAATCGCCTTACAATTTGCCAACTGAGCGTTACTAAAACTTTACAGGGCGAGTGCCTAGATCGAAAAATAAGTTAGCAGGTTTGCAATCAATACAGAGTTTGCCTGGTTCTCAAAATGGTGTGGAAGGTTAGGTTACTTTGAAAATCAAGGTGCAGCGGTTGTTCAGAAACTTTAGGGCGGAGAAAACTAAATAAAGATATATTAGGAAAAAGGAACGCAATGGATGCATTTATTTCCTTTGTTGGACAGAATAACTTTTGGGATGTAATAGCGGAGGTGGAGACTTCGAATCACGGTCACCATGAATGGGCTTTAGTTCAATTAGAAATGAGAAAAACCCAAAAGTCATGTTTATTTACAAAAACAACTGTTGTTATCAGATTTTGATGGGAGGCTTATGTAATCCAACTGAAGAAGGGAATTTGTATAATTCATCGGAGAAAGAAGAGTTCTAAATGAAATAGTCCAACCCAATTAAAAGGAGTTGTTGATGTCAAAACCCCAAAAATTATATTTGGAATGTAGTATAATAAATATGATCAATTTATTTAAATGAGAAATTAGATGCGCGTAATAATTATTAATGTAGGAGACAATCTTTTGATAAATGAATTCTACCAAAGCAGAATATAAAGAGATGAAAACAAAAAATGATGAGAGGTAATGTCAAAGGCTTTGAAATACAAAAATTATCGACAACTACGCGATTTTTTCTAATGACGGTGAAAAATATCATAGCAAATACTAGTACAAATATTTTTAAATGAACATAAATTCTGTTTTGAGATAAAAAGTAAATGAATTCAATATTAAACAAGAATACATGACTTAAATTTAAGGCAACATGTGAGCTTGGTAGGCGCGGCTGGAACGCGTCAAGGTCGCGCGAATGCTGCTAAAATGTAAAAAATGGATGTCACCGAATAACAATATTTGATAGTGTAGACGAAATGAAACCGTATAAATTTAAATATTTCAAATTTAATTAAGAGTTAATAACTAGGCAGTAAGTTAAAAAGGATTATTAAATGTGTCGAAAATGGATGGATGGATGCAGAGATGCAGCAAGTTTCCACAACGTTTTAACCTATTCATTGAACAACTACTCAAAAGATTGAAGTGTATTCGAGAAGGAATGGAGATAGGTGATTTAAATATCAGCTGTCTCGGATTTGAACGATGATTTCAAGATAATGAAGAAAAGCGAAGTTCTGCAAGGATTGCTTGATCGCACAATGGATTATGGGAATGAATTGAAGGTAGACTGTATTCGGATAAATTATAACGAATGGTCTTTAGTGGATGTATATATGATGAATGGGTCTTATGAAATAAGGCATAAGCATTTGAAAGCGGGTCAATGGGTTTGCCATGTTTGGCATAACTTTTCTTAATATTTTCTTTATTCTTAGTGCGAAGAATGATTGGAAAATTAAAAAAGGTTAAGCCAAAGAAGGCAAATGGATTTAAAAGAAACAGAAAATCTGTACAGAATTAGGGATTTCACGTTGTTTATATTGGTTATGTAAGGAAAAGGAAAGGGAGTTGGATAGGATTGAGTAACTCCATAATAAGATTTCTATGATTTGTTTCTATGCAAATAGATTTTGAGAGTCGAAATATTGGGAGAAGTAGGATGGGTGGATTCCATAAGAGGCTTTCAAAGACGAAAGTGCAGGATTTAATGTACTTGGAAAACTTGAATAGCGCAAGCTGTGTAGAAAAGGCACATAAATGAGCATAAGAAAGGCATGGAAGTGGGAAAATGAAAACTTGAGAACTAAGTATGAAACTAGTCAGAAGCTCGCGATGCAATAGACGGTGGAATAACAGATTGGTGCATAGATACCGAGTGGAATGGATTAAGAAAAATGAATCGTATGTATAATAGTGCGCATTATAACTAGAATAGACCAAAATATTTCAAAATAAATGAATAAATTTGAATTATTAAAGTACGAACCGACTAGCTAAACCCCAAATGACAAGAGTTGAAGATATTATAAAAAACTGAGATAGCAATTCGTTTTAAAAACAACGAATAATCATTGATTATTGTGGTAAAAGAGGACAGAAGAGGGATTATTTGGTTAGAAAGACGTTAGTTGGGTTTTACCTTTTAGCGGGCAGGTAGCCCGCGCGGGATACTTAATACCACGTTTTTGACGAAACGCAGTGCAATACTTTGATAGCGTAGATGGCTTGGGTTGGTTTCAGCCAATAAGGGAACTCCTCGGCTATTGTTCTGCGCCAATCAGAGCTCGCTAGTCCATGCGAGGGCTTGGCCAGCGCAGGTAATGCAAGCATTCTCTGTTCGGACGCCATACTAGCCAGATCTCCCTTGAGTTACTCCGACACACACGCCGCCCACGCCCACAATAATGGAGGTAGGTGCATAGAAATCTATTAGCACATAGCCAGATAAATGTGTTCCAATGTCATATGCGTGTGTAGTGTAAAATGTGAAAAGAAATTGGAGAAATAAGAGGGTGTCCCGCACGGAACTTTCTGCCCGCTATAGGCATCTTATTTAACGAAATGTATGGTGATTTTTTATGGTGAAACGAACTTATGGTGATAAGGAACATTTATCTGGTTTGTGTGTAAGACCGATGTGGCATATGACCTGAAAATACTGGTGCTTTCTGTGATTACCTGCATTAGATTTACTTTTAATGAAGGTTATGGTGCATTATTATTGTGTTTTTAGATATATATGTCCCTAACTAATGCCATGCTTCCTCATTTCAGGCTTCAGCTTGCTACTCTGGGTCCAGGAGGACTAGAAAGCAGGCTCAGAGGGTAGAGGACACCCACACCCACTTTCTGATTCCCCCCATCTGGTCCGATAGCCACATGGAGGTAAAGGATGACGTCCTGGATGAGGTCTTTGATTACGACACCCTGGACCCTGACTTCCAACTCAAACTTTCCGATGATCTCACTCCCACAATCTCAGGTAAGCAATGAAACTAATGTTTTAAAGAACAGGAGTGTATGTTTTAGTGCCATGTTTAGAAGGCCAAGTGCTGTGATGTCATTGACATTTAATTTGTGAGCCACAGACTTGAAGAGAAAGCCCAAACAGACTCATATTTGGCTGTGAGTCATTTGAATAGGTGGCCTTTAAATGGCTCTAGTGATTGTTTTGCTGCCATTTTTAAAGGGACAAGTCTAGTCATGTGATGTAAATGGCCACACCTTTGTTGTCCACAGGCCTGTCACCAGGGTCAGGCCACAGCAAATGCCAGAGGAGTACACCATTGACAGTGAGGATGAAGAGGAAGCAACTGGACTGGCTCCCAAGAATGCTAGAAGAGCCCAGAAAGATGTGCCACAAAGGACATCGAAGAAAGAGGACTACAACTACCCTCCACTGCCTGACTTTACCTACCCTGCCCCTCATGCTCTTAGGTCCCCCCTCGATTTCTTCCAGGACAGGGTCACCACGGCCCTCCTCCCGGAGGATATCGAATACCAAACAAACTTCTATGACCAGCAGAAAAACGTCAACACCACCTTCCAGATAGAAAAGCATGAACTCATGGTGTTCATCGGCATCATGTTGTAGATGGGGGTGTCCATTTTGCCTTCAATTGAGGACTACTGGGGAACATACACGAGGGTGGTGCAGGTGGCCGAATTAATATCCTGTAAGCAGTTCCGGCTAATCAGATCCCTTCTCACTTTAACAACAATGAGAACCTCCCTTGCAGCACTGACCGCATTCTTGCAGGTGAAAGCAACCCCCACGCAGTCCATCGATGAAGTCATGGTATCCTACAAGGGCACAAAAGCGGGGACCCTGAGACAGTACATCCAGACAAAGCCGGACAAGGGGGAGTATAAGCTGTTCTGCCGGGCAAGCATTGATGGCTTCATCCATGATATCCACATGTACCAAGGAGAGACTACCTTCACCAGCCACCACAACAAGCTTTCCCACCAGGAATCACAACTGCTTGTCTCCACCAACACCTTCCTTGGGTTCGCCAAGACCCTGAAAAGACCTTCCCAGTCAGCTATATATGCCAGCAACTACTTCACCAGCATCGAGCTCGTGGAGTATCTGAAGGACAGGGTGGGCTACCTGTACGTGTGGACGGCAAGGGTCAACCGTGTTGGGCATGCTCCTCTGATCTCTACCAAGGAGCTGGGCAAGAAAACGACTCCTCGAAGCCAATACGACTACTGCTCCAGCAACGTGATCCTTGATCCTGCGCTGAAAAGACAACAAGAACGTCACGGTCCTGTCTTTTGACATAGGTGTCAAGCCCGTTGGCAATGTGAAGAGATACGACGGCAACACCAAGAAGAAGGTGGGGGTGCCCTGTCCTAACGTCATCAAGCAGTACAACGGGAAGATATGGGGCATAGACAAGTCCGACATGCTGACCCAACTCTACAAAACCCCAATGCGAGCCAGGGGGTGGTACATGAGGCTCTTTGGGTATGCCTTAGACCTCTGTGTCTGCAACGCCTGGATCCTCTACAAGCGGGACTGTCAAGCCATGGGAGAGAATCCAATGCCCCTAAAGCTCTTCCGGCTTGATATCAGCCGCTTTGCCCGCTGCCAGAAGACCATGGGGTCCAGAATCACGAGGGCATCACCTGACCAGCCAATGTCCATTCCACATCGGGGGTACAGGGCCCAACTCCCCAGTGTCCAACAGCGCTATGACAACTCAAAGCCACATGTGCCCAAATTCGTTAATAACCAGCAGACCTGCAAGCACTGCTCCACCAAGGCCACAATCCACCGCTCCAGGTGGATGTGCGATGTCTGGCAGATCGCGCTCTGCCTCTCGGAAACCCGCAACTGCTTCAAGCCGTTCCACACTCCCCCCACCGAAGCTGAGCAGCAGCCCTCGACCTCCGTTGCCTCTTCCTAGCCCGTCTCCCATCCACTGATGTCCTCTGGTTGGTTTACCATGTGTTGGTATGTAAAATCATGTATTTTTATACTTTTTTGTAAGTAAAACATTGAATTTTTCCTTGCGTTTTATTTCAAACAAGCATTAATTTTTAAGAAATATTCATGAAATTTATTGATGGTAAATAACATAAAAATATTAACATAATTGAAGTCAGTTATAACATAATATAAAAAGAGTTATATGGTAAATCATTTATACCTCATACAGGGCGAAGTAGCCCGGACGGGACTAACATGCTTCCCCTTGAGGTGAGCGGAAAGCCCCCACGGGATACTTCATTGACAAAACATTGCAGGCAATCAATGCCTCAAAATCAAAAAATGTTCAAGAGTAAAAGTGTCTTACAAATACATCTAGTTTATGACCCTAAGAGGAATTTTGGATATCTCAAGTATTTCTAGGTGTACCCTCTAAAGGGTTAAAAGTGAGTAAAAACAAGAAGAAGGAGACAAATGAATGAGTCGGTTCTCATGCGGGGATGCATTTAAAATTAGAAAACGACACATGTTCTAAAATGCAAACCTATATATAGTTCAAGCGAAACTTGCAGTTTTTTTAGAAAAAAAAGAAGACAAACTAAAAAATATTAAGAAACTATGAATAAGCAATTAAACAAACACATATCGTTCAAATACTTTATTTTATATGATTGTGCAGTTCTCGTATGTGCAGGAACTATAGGCACTAAAAATCTCTTTACCGGAATATCAATGGAAACTGAACAAAAAGTTTTTAATCACAAATCATTTGAGGAGGGAAATATTTGTGGTCCCTATCTTTCAAATCACTGTTTACACTATCAAAGAGAGTAAGTAACCCTATAATGGCTCTCGGGGGCATACTGTCATACACAAGGCGCTTTTCCGATTTTCACCTGCTTAGAGATCAATAGAGCTTTGGAAGGGGCACCGTAGCAGCAATCAGTTCGCTCTTTTTTTTAAAACTAAGAATCTGTGTAGCATTTCTTCTCTCGATCTTTATCCTAAACTAAGATTCATTTGAGCAGCATTTTTTGCGCTCTCGTTCTTTGAAATAAGGTTCCATAGAGCAGCACTTTCTCAACTCTTCTCTCGTAAACTAAAGATTATTCAAGCAGCATATTCTTTACTCTTTATCTTTAGCCAATTCTTCTCAAGGGGGGCATCTTTAGGGTCCTCTCTTGACAATGTTACAGCATCTTCACCGCGGATCTCAATGTTTGCACTATTTTCAGTTTGACTAACTGGCTTATATCTTCTTACAAGTAAATTTATATTTCCTTACTTGAACCACACTGTGCATCATTAACAGAGTTTACTAGAGTATGTATATTTCCTTTACAATCAACCGTGCTACCTGATGATTCATTTATACACGCGTTTCTTACCAAAAATTTCAAACCTAATAGCGAAATTTTGGATAATCTCCTATGATCTCTGACAATAGAACACTTTGCAAGAACACTAAATTGTACGAATTTAGACACAAATTTTGCCTGGCTGGTTACGCCCAGTAAGTGAAATTGATTGATAAGGTGTTGCAACTTCTCAACAAATTCTCTCCTTACTAAGATCGTTCAAACTCCAGTTTCTAGTAAGCTAGACAATCAACAATACTTACTTTACCTCTAACTATTAAATCATGTGGAGTTCCTTGTCTTAAATTACATAATCTTTTGGTTGGGAAAAGAATATAAAAACTCATCGGGCTACGAAGGTAAACTTACTACTACCGTATTCCGCTGGTACTTTATCCTAAGACAGAGGATTGACCATGTAATCATTCTGTACATCCTGAAATTTTTCATACACTTGTCTCTGACTTTGCATTTACGGATCAAGAGTTTCTAAAAACAGGTTTTGGATGAAGAAAGGGTTTAAGTTTACATACTTGTAAAACTTTGACCAGCGTTATACCCGTGCTCACGACAGATCAAACAATATGGAAGGTAGCTATGTACATTCTCGCCTTAAAAGAACACTACTAGTGCGTTTCTAACAAACCACCCCCTAAGTGGCGTGGTCATTGGCCATCCTGGCCACCATGCTCACGGGATTCAGCACTCCGTGTGGCCCCAGCTTAGCCTCTCTTTCTTCCTTCTAAGAGCCTGCTTTCTTACCCTACATCCTCACTTTCCACACAATCTCTTCCACAATTTTCTCTGGTCGGCCTTTAATTTCACAGGGTGGATGCCGACCACTTTTCTTAGTCAACTATCCCGGATCGGGGCTGATAAGGAGGAGGACAACGCCCACCCACCCCTGAGCTCCGGTTTGGAAGGGTTGGTTTTTAAAAACCTGCTCCTTCCCCACCGTCACCCTCTTCACACCCCCCTTTTTTCATCTCAACGAACTATCAAATTTACGCCGAGCTCAAGGTGGAGCCGCCATTCTGATGGGCTGCCTGGCAACTGGGCGGGAAGTGTGGCCCCCAATGGTGGCTGCCGGCTTTGCCGGCCCCGTATTCACCCCTCGCAGCATGGGCTACTGCGAAGGGTGATTAGCGTTTGCATCCCGCAATAAGAACAGGGTCACCATTCCCAATGATGAGTATTTAAAAAAAAAACTCCCGATCACCCGACCCCTGCTCCTCCACCAGATATGCTCATGGACCGCTCTTCGGACCAGGCGAGTTCGAGGCCTAGGCAACAGCCTCTATCTCGCCCTCAAACGGAAAGCGTCGCAGCCACCACTTCGAGGTCGACCCCTCGCAATATTAATAAACCTTATCGTGCTCAACAGCACCCTAACCTCCGCCTAAAACCGATGACAAACCTACATACCATCCTGGCTCCCTCTGCTTGGTCTCGCTATATATCATTACGTGTTCCAGAAGAACAAAATGTCTGTGGTTTACACACGCACCACGTCTTGAAAGAAATTTTTCCTAAGGCCATTCCTGACATCTCAATCACCAACTCACTCCTGCTAAGCCTACAATCTCTCGGCTCTCTAAATATCTCCGTCAGTCAGTGACAAAAATGAATTTAATGTCAGGAATTGCACAGTCCTAGTAGATAACTTCTTCCTAGGACCCAATGCTACAGATGAAATCATCTCTTTCGTCATTAAAGAAGTTTTAACAGACCAACACGACAATGTTGAGTCGATTAATATTTTCAAAAAAACATCTTCTCGTTCGTCCACCACATTTAGGGTTGCTAAGATAACCCTAAAATAGCAAACGATACCACCATTTATAAAATTTGCAGGAACACGCATACGAGTCCAAAAAGAACACCCTATCCCACTCTAGTGCCATAACTGCAACAGATTTGCCCACTCTGCGAAATATTGTAAGAGTACCGAGAAATTGGGGCAAAATCAACAGGATTGCAGAGAAGAGCCACAATGGCTCAACTATGGCGGCCCACATCATGCTTGCCACAAGAAGTGCCCTCCCTACCTCTACCATCAGGAGATCCGCTTTCGCTCCCTACGATCTGGCATATCTAGACGTCAAGTAAAATAGACATGCGTAAAGAATGCATCACGTTGTCAACACGCACCCTTTCCACTGTGACGAGTGGTTCTCCTAGCATTCTCGTCGCTTAACTCAAAGGTAGTAAAAACGGCACTCCGTGCCGACCATCCGACCACAGCCTCTCTAGCTCCAACGGTTACCGTTCCCTTGAAGCATCGCACGCATCAAGCTACACCTCCGAAGCAAGGCGAAGTAATGGAAGAGGCAATGTTGTCTCCCACTATTGATGGAGCACGGCCCACATCTCCCGGCCAAGAGTGCCACTGTCGCAAGAAGTACACGTGGTACAACTATCTTCAAGATCCGAGTCACCTTAAAAACGCGAGATAAGACGTCGAAAGGGAAGAATCCAAACTCGATCACCTCACTCCCCTCTGTATGCATCAAATAGTGAACTTGCTCTTGCGTCACCAGCAACTAAACGATCAGCGATACCAGTCGATGCGTACCTTGGCAATCGCCCAACTACTCAGGCCACAATTTCGACTGAGGGCTCAATAAATCCAGAAACTGTCCTTACTCAGAGTAAGCCACTGCCTGATCCCCTTCATCGCAGATTACCGCTGCCCAATGTTATTACCGATAGTGAAATTTTTAACCCCCACGGATCATTAGTAAGGGAGGGTGAAGGCTGTAAGCGCTGGCTACCTTTTCTCTCCGATTCTTCCTCTCTGAGCCCCTGCAAAGACAAACGCACCTGACTCGAGGACGATGTCCCACGCTCCCTGGGAGCGATAAGTTATTCAGATGAAACGTGGCTTTACGACATTAAATCATATACCTTGTATAGACCCTCGCAAATTGTGTCCGAGAAAATACCTCCACCCGATGAGAGAGATCTTATAGAGCTCTTGATCGCTAAGCTACATGGAATTGGCCTGCCAGACCATCCTCACTGTATAGACAAGAACACTCTGATATTACCATGCCTAAATAAATCCGCAAAAACCACCTCAACTACTGACCCTGATCAATGGTGTGATTACTTGGCCAACTCATCACCTTGCATTATGCCCCTCGTCCAACCTAACAGCTACTCCCTGATTAAAGATTATGATCTACCTCCCGGTTTTACAGCTGTCAATATAGCTTCCTACGACCCGACATCATCTCCAAATTCTTCTACGACCACCAAGGAAACTACTTAACAATCACCAGCAATTCCTTCAACCAACGGTCATGATGTACCACAGATAATGTACCGCTCCCTCTCTGAATACAACCGGACCAAAATGATTGAACCATACCCCCGCCCCTTTGCACAACTCACCCTTTAACGCTCTAATGCCATCAACCTTTTGCCTAACATGAAATATCCGAGGACTACGAGCTAATTACTGCTCGTTGCAGGCCCTCTTAAAACAGTTTCTTCCCGAAGTGATTCGCCTCAGTGAGACGAAGCTCCAAGATCCCTCTTACTTTTCTCCTGCCGGCTACACCCAGCTCAGCCTTCTACATCCATAATTTAATGGCAACCTCATCTTGGTACGCACGTATATACCGGTTACCACCATCTCCCTCCGCACAAACCTTAATGCCCTCGCTGTTCACTTTCACCGATCTACGCTCTTAACTGTGTGCTCAATATACCTCTCACCCTCGAAGACAATCACCTTTGCCTGCCTGACTGATTTTGTCTTCCAACTCCCAAAACCACTCCTTTTAACTAGAGACTTTAATGCTGAAACCAGTACTGGTACGAGACAATAATCAACAGCAAAGGACAGGTTGTACTAGACGTAGTATTACAACAAGACTTACAAGTCATCAACGACGAAGCCAGTACCCATTATCATTCTTAGAAAGACTCCTTTACCTGTGCTCAACTGACTTCCCGCCTGACGACTTCTTTAGAGTATTTGATGAACTGTGTGGAAGTGACCATTATCCCCTGCTTCTAGATCTCCTCCCTCTCTCCCCCATCTCCCCAAGTCCGTTTAGGGTTTATCAGAAAGCTGACTGGAAATCCTTCTTAACATGATCGTCTTCCATAACTGTGTCTGATGATACAACGCCAGGTACATCCTCCTTAAAACAGTTTGTGGAGCTTTTTTCAGCAACGGCTCACGAACATGTTTCACTACGCAAAGTTTAACTTAAACCTTCGGTCAGCTGGCGGAAAAAATACTACCACCGCTAAGCGTGAACGAAATAGGCTGCATTGGACCTTCCGAGACAATCCCCGCATGTCTGCATACATTAACTATAAAAGACAATGCACACTTGCCCGCTGGACCTTCCGACAGGCAAAGCGTCACCCGTGGATCGAATACACGGGTGACCCCTATAGCCAAGGTTTGGCGAAGAATACATAAAATCTGCGGCTCGTCACGACACCAACACTTCCCTATCCTCCGTCACAATGACAACCTCATCAGTGCTGCCCAGGACGGTGCACAGCTTATTGCGAATAGTCTCGGCTAAATCTCCCATGGATCCCTTCTCCCTGAATTCAATCGTCACAAAGAATTAATGGAATCAAAACCACAAATGTTCAAGATCTCTAAGAAACTGAGCTACAATGAACCCTTCTCGATGAAAGAACTCCAGGAGGTACTCTCATCGTGTAAAATGCCCTCCAGTGCTTCCTAACAATTTTTAATAATATTTCAATCTCTGGAACTTTTGTCCAAGAATAGCGTCACAGCATCATCCACCCTTTTCTCAAGCCGAGAAAAAGACCCTTCCAACCTAATAAATTATCAGCCAATTGACCTTACCTCATGTCTATGCAAGTTACTCGAACGCATGGTGAACACCCGCCTGATGTGGTCCCTTGAAGAACAGGAGCTTCTCCCTTCGTCCCAATTTGGGTTTCACCCAAATCGTTTCACACTCAACATTCTTACCGTATTTGACCATGACATTGGCATTGCTTTCTCTAGGAAAAAGTTTATCACCGCAATCTTCTTTGATTTAAAAAAAGCATATAACACAGTCTGGCGGCGCTTGATTCTACAGCAGCTATACGACATGAGAGTTCATGGACCCTTGGCTCTGTTTCTACAAAACTTCTTAAAAGACCGCTCTTTCTGTGTCGATCTCAGAGGCGCTCGCTCTACAAAGCTTGTACAATACGAGGGAGTCCCATCAAGGAAGCCTGCTTAGCACTTCTCTCTTTGTAATTGAGATTAATGCTTTCTCAAAACATAAATTATACCCTGTACATTGTTCACTTTATGTAGACGACATTGCCATCTGGTGACGAGCTCAGCCGCGGCGAAGGCTAGCAACTTGTTCCAGCAAGCCGTGGATTCAATAGTGGCTCATGCCTCATCGACCGGATTTACCATCTCCCACCCCAAAACAACGGCAGTTATATTTGTCGTGGTATGACATTACATTATATCAATACCATATTATATCTATCGGAGAGGACCAATAACTTAAAAGCGAACCGACAAAAGGGACGGAGAACCACGCGTTCAGACGGGCTGAGTAACGAGAGAGTGCAACGAGGTCATGTAAATTATGGACAATGGCAAAGTTCTTAGTTATTTAAAGAGACATGAACAAAAATAGAGTTTTATTTACACAAAAAAAATTACTAAGAGAATTGAAGGGTAAAGTTACCTCAGAGAATTAACGAGCAAAAATCACATCAATAAAAAAAGGGGGGAAGATTAACTTAATTGAGTTACTAAAGGGAGGAGGGGGGTTGGCTTACGGATGTCTTCCGTACGTGAGGGGAGACCACTCAGACTTTAGACCGGGAGGTTGGAGTGATGACGGTTCTCCAAAAGAAAGGAGGGGGGGCGGTAACTTCCAGTCCAGGGGAGAGTATTTCGGCTAACCGAAATAAGCAGGGATTCAACAGGAGTTGATGAAAGAAGTCGGGAAAATCACTTGGGGCGATCGTTCAGTGGAATTACCTTCTGGCTGGGGCTAATTCCAAATACACAAAATAGTCCAGCTGTCACTTTGCTTTGTTGCTAGCACTTGACTTGGAACCATGGGGAAATCTTCTGGGTTCTGGCGAGACTTCTCAACTCTGTGTCTCTTCCGGGGAGTCGAGCGTTATTTATGTCCGAGGCTCTCCCCGGAGTTGGGGGTTAGCAGGAAATAGCTCTACTCTCGAAGGGCCTCGAATCTTCTTGCAGAGCTATTTTAGCCCGCATAAAGGTGAATAGTGGGGGACCCGATTCGAGGCTACCGCTTGTGGAAGGGGGAGGGGGTAGGCTTACCACTTTAGGCCTAGCCGGGCCTTCTGCTGCACAGGGGAGTTCCTTTCTGCTAATGATCTTCCACGTGGGGGATTCCCTCACAATATTTACCCAACGCAAATCGATTCCTAGGATAAGCCTCAATATTTCTGGCTGGCCGATCAAATTCGCCACCCATACTAAATTCCTAGGCCTTATATTCGCCCAGTGTATGACATGGCGATATAATATTGAAGACCTCGAGAGAAAATGCGCTCCTGTACTTGGCCTTATGGCCTTTTTTTTAAAACTCCACTGGGGAGCTGACCACTGCATCCTCCTCAAAATCCACAGGTCACTTTTACTTTCAAATCTTGACTACGGCTGCCACCTGTATGGCTCTGCTTCCAAATGCATGCTAAATAAACTAAACCCACTGCATCACAGAGGCCTGCGCCTTGCTACAGGGGCATTTAAGTCTTCGCCTCTTCTATCTCTCTATGCTGAAACAGGATTCCTCCCTCTTTTATTTTGCCGTGATGAATACTGCCTCCGATTCTACATCAGATCCCTCTGTATGTGATCTAAACCCACTCTAATTCTTTGCTCCACATCCCCTCTACCAGAGACTCGCCCTCTTACCTTCTCTTCATATACACTGAGTATAGCACAGCTTTTTGAAAAATTCGAGCTTAGACACTTCTCAGTTGAGAAGAGAAAGACCACCAACGCTACCCCCATGGACCCGCATAAGTGCTAACTTCTCTGAACCTTTCTTGAGAGGCTCCAAGGATCAAATACCAACTGCAGCTCAACGCGCCATGTTTCAAGAACATGCAGGAAATCATACTAGTGAAACTCCTATTTACACCGATGGGTCGAAAACTGATACAGGGACTGGATGCGCTGCTGTCCTTCTCTCTCATACCTTACGCTCCAACCTACAGCCTACAACATTTGTCTTCTCAGCAGAGCATGTAGCCATAAAAATAGCCTTGCGTGCCCTCGGTCTCTATTCCCCAAGGTCATATATAATATTTTCGGATTCTATGAGTGCGTTGACTTCCCTTCGGCGATTGTCCCCCCGACACCCTGTAGCCATAGAGTCTTAGAAACCCTAAATCATTCTGCTGGCTCCCCGGACACTCAAACATCCAGGGAAATGAAATGGCTGACCTAGAAGCAAAGAAGGCCACCATCCATACTGCATAGTCCATACTTTAATCACCCATGTTTCACAGAGACTGCATCTCTCTCATACGAAAATTGGTCTGAGAAGAATAGGAGCGATATTGGAACTTGTATGGTCATCCTCACTTACTCCAACTCAAGAAAACGCTTCCCCGTGCCATCGTCATATTCTCGCACCAGATGGCATGAAGTTGTGCTCTGCCGCCTGCGAATCAGTCACTGTCGCCTCACCCATGGTCATTTAATGGCTAACTAAGAACCACCATCTTGCCAGACGTGTCACATTCGCATCTCAGTGCAACATTTTCTGCTCACCTGTCCGCGATACTCTGCCTACCGAAAGAAGTATTTTGGTCTTCACGCCACCTTTGCTTCTATTCTCGGAGAGTCTCCTCATGTTGTGCCCAACTTATTGGGATTTCTGGAAGATGCCGGCCTTTCTTCCAAAATTTGATACCTTCGTTGGTGCTAACCTATATTTTTATATTTTCCCCACATATCCGATACCTGAGCCGTTTCTTTGCTTCCTGTATTTTACCTATAGTTTATTCTAGTCTTGCCTTTCCATATTTTTATGGGCAAGCTACCAATCCCATGTTGTTGCTCTTTTTATTTTTTTTAATTATATATGTTTTTTTAACTCTTTTTGTGCTTAGCTTTAGTTTTTATAACTTTTATGACCACTTAAGCCAGATGAGCCTAAATGGCAAAACAGGCTATAAATCCTTAAAATTTATTGTAACAAACCGTATCAGCCTGGAATTTCATTTTGAAGCGGTATTATTCATATCGTCCAGTTAAACAAACTAAATTATGTAGAATGTGGGTCCTTAATGACTAGGGCTGGGGTTGTCGTAGGGGAAATAAGTTCCAAGGCGGGTTGGTTTCACGCATGGTATTAAACCATATTGATACCTGTTTCTCTATCCAGGCTCCTTCGAACCTGAGCAAGCATTAAACACACTTCTTTTACTTTGTTATTGGTTGTACTCGGATTTACATAAAGCGAAACATTTTCATCAAACTCCCTTTGTAGTTGTTTTCATGTGTCCTTTTTTCATGTGTCCATCTTTTCATTTCTCCTCTAGGTTTGAATTTTCCTCAGCGGCCTGAAGTGCTGAGCATTCAAACTGGTGAGAGCAAACAAAGAAATCATGAAAGTAGTCCTTATTCTCTTTTTTTTCCATTTTGCATGAAATACATTACTAATTGACAATAAAGGCTAGGGCCAATTTTATTTCCTTGTACCCTCCTTTTATCTATTTCTTAAACTTATCCACATGACGGCTGATAGTGAGCCATAGTATTAATCTGGATTTGAGCGTTGCCTTCAGATGGATTTAGGAAGCGTTTTGCTTTTCAGTTTTTTTTGTCATTAGACACAATATTCTCCCTCAAGAAATACTGTTATTGACTCCTCAACTGATTTCTCATGCTTGGGTCTATGGATTTACCTTTGCATGTGGCTTTAAATGGAATAATCGAAAGGGAAATATTCACTAATCTATTGTCCATAATTGAATTAGATTATTGGCTTTGATTGGCATGATTTAGATGAATTTAATCAGGCAGGTTGTGGATGTCGAGTACTTACTTCGAATGGCCTAGGGGTAAGGGAAAAATCGGAATCTTGTTCAAAAGGGAAAATAAAGTCCTCATTTTGGTAACCAAATGTATCTTTTGCAAATGGAACATTACTCATACTCATTCATCCTCTGACTCAGAGAATGACACGGCAACCTAATTTATTCAACTTCAATTATTTTAATCCTGACTGAGTAAAAAGTATATCACTTAAACTAATTTTTATCTGAATATGCAAAGTTCACCGAAAAAAAAATGTTTTAAAATTCCTAACGTAAAACTTATTTATATTAATAAAACATAAGACTAAGAAATCTAAAATATCTTTAAACTAAATTAAATCTTCTTTCAAACAAATATTTGAAAAATTGCACATAACAAGACGTTGAACTTTATTCAACTTTTTCTGGTCAGCATCTAATTTTACAGGGGGGAGGGGACAATGTCCCCTTAGCCCTGAGCTCCGGCTTGTGGTGGTGGGGTTTTAATAATCTGCTTCAACCCCACCGTCACCTTCATCACATATCCATTCACTCTCCTTTTAATGACTATCGATTTTACGCCCAGCCCAAGGTGTAGCCGCCATGCCAAAGGGCTGCCTGGCCACTGGGAGGGAGATGTAGTCTTAAATGGCGACAGCTGGTTTTCCGGCCACGTGTTTAGGGGAGACTACTCAATCGATCCCAGAATTAAGGTCCTTTCCCACCTGATGGACGAGCTGGAGATAGGTTTCCTAAATGTGGATGAGTTAACGTGTCATTTTACGGTTTCGATCTATCTGTGTGCTCTCCAGATGCACCTCCTGATTTGGAGTTGGGGTAGTCGATGACCTCGATGGTAGTGATCACTTTACCTTCCAAATATCATTTTATGGTCCACTGCCTCCTGAAAAACCCGCCCTGGCGGTGCTTGGCGCGGGCGTGGTGGTCTGCATTTCAGGAAATGACTGATTTCTCTGTTTCAGTCTAGGAGTTTAGGTTGGTGGATAAGGCCGTTCAGTTCTTTTCCGGAAACCGCATTGCTGTGGGCTTGTCTACTATTACTAGGAACGTTTGAATATTTTGCACGCCGACTGCTTCAGGGGGGGTTAGCTGAGTGTAGGGCGGGCGTCAAACAGAAGCGTTATTCTTACATGCACTATAGATGCCTCCCGAACGGTTTCAAGGTCGGTGAATTTCGTCGAGGTAGGGCGTGGTTCCAGTACGTCTCAAGCACACCAAAGGCTCTGCCTTGCGGGCATGCGTGACTTTACTTAACGGCAAGACCCCTCTAGAAGAGGTACGGAAGCGAGTAAAAAGGATTCGGTGTAAGTTCTTGCAGGACTTCCTCCCATTGTCCAGAAAAATGGGACCGCAACCTTGGACCCTGCGTCAATGGCGGAGTTCTACGCGCCCCTTTCTCGGCTTTCTCGATCCGGCGTGCTGCTTTACCTGCTTTCACTGCCGCCAACTGGACTTTACCTCCAGAGGCGGTGAACCCTTCGACGACCTGTTTACATTAAGTGAGTTGTGTTCCGCTCTCGCTTCGTGCGTGGACACCACCCCTGGTCAGAACGATGTCCCTTACGTCATGCTTCTAGACTTGGGTGAGCGATGCAAGGCTTTTCTATTAGGTTTGTTCAACAGAATCGTGGGAAAAGGTATGTTTCGAGAGTCCTGGTTAATCGCTACTCTACTCGCTGCTGACAGAACTGAGCGCTCGTCCACCCCAAGCTTTTCCTTCTTTCTGACCTCCTGTGATTTTACCTTACCTCCTCACTTTCCCTACAACTCCTACCACAACTTTCTCTGGTCATCCTCTAATTTCACAGGGTAGACGTAGACCACCTTCCTCTAACCCAACTATCCCGGATCTAGGCTGATATGGGAGAGGACTTCGTCCCTTTGCCCTTGCGCTCCGGTCTGGGATAGTGGGCTTTTAACAACCTGCTTCGTACACACCCACACATTCCTCACATCTCATTTCTTTTTCTTTCAATCTCTATCCATTTTTACGCAGGGCCTAAAGTCGAATGGACATGGCGATGGGCTGCTAGGCCACTAGGCGTGAGGAGTGGCCTCAAATGGTGGCAGCCGATTCTGCGGGCGATTAGCATTTTTTCTCGTGAAAAGACCAGGGTCACCATGCCTATGTATGAAAAAAGTCAATCTCCCCCTTTAATTGCCCTTCATCAGAGACTGAACCGCCTTCGGGAAGTTTCAAGGAAAAAGGGGAGGTCCCCACCCCTCTGCTTTCGCATGGGTCCGTGCAAACTAATTCTACCAGATAGGAGTCTTACTCCTCTCCTATGCCTACGGGTGAAGGGGATTCCTCCTCACCCCTTCTCTGAAGTCCCCTTTGGGCGATTTCCTCTTTACAGTGGCCGTCCCCTCTTTGCCTTCCAATAGGACTGCCAAGAAAGCAGTCAGGCGGCCCATAACTGACCGCTCCTGGTGGGGGCAGCACGATTAAGTCACCTCCCTTAGTGGAGCGAAGAAAACAAAGCCCGTCTGCCCATACCCTCCAAAGACCTGTGGGCACATATAATGAGCTTACAGGGGTTCACCGTACGTGTCTCCCTCTCTTCTCCAATGGGCGCCGGTTTGCTGGCCGAAGATGAGATGACTAAAGGTACTTCTAATGAGACCTGTGATGTCTTTGGGGGTAATGGACACCTGAAGGGCCCCCCTGAAGTGGACATGGTCCCTGAGGTGACCCAGCCCCAGACGGAAGGATTCTCCATGGGGCTGAACCCTGGTTCAATGCCAATCACAGAAGCACTATCTGCCCCTACGCAGGCTCCTCGTCGCCTGGCTTGGGGCCCGAAGCCTCACAGGAGGTGGAGGGATCTCCTCCCACGGCTCGTGCTCTTGTGACAGGCACAACCTTCTCCATTTTGGTGAAGGATAGCTTGGCAGAGCGGGTGCGGAAATTTTTATTTCACGAGAGAAATCAGCTGCTTTGTGAGTTACTATAAATCACAAACCTTTATCCGAGCCGAAGAAGACGGGTTTTCTCCAGTGCGGCGCGAAAGAGGAGTCAGAGTTTAAGCTAAGTGTATCTTCGGACGGGGGGCCGTCCGTCTACGTCTACCCTGGCATTGATCCAGCATGACATGAAGGGTGCTAACGAAAGGTTGAATGGGGTACATTTGTAGCGCTCAAATCGCAAGTGAAGTAGGCCTGTGGCACCCAAATTGAAGCATAGGTAGGCCCAGCAAAGAAAATCCACAAATGGATTCTCGGTGAATCTATGAAATCCTAAAATGGGTAAATGCATGAATTAATTAAATCTTATGCCATTTAATAGACAGAGAACCGAATAAAAAAAATAATATATATCACAATTGCATATTTATTAAGGATATGTATGGAACGAGCGGATCGTCAGAATCTCACGCAGAGACAGATACATACGCACGCTAAGAAACAGCTGTAATCTCACCAACTTCGCAGCAAAAGAAGCTTAACAACTTCATAAAGTTGTGGACCTTAATCAAGTACTCCTGAAATTTAGTTAGAGCAAAACTCAGATAACATAACAGAATATTGGTTATGAGATATTTAAAAGAGCTACTTGAATAAGTACTTTATTAGAGGTATTTGAAGAGGGAGCATTTGAGCGGAATTCATTACAATGTTGAAACATTTAAATTAAATATTTTTAATGAAGTGATAGGAATCATCAATTATTTGTCCTGATCATGGATTTGAAATATGTTTACAGACGATCAAGTATTTGACTCGATCATGAACTTGATGAAGTTTTGAAATGATTTTTGAGAAGTTTGAGATGATCATGAATTGGGTGAAGTTTTTAGACGATCAAGTATTAGACTTGATCATGTGTTTGATAAAGTTTTAAATGAAGTTTGATCAGTTTTGAGGTGATCAAGTGTCAGGCTTGATCATGAATTATGAAGTTTTGAAATGATGTTTGTTAAGTTTTGTGATGATCAATTGTCAAACTTGATCATGAATGATGAAGTTTGAATGGTGATTGAGAAGTTTGAAATGATCAAATTGTTCAAGAAATTGATAAAGTTTGAGATTTTTATTCTAGGATCAGAGCTCGAACCCCCCTTGAGCCAACCTTTCATTCGCGCGAGAGTACATTTCTTTGAGTAAGTTAGGATCCGATCCGAGTTAGTATACACCAAATTATCGACATAAAATGAATTATTTAAAATTATAGTAGAACAGTCATTAGGGAAGCTCTCCAAATGGTTTCAAAATGAAATTTAACACAAAGAAGGAGCAGGTTAGACCAAAAACAAGCGAAGTTGAAAAGTTTCACATCCAGTACACGTGATTCTCTCACGTGACTGATGTCATTGTTTTAAATAATAATTTATAGGCATTTCTTAATAGGGTTTTGATTAAAAAATATAATCCTGTGATTTTTGATTTTCTAAGAGAAATTGGTGAAAATTTGGTAAATTTATTTAAAAATTTTAAAAGAAGTACTGGGTCCAAGACTTCCAGGTGTATCGGTTAAGGGTTAATCCAGAAAAAGCAGAAATGATTCTTATCGCTCTCTGATTTCAATCCAATTTGAAGGAGGGTTTGTTTAATGTCGGAAAATAGAAAAAAATTGTTAGAGCGAAATCTACAAAGAAGGCATAACAGAAAAGCAAGTAAATTTAATTATCGCAAGGAAACCTCGTTTAGAAAAGGCGCTTGGCCACAATTCAGAGAGCAATTAAATACAGGTCGTATTTTCGTGGTAGTCTGAAGAGCAGTTTTTATGACAGAGCGATGGGGTATCCGATTATAGAGGAGATAGTATTTGGGCTCGACTGTGATTTTCTTCCAGAATTCCAGCCTCTAATTGTGTATGAAATACTTCGCTATATGCTTGATCTATACCCTGTTTTTCACACGCTTCACTTTTGCCAAGGCAATTTTGAAATTGAATAGGACTTTGGAAAGTACATCGTGGAACCAGGCAAATAAACGAAATACTTCCCATTCCAAAGCTCTATCGACCTTTTAAACTTTTTAATTTTAGATTTGTCTCTTAATGCCGCATCAGCATCCTTTAACCCGAGATATTCTAGGAAAAACTGATACTCTAGGACCAAATCTATTTCAAGCTCTGATTTTGTGAAATTCAAAGGGTGGAAATAAGAGGGCGACGGACTAAGAGCAAAGTTGACTATATGTTCGAAAATTTCGTCAGCCTTCGGTTCCAAATTAGGCCCTTGGGGCAAATTACCTCATTTCCCACTTCGTTCCCCACCTTGCTCTCATAATTGGAGTAGCCTGCCCCCTCAGGATTACCATTTAAAAGGAAATTACCATTATCCGTGTGCGAGTTCTTCGAGTGTTGTGGGCAGTTTTCAAGTTATTTGAAGCGAAGTGCCTCCCAACGTTCCAGCCCACCATCGAATTTGTAATTGCAACTACCTGAGGATCAAAGGCTGTTTTCTAAGGCGTGGCGGCGTGGGGCACGGGGTACCGCGAGTGACCCTCTAATACTGGGGTATTGCTTATTTGGTTGATAGTTCCCGTAAAGTATCAAGCCCTTCACCGTTTTCAGAGAGGACCCCACCATGCGATGCCTAATTGAGAACTTTAGATTTTGCATGGTGTCAACCCCCAGCAAACACCCTATTCCCGTTACTCTATCCATTTGAACAAAGGTTTGGGAAAAGGCCTCGTCTGCCATTGGGATGTTCTTCTGCCTCAGAACCAGAATAGCACCTTCGACTACTTTTATCGTAAAATCCGAGTTTAAATTAGAATTGACAAATAATTTGATCGACATTTAGAGAGATCCGAAGCGAATGACCACCTCCAATTCCCTTATGCGTCTGATTTTTTACCGTCGTACATGAGAACAAGCGTAATTCCTCCAGATTAGCACCCATTCGAAAAGCTACAGATTTAGAGATATACCGGCTTTGGCTTGCTAGATCGAGTAGGCTGCTTACAGGCAAGAATGTACTCCCTAATCCAAGATACCTGGTCAGAGTCTGAAGAAGGAAATTTGAATAGAGTTATAAATTAAGGAAACCTTTGGCTACTTCCAAAACGGACTCTAGAGTCATAATCTGCCACGGTTTAAATATTATATATATATATATATATATATATATATATATATATATATATATATATGTCGTAGAATGGACTCTCGACGATATACCATATATAACTATTCGTTGAGGGAACTTCTTTAATTATCTTTAGAGTGCGTTAATGTCTGGCGGGCCATTATTATGTATCTTCGATAAGCTTAAGAAGTGGAACTGAGCTCAAGGATGATAATATTGCTATCATTAATAAAATAGAGTTTTATTAATAATAACTATCAACAAACACAAAATGGAATATATTGACATAAACAGAGAATGTAAAGGGTCGTGGGGGCTCGGGCTAATCCGAGGATTAAAGGATTTAAGAAGATAAAACAAATATAGAGTTTAAGGGATGGGATGGTTCGCTAAACCATTTAAAGCACAGGATAGAATTGACAAAAGGGTTAAGTACTCGAAGGTGACGTTTGGCTTACGTAACTTTATACTAGTGGTGCAGTGGAAGGCGACGTGAAGGAATTTTCGGTCCGCTAGCGAGTTCCAGCCGAAGGGGGGGAATAAGATGATCCGGACGTGGCGTCTTGGGAATGAGAACCGTTTCTCAACGAAAGGCTTGAAGAACAATGGCTGTTCTACGTTGTTCTCTTCCGAACAACAGGGGGGGTGAGAACCGTCTCTTGTCTACGGGCTCAAGAACAATGGCTGTTCTAATGTTGTTCTCCTCTGAACAACAAGGGGGGAGGGTGAGAACCTCTTCTTGGCGAACGGACACAAAAGAACAATGACTGTTCTACGGTGTTCTCACCTGACAACAGACGTGGGGTGAGAACCGTCTCTTGTCTACGGGCTGAAGAACAATGGCTGTTCAAATGTTGTTCTCCTCTGAACAACAAGGGGGAAGGGTGAGAACCGCTTCTTGGCGAATGGACTTAAAAGAACAATGACTGTTCTACGGTGTTCTCTTCTGAACAACGGGGAAAGGGTAAGAACCGTTTCTTGTCAATGGGGCTCGAACGAACAATGGCTGTTCTAACGTTGTTCTCTTTCTGAACAACGAGGGGAAAGCCTTTTGGACTCGGCGTCGCAAAGGCTCGAACTTTGGCACTCAAGGGATTTTGTCCTCCTTCTGGACAAGTGATGGTGAATCTCGAGATCAAGGTCCCTTGGCGCACAAAGTGAGAGAGGGTCGTGTTGATGTTTCACGACGAAAATCTGGATCTCCAATCTGATCTTAGTGGTAAAGTTTCCATCTAAATAGTCGAGACACTCCCTTGGCGTGGGGGACAATGAAGTGGGAACTTCGAGAGAATGCACAGCCGAGGCTTGGAACAATGCCTTATCTGCCAATAAGCCTAACTCAATCTGGAGAGGTCGGCGTATGGGAGCGAACGGGGGGGACGATAACCTCCTTGTTTAAACATTGACATCCGGTGGCTGCGATAAGACGCCAAGCTTCGAAGTGAAGATGCACGTGGGAGCATCGTGGTTTTAAATAATATGTGATAGGAGTTGAAACTAACGCTGCCTCAACCCGTTCTATCACAGAGTGTTGTGGGAAGTTTTGTAGTTATTTGAAGCGAAGTGCCTCCCAACGTTCCAGCCCACCATCGAATTGGTAATTGCAACTACCTGAGGATCAAAGGCTGTTTTCTAAGGCGTGGCGGCGTGGGACACGGGGTACCGCGAGTGACCCTCTAATACTGGGGTATTGCTTATTTGGTTGATAGTTCCCGTAAAGTATCAAGCCCTTCACCGTCTCCAGAGAGGACCCCACCATGCGATGCCTAATTGAGAACTTTAGATTTTGCATGGTGTCAACCCCCAGCAAACACCCTATTCCCGTTATTCTATCCCTTTGAACAAAGGGTTGGCAAAAGGCCTCGTCTGCCATTGGGATGTTCTTCTCTCTCAGAACCAGAATAGCACCTTCGACTACTTTTATCGTAAAATCCGAGTTTAAATTAGAATTGACAAATAATTTGATCGACATTTAGAGAGATCCGAAGCGAATGACCACCTCCAATTCCCTTATGCGTCTGATTTTTTACCGTCGTACATGAGAACAAGCGTAATTCCTCCAGATTAGCACCCATTCGAAAAGCTACAGATTTAGAGATATACCGGCTTTGGCTTGCTAGATCGAGTAGGCTGCTTACAGGCAAGAATGTACTCCCTAATCCAAGATACCTGGTCAGAGTCTGAAGAAGGAAATTTGAATAGAGTTATAAATTAAGGAAACCTTTGGCTACTTCCAAAACGGACTCTAGAGTCATAATCTGCCACGGTTTAAATATTATATATATATATATATATATATATATATATATATATATATATATATATGTCGTAGAATGGACTCTCGACGATATACCATATATAACTATTCGTTGAGGGAACTTCTTTAATTATCTTTAGAGTGCGTTAATGTCTGGCGGGCCATTATTATGTATCTTCGATAAGCTTAAGAAGTGGAACTGAGCTCAAGGATGATAATATTGCTATCATTAATAAAATAGAGTTTTATTAATAATAACTATCAACAAACACAAAATGGAATATATTGACATAAACAGAGAATGTAAAGGGTCGTGGGGGCTCGGGCTAATCCGAGGATTAAAGGATTTAAGAAGATAAAACAAATATAGAGTTTAAGGGATGGGATGGTTCGCTAAACCATTTAAAGCACAGGATAGAATTGACAAAAGGGTTAAGTACTCGAAGGTGACGTTTGGCTTACGTAACTTTATACTAGTGGTGCAGTGGAAGGCGACGTGAAGGAATTTTCGGTCCGCTAGCGAGTTCCAGCCGAAGGGGGGGAATAAGATGATCCGGACGTGGCGTCTTGGGAATGAGAACCGTTTCTCAACGAAAGGCTTGAAGAACAATGGCTGTTCTACGTTGTTCTCTTCCGAACAACAGGGGGGGTGAGAACCGTCTCTTGTCTACGGGCTCAAGAACAATGGCTGTTCTAATGTTGTTCTCCTCTGAACAACAAGGGGGGAGGGTGAGAACCTCTTCTTGGCGAACGGACACAAAAGAACAATGACTGTTCTACGGTGTTCTCACCTGACAACAGACGTGGGGTGAGAACCGTCTCTTGTCTACGGGCTGAAGAACAATGGCTGTTCAAATGTTGTTCTCCTCTGAACAACAAGGGGGAAGGGTGAGAACCGCTTCTTGGCGAATGGACTTAAAAGAACAATGACTGTTCTACGGTGTTCTCTTCTGAACAACGGGGAAAGGGTAAGAACCGTTTCTTGTCAATGGGGCTCGAACGAACAATGGCTGTTCTAACGTTGTTCTCTTTCTGAACAACGAGGGGAAAGCCTTTTGGACTCGGCGTCGCAAAGGCTCGAACTTTGGCACTCAAGGGATTTTGTCCTCCTTCTGGACAAGTGATGGTGAATCTCGAGATCAAGGTCCCTTGGCGCACAAAGTGAGAGAGGGTCGTGTTGATGTTTCACGACGAAAATCTGGATCTCCAATCTGATCTTAGTGGTAAAGTTTCCATCTAAATAGTCGAGACACTCCCTTGGCGTGGGGGACAATGAAGTGGGAACTTCGAGAGAATGCACAGCCGAGGCTTGGAACAATGCCTTATCTGCCAATAAGCCTAACTCAATCTGGAGAGGTCGGCGTATGGGAGCGAACGGGGGGGACGATAACCTCCTTGTTTAAACATTGACATCCGGTGGCTGCGATAAGACGCCAAGCTTCGAAGTGAAGATGCACGTGGGAGCATCGTGGTTTTAAATAATATGTGATAGGAGTTGAAACTAACGCTGCCTCAACCCGTTCTATCACAGAGTGTTGTGGGAAGTTTTGTAGTTATTTGAAGCGAAGTGCCTCCCAACGTTCCAGCCCACCATCGAATTGGTAATTGCAACTACCTGAGGATCAAAGGCTGTTTTCTAAGGCGTGGCGGCGTGGGACACGGGGTACCGCGAGTGACCCTCTAATACTGGGGTATTGCTTATTTGGTTGATAGTTCCCGTAAAGTATCAAGCCCTTCACCGTCTCCAGAGAGGACCCCACCATGCGATGCCTAATTGAGAACTTTAGATTTTGCATGGTGTCAACCCCCAGCAAACACCCTATTCCCGTTATTCTATCCCTTTGAACAAAGGGTTGGCAAAAGGCCTCGTCTGCGATTGGGATGTTCTTCTCTCTCAGAACCAGAATAGCACCTTCGACTACTTTTATCGTAAAATCCGAGTTTAGATTAGAATTGACAAATAATTTGATCGACATTTAGAGAGATCCGAAGCGAATGACCACCTCCAATTCCCTTATGCGTCTGATTTTTTACCGTCGTACATGAGAACAAGCGTAATTCCTCCAGATTAGCACCCATTCGAAAAGCTACAGATTTAGAGATATACCGGCTTTGGCTTGCTAGATCGAGTAGGCTGCTTACAGGCAAGAATGTACTCCCTAATCCAAGATACCTGGTCAGAGTCTGAAGAAGGAAATTTGAATAGAGTTATAAATTAAGGAAACCTTTGGCTACTTCCACATCGGACTCTAGAGGTCATAATCTGCCACGGTTTAAATATTATATATATATATATATATATATATATATATATATATATATATATGTCGTAGAATGGACTCTCGACGATATACCATATATAACTATTCGTCGAGGGAACTTCTTTAATTATCTTTAGAGTGCGTTAATGTCTGGCGGGCCGTTATTATGTATCTTCGATAAGCTTAAGAAGTGGCACTGAGCTCAAGGATGATAATATTGCTATCATTAATAAAATAGAGTTTTATTAATAATAACTATCAACAAACACAAAATGGAAAATATTGACATAAACAGAGAATGTAAAGGGTCGTGGGGGCTCGCGCTAATCCGAGGATTAAAGGATTTAAGAAGGTAAAACAAATATAGAGTTTAAGGGATGGGATGGTTCGCTAAACCATTTAAAGCACAGGATAGAATTGACAAAAGGTTTAAGTACTCGAAGGTGACGTTTGGCTTACGTAACTTTATACTAGTGGTGCAGTGGGAGGCGACGTGAAGGATTTTTCGGTCCGCTAGCGAGTTCCAGCCGAAGGGGGGGAATAAGATGATCCTGACGTGGCGTCTTGGGAATGAGAACCGTTTCTCGACGAAAGGCTTGAAGAACAATGGCTGTTCTACGTTGTTCTCTTCCGAACAACAGGGGGGGTGAGAACCGTCTCTTGTCTACGGGCTCAAGAACAATGGCTGTTCTAATGTTGTTCTCCTCTGAACAACAAGGGGGGAGGGTGAGTACCGCTTCTTGGCGAACGGACTCAAAAGAACAATGACTGTTCTACGGTGTTCTCACCTGACAACAGAGGTGGGGTGAGAACCGTCTCCTGTCTACGGGCTGAAGAACAATGGCTGTTCTAATGTTGTTCTCCTCTGAACAACAAGGGGGAAGGGTGAGAACCGCTTCTTGGCGAACGGACTTAAAAGAACAATGACTGTTCTACGGTGTTCTCTTCTGAACAACGGGGAAAGGGTAAGAACCGTTTCTTGTCAATGGGGCTCGAACGAACAATGGCTGTTCTAACGTTGTTCTCTTTCTGAACAACGAGGGGAAAGCCTTTTGGACTCGGCGTCGCAAAGGCTCGAACTTTGGCACTCAAGGGATTTTGTCCTCCTTCTGGACAAGTGATGGTGAATCTCGAGATCAAGGTCCCTTGGCGCACAAAGTGAGAGAGGGTCGTGTTGATGTTTCGCGACGAAAATCTGGATCTCCAATCTGATCTTAGTGGTAAAGTTTCCATCTAAATAGTCGAGACACTCCCTTGGCGTGGGGGACAATGAAGTGGGAACTTCGAGAGAATGCACAGCCGAGGCTTGGAACAATGCCTTATCTGCCAATAAGCCTAACTCAATCTGGAGAGGTCGGCGTATGGGAGCGAACGGGGGGGACGATAACCTCCTTGTTTAAACATTGACATCCGGTGGCTGCGATAAGACGCCAAGCTTCGAAGTGAAGATGCACGTGGGAGCATCGTGGTTTTAAATAATATGTGATAGGAGTTGAAACTAACGCTGCCTCAACCCGTTCTATCACAGAGTGTTGTGGGAAGTTTTGTAGTTATTTGAAGCGAAGTGCCTCCCAACGTTCCAGCCCACCATCGAATTGGTAATTGCAACTACCGAAGGATCAAAAGCTGTTTTCTGAAGCGCGGCGGCGTGGGACACGGGGTACCGAGAGTGACCCTCTAATACTGGGGTATTGCTTATTTGGTTGATAGTTCCCGTAAAGTATCAAGCCCTTCACCGTCTCCAGAGAGGACCCCACCATGCGATGCCTAATTGAGAACTTTAGATTTTGCATGGTGTCAACCCCCAGCAAACACCCTATTCCCGTTACTCTATCCATTTAAACAAAGGTTTGGGAAAAGGCCTTGTCTGCCATTGGGATGTTCTTCTGCCTCACAACCAGAATAGCACCTTCGACTACTTTTATCGTAAAATCCGAGTTTAAATTAGAATTGACAAATAATTTGATCGACATTTAGAGAGATCCGAAGCGAATGACCACCTCCAATTCCCTTATGCGTCTGATTTTTCACCGTCGTACATGAGAACAAGCGTAATTCCTCCAGATTAGCACCCATTCGAAAAGCTACAGATTTAGAGATATACCGGCTTTGGCTTGCTAGATCGAGTAGGCTGCTTACAGGCAAGAATGTACTCCCTAATCCAAGATACCTGGTCAGAGTCTGAAGAAGGAAATTTGAATAGAGTTATAAATTAAGGAAAACTTTGGCTACTTCTACATCGGACTCTAGAGGTCATAATCTGCCACGGTTTAAATATTATATATATATATATATATATATATATATATATATATATATATATATATATATGTCGTAGAATGGACTCTCGACGATATACCATATATAACTATTCGTTGAGGGAACTTCTTTAATTATCTTTAGAGTGCGTTAATGTCTGGCGGGCCGTTATTATGTATCTTCGATAAGCTTAAGAAGTGGAACTGAGCTCAAGGATGATAATATTGCTATCATTAATAAAATAGAGTTTTATTAATAATAACTATCAACAAACACAAAATGGAATATATTGACATAAACAGAGAATGTAAAGGGTCGTGGGGGCTCTGGGCTAATCCGAGGATTAAAGGATTTAAGAAGGTAAAACAAATATAGAGTTTAAGGGATGGGATGGTTCGCTAAACCATTTAAAGCACAGGATAGAATTGACAAAAGGGTTAAGTACTCGAAGGTGACGTTTGGCTTACGTAACTTTATACTAGTGGTGCAGTGGGAGGCGACGTGAAGGATTTTTCGGTCCGCTAGCGAGTTCCAGCCGAAGGGGGGGAATAAGATGATCCTGACGTGGCGTCTTGGGAATGAGAACCGTTTCTCGACGAAAGGCTTGAAGAACAATGGCTGTTCTACGTTGTTCTCTTCCGAACAACAGGGGGGGTGAGAACCGTCTCTTGTCTACGGGCTCAAGAACAATGGCTGTTCTAATGTTGTTCTCCTCTGAACAACAAGGGGGGAGGGTGAGTACCGCTTCTTGGCGAACGGACTCAAAAGAACAATGACTGTTCTACGGTGTTCTCACCTGACAACAGAGGTGGGGTGAGAACCGTCTCCTGTCTACGGGCTGAAGAACAATGGCTGTTCTAATGTTGTTCTCCTCTGAACAACAAGGGGGAAGGGTGAGAACCGCTTCTTGGCGAACAGACTTAAAAGAACAATGACTGTTCTACGGTGTTCTCTTCTGAACAACGGGGAAAGGGTAAGAACCGTTTCTTGTCAATGGGGCTCGAACGAACAATGGCTGTTCTAACGTTGTTCTCTTTCTGAACAACGAGGGGAAAGCCTTTTGGACTCGGCGTCGCAAAGGCTCGAACTTTGGCACTCAAGGGATTTTGTCCTCCTTCTGGACAAGTGATGGTGAATCTCGAGATCAAGGTCCCTTGGCGCACAAAGTGAGAGAGGGTCGTGTTGATGTTTCGCGACGAAAATCTGGATCTCCAATCTGATCTTAGTGGTAAAGTTTCCATCTAAATAGTCGAGACACTCCCTTGGCGTGGGGGACAATGAAGTGGGAACTTCGAGAGAATGCACAGCCGAGGCTTGGAACAATGCCTTATCTGCCAATAAGCCTAACTCAATCTGGAGAGGTCGGCGTATGGGAGCGAACGGGGGGGACGATAACCTCCTTGTTTAAACATTGACATCCGGTGGCTGCGATAAGACGCCAAGCTTCGAAGTGAAGATGCACGTGGGAGCATCGTGGTTTTAAATAATATGTGATAGGAGTTGAAACTAACGCTGCCTCAACCCGTTCTATCACAGAGTGTTGTGGGAAGTTTTGTAGTTATTTGAAGCGAAGTGCCTCCCAACGTTCCAGCCCACCATCGAATTGGTAATTGCAACTACCGAAGGATCAAAAGCTGTTTTCTGAAGCGCGGCGGCGTGGGACACGGGGTACCGAGAGTGACCCTCTAATACTGGGGTATTGCTTATTTGGTTGATAGTTCCCGTAAAGTTTTAAGCCCTTCACCGTCTCCAGAGAGGACCCCACCATGCGATGCCTAATTGAGAACTTTAGATTTTGCATGGTGTCAACCCCCAGCAAACACCCTATTCCCGTTACTCTATCCATTTAAACAAAGGTTTGGGAAAAGGCCTTGTCTGCCATTGGGATGTTCTTCTGCCTCACAACCAGAATAGCACCTTCGACTACTTTTATCGTAAAATCCGAGTTTAAATTAGAATTGACAAATAATTTGATCGACATTTAGAGAGATCCGAAGCGAATGACCACCTCCAATTCCTTTATGCGTCTGATTTTTTACCGTCGTACATGAGAACAAGCGTAATTCCTCCAGATTAGCACCCATTCGAAAAGCTACAGATTTAGAGATATACCGGCTTTGGCTTGCTAGATCGAGTAGGCTGCTTACAGGCAAGAATGTACTCCCTAATCCAAGATACCTGGTCAGAGTCTGAAGAAGGAAATTTGAATAGAGTTATAAATTAAGGAAACCTTTGGCTACTTCCACATCGGACTCTAGAGGTCATAATCTGCCACGGTTTAAATATTATATATATATATATATATATATATATATATATATATATATATGTCGTAGAATGGACTCTCGACGATATACCATATATAACTATTCGTTGAGGGAACTTCTTTAATTATCTTTAGAGTGCGTTAATGTCTGGTGGGCCGTTATTATGTATCTTCGATAAGCTTAAGAAGTGGAACTGAGCTCAAGGATGATAATATTGCTATCATTAATAAAATAGAGTTTTATTAATAATAACTATCAACAAACACAAAATGGAAAATATTGACATAAACAGAGAATGTAAAGGGTCGTGGGGGCTCGGGCTAATCCGAGGATTAAAGGATTTAAGAAGGTAAAACAAATATAGAGTTTAAGGGATGGGATGGTTCGCTAAACCATTTAAAGCACAGGATAGAATTGACAAAAGGGTTAAGTACTCGAAGGTGACGTTTGGCTTACGTAACTTTATACTAGTGGTGCAGTGGAAGGCGACGTGAAGGAATTTTCGGTCCGCTAACGAGTTCCAGCCGAAGGGGGGGAATAAGATGATCCTGACGTGGCGTCTTGGGAATGAGAACCGTTTCTCGACGAAAGGCTTGAAGAACAATGGCTGTTCTACGTTGTTCTCTTCCGAACAACAGGGGGGGTGAGAACCGTCTCTTGTCTACGGGCTCAAGAACAATGGCTGTTCTAATGTTGTTCTCCTCTGAACAACAAGGGGGGAGGGTGAGAACCGCTTCTTGGCGAACGGACTCAAAAGAACAATGACTGTTCTACGGTGTTCTCACCTGACAACAGACGTGGGGTGAGAACCGTCTCTTGTCTACGGGCTGAAGAACAATGGCTGTTCTAATGTTGTTCTCCTCTAAACAACAAGGGGGAAGGGTGAGAACCGCTTCTTGGCAAACGGACTTAAAAGAACAATGACTGTTCTACGGTGTTCTCTTCTGAACAACGGGGAAAGGGTAAGAACCGTTTCTTGTCAATGGGGCTCGAACGAACAATGGCTGTTCTAACGTTGTTCTCTTTCTGAACAACGAGGGGAAAGCCTTTTGGACTCGGCGTCGCAAAGGCTCGAACTTTGGCACTCAAGGGATTTTGTCCTCCTTCTGGACAAGTGATGGTGAATCTCGAGATCAAGGTCCCTTGGCGCACAAAGTGAGAGAGGGTCGTGTTGATGTTTCGCGACGAAAATCTGGATCTCCAATCTGATCTTAGTGGTAAAGTTTCCATCTAAATAGTCGAGACACTCCCTTGGCGTGGGGGACAATGAAGTGGGAACTTCGAGAGAATGCACAGCCGAGGCTTGGAACAATGCCTTATCTGCCAATAAGCCTAACTCAATCTGGAGAGGTCGGCGTATGGGAGCGAACGGGGGGGACGATAACCTCCTTGTTTAAACATTGACATCCGGTGGCTGCGATAAGACGCCAAGCTTCGAAGTGAAGATGCACGTGGGAGCATCGTGGTTTTAAATAATATGTGATAGGAGTTGAAACTAACGCTGCCTCAACCCGTTCTATCACAGAGTGTTGTGGGAAGTTTCGTAGTTATTTGAAGCGAAGTGCCTCCCAACGTTCCAGCCCACCATCGAATTGGTAATTGCAACTACCGAAGGATCAAAAGCTGTTTTCTGAAGCGCGGCGGCGTGGGACACGGGGTACCGAGAGTGACCCTCTAATACTGGGGTATTGCTTATTTGGTTGATAGTTCCCGTAAAGTTTTAAGCCCTTCACCGTCTCCAGAGAGGACCCCACCATGCGATGCCTAATTGAGAACTTTAGATTTTGCATGGTGTCAACCCCCAGCAAACACCCTATTCCCGTTATTCTATCCCTTTGAACAAAGGGTTGGCAAAAGGCCTCGTCTGCGATTGGGATGTTCTTCTCTCTCAGAACCAGAATAGCACCTTCGACTACTTTTATCGTAAAATCCGAGTTTAAATTAGAATTGACAAATAATTTGATCGACATTTAGAGAGATCCGAAGCGAATGACCACCTCCAATTCCTTTATGCGTCTGATTTTTTACCGTCGTACATGAGAACAAGCGTAATTCCTCCAGATTAGCACCCATTCGAAAAGCTACAGATTTAGAGATATACCGGCCTTGGCTTGCTAGATCGAGTAGGCTGCTTACAGGCAAGAATGTACTCCCTAATCCAAGATACCTGGTCAGAGTCTGAAGAAGGAAATTTGAATAGAGTTATAAATTAAGGAAACCTTTGGCTACTTCCACATCGGACTCTAGAGTCATAATCTGCCACGGTTTAATTACAAATTTACATCGCGTTTGACAGGGATGGGCAAAGAGCAGATATGTGCGTTTTCTCCTGACCGAACTTACACGGGTAGGACAGGAAGCGTTTGAGCGCCAGGCAGGATTCTGGTGGAGGTCGCGTGAAAGAACAACGGGAACACAGACTTAGTTCTAAGCAACGTCGAATCCTACTATCAGGGGTTTCATATACGTAAGAATTCACCATTTCGTGGGTGCTCGGTGCACAACTTGCACTTAGAAAAGAGGGAGTTTGAGTATAAGTTTAAGGAGAGGAGTGAATTCGAATTTTGAGTTTTGATATGATTGGGTTTATACTTGCTCTTTAAAAATGACGCCTCTTCGCCGAGAGGGGTCAAAATAATATTTTGAAAAGTTTTGAGGGATAGTGGAGGCTTATAGAAGAGGCCCTGAGAGTTATTCACAGTTTAGAAAGTAGGAGGTCGAGAAGAGTTATGTTTAGCACTTCCTCAGAAGTAACTCTAAGATTTGTGTCAGGGAAGGATAGTCAGTCTTGTTACTCAACCTTAGCTCCCCATGTGAGATATAATAATATTTCCGGCGCTGTCTTCCTTGAAAAAATCAATCCTAAATCCTTTCTATAGTTTGTGGTGAAGATTTAAGTCGGGGATAGTCTCAGAGTTTAAGATCTTAGACAAATACGAATAAAAAACCGCGTTTTTGTCAGGAATTTACTTTCCGAGCAACCCTAGAGCAACGGCCTAATTCGCATCTGTACTTCCCAAATGCTTGATTATGCAGTACGCGTAATATTTAAGATATCCCTTTAAATACGCAAGTTTGGTAGCAGAAGAAAGGTTACTCTTCGAACCTACAAGGTTTTCAAATTGTTATATAAAGGAATGATAATTAAGTTTACCTATCACACCGTGAAAAGCGATGCATGGTAATACAGGCGGGGAAAGTTCTCGTACTACGGGTTTGCCCAAGTCGCTGAAAATCTTTGAGATCGGAGAATTTAAAGTTAGACTCCGAGAAGGCCTGAGGAGGAGGAGATTTCCTATTCATCGAAAACTCATTTAATTTAGATTTAAAATCAAGATCGTATTCGACCTGAGAAGAAAGCTCCCTGTTTACCATTGATTCGTCCCCTCCCTCTCCGCAGAAGGATTCGCAAGACTCAAGAATCTGTCTATCTAACTCCTTCACGTAAGCAAAGTGGGACTTGAGTGTGTCTATCTTGGTTTGCAATACATCAGGATTCAGGATCAATGACTTCCGCTTCTTCTAACTCAGAGCTGATTCTACTAAAGATCAGTGTGATTTTACATTTAAACAGCGCCCTATTTCTGACAAAAACTTTGATGCGGGATTGAATTTCATCTGAAATTAAAATTTGAGGATTTTCGGCCATTTTGAGTTTTAAAGGAAAACAGGAAGCTCGGTTGAGCAAAAAGCTAATCCAACGACAGATTTGTCCAAATCAATCGGAATTTCCTTTATAATAATTAATGGAAATAATAATATAACTTTCCAATGTTGTTAGAATTATAAACCCGAAAGCAAAAGAGGGCTTAGCAAGTTGCTGGCGCTTAAGTGAGAGACGTTCATCTCCAATTGATTTAGAAAGTTATAGTGGTCTCTCCAGAGAACTTATTCGAAAAGATGTTTAGTTCCGAAATCACAAGACAATTGAGTTCAGTTTAAGGGTAGTTTGATGGGAATTCGACTGAACTGCAGAACCAATGGGAGAAAGAGGGTACAAAATTTTACCTGTCTCTGAGAACACGGGCGAGGACCTACTTGCAAGGTGGAGTCGTTCACGGTGACGCACTGTTCCGAAGTTTTGTCTGGCCAAGTCTTGAGTTTGAGGGGAGTTTAGAAAGTTTTGAGTTTGGTTTTTCTTTCTTCAAGCTTCAGAACGGTCACGCCGAATCCAAGAATTTGTGAGGAGTTTCAGATACTTGTTTCTTAATTCAGCTTCTGAGCTGAATTAATTGAGACACAGGGGAGAAGGAGTTGGGGGATAATTAGGGAAGGAGGATACGAGAAAGGCAGGCGTTCGATACCTGAAAATGGCCTTTATCCATCATAAAACCATAAACCACTGGGTCCACCGTGCACCCATCGCAAAGGAGGTTGGGGGCGATTGTAAAAGTGGGCGTCTTCTCTCGATGTCCAAGATGCAACCAATCTGCCCTTTCCCCATTGTATAACCATAAAACATTTGGTCTTCGATAGCCTAAAGAATAGGCCAGAGAGAGGGTACGGGAAGAACCCGCTACAGGAGGAAACCCTCCAAGCCATCGTCCATTGATGCACATGCACTGATACATGCTCATACATACACATGTTTTACATTCACTTTCAAATGATATGATTGCCAAGGCCCTCCCAAAGTTAGGACGGGAATTATTTTGGGGGGCATTAACATCATAAATATTCGGCCGACTCTAAAAAACTTTGAAACCCTTATGTTGTTTTACATTCTCTTTCGAATGATATAATTGCCAAAGTCATTCTCAAGAATAGCCCGGGAATTATTTTGTTTTGGTAATAGCATTATAACTATACCTCCGATTATAACGAAAATTAAAACACTTGTGTTGTTTAACATCTTCTTTTTGAATGATATAATATAACATGTCCTTCCAAGGTTAGCACAGTAATTTATTTGTTTTAGCAATAACATACTACCTCTTTGGCCGATTCCTACGGTATTTGAAACCAACCCTTAGGTTGTTTTACACTATATTTCAAATGATATAATTACCAAGGTTCTCCCAAGGTTAGTACGAGAATTATTAAAAGTTTGGAATCTCGTAAGGTATCAAATCAGAATAAGTGACCGCACGCGACCTTTTGGTCAGCAGACCTTGTTAGTTTGACGGCAGATTCAGTCGAGATGCGCACTATCCCTATCAAATATTATACTTAAAATAAGTTAAAATTTAAAATCGCATCCACGGTAGTTTACGCTCACGGGTGACTGATTGTTAGCTATGAGCGAACAACGTTGTCGCTACCCAAATTGATCGAGCGTTTTATCTATAACTCTCTATTTTAAGACAGCGATGTTTTGATTTTTTTCTGTTTGAAGGTAAGTCCTTTTGTATGGGGGGGAAGGGGCAAACGGGGTGAGAGGTGGAGAGAGAGGAGGAGAACGAGGGGCGATAGGAGGAAGACAGAGAAGGATAGAAGGGGATTTTTTGATTCCTATAAATGGACAGACACACAGACAGTCTTCATATATATATATATATATATATATATATATATATATATATATATATATATATATATATACAACAAACAAAGAGAAGTAGAGTGAGGAATATCACAGGCCTTACGTAGAGTGAGCTTCCCAGACAAAACTCTCTAGCTGGGTTACAAAAATGTTTGTTTTTATGCTTAGTAATTTTTTGTATTACGATGGTTATAATCATATCTATTGATTTTGCTTCTATCAGAAGTTTCAGATTTGTTTTTTATGTTATAAGTCTTATGCCAGTTTCTTTACGATTATCCAACTAACCTAACTTTCAATATTAACTTTGTTGGAAAAAGATACATCAGTTAAAGGCATTCGATCTCTCACACTGGCAAACAGAACACCTGTGGAAGAAAATTTGAGAGAAACACCGGTTGAATGCATTCGATCTCTCACACTGGCAAACAGAACACCTGTGGAAGAAAATTTGAGAGAAACACCGGTTGAATGCATTCGATCTCTCACACTGGCAAACAGAACACCTGTGGAAGAAAATTTGAGCAAAAATGCTTTTTCACGGTTATAGCGATTTTATCTCTGCGCTTTTCGAGAAAAAAACATGTCTCATTTCTTCTAATGTAAAAGGATGCATAAAATAAATGCCTTTTTCATCTTTCAGCGAGTACATTATCTTTTATCCTGTTTCATAATGTGCAAGACGTCGAATTTCATAGAAACTAGGCAAATTGGAAATTTTGAGTGTTTGAAATAGTCTTTTAACTTCACTAAATTATAAAGATTATATTGTTCCGACCACTTAAAAAAATAAGGCTATAAAAATTGGCAACAGCACCACACCTTCACGCAACTTCTTCAATTTCTCGGAATTGGAAACTTTTACCATCATTTTCATTGAAATTCTGAAAATCGTTTAGCGTCGTTAAATGTTGCGTTAATAGTTTAGTCTTCTATTAAAATCTCTGGCTACAATGGACAGATAAGACGCAAAATGCCTCGGCATGGGTAAGGAAGTACCGGAAATTTTGACTAGGATATTCGTGATTTTTCCACTACAGAGGCTTCGTCGCATAATTGTTTTTAATTTTACTATACATAGCAGCCCGTATGTCATTACAACACTCTTGTACGTCAAAAGTATTCGCTAATTAGGTAGAATGCTGAAACACGGCATTTGGATGTAATCTTAATAATCCAAACTTTTCTGTGTCATATTGAAGGGAAAGATATTATTGACGTGGATGGTTTCAAATCCTATTTACCAAAGCATCCGTAATATATGGCATGAAGTATTGTGTAATTGCAACCACTCTAAACTGCAAGTGGCAACTAAGGAGCCAATATCTTACGTATTTACTTTAACATATAGTTCTTTAAAAAAAGAATTTACCCGCTATCGTTCGCAAAAAAGACATTAAGTCATCGTTTATTTTAGAGATATCAATAATTATATAATAATAATGATAATAATAATAATTATAATAATAATTATAATAATTATAAATTTACTAATGATCAATTTTCTTCTCCAGCCACCTTTCTGCAAAATGTATGACAAGCGTATTGCCTCACACATGTCCACTCGTAAAGGAAATACATGATTAGTGATATACACAGTCTGTATATTAACCTCAGTCATTTTTACATTTTGCACCAATAAAAAACTGTCTTGCCTGATAAACTAGTCGAGAAAAAAGCTAATGGAGCCCATCATGGCTTGGTAACATTTGATCAATGTACTTTCATTATGGAAAACAAGTGAGAGTCATGTAGCATCCAGTTGTGATGTCCTCAGATACACCATAGAGTTTCAGAACAAATCTCTATTGAGGGTTTTGAGTGTCTTAATAGTAGGCCAAGAGCCTGATAGCAGGTGACGTGGTAAAGTGAGCTCAGTCAGGGACTTTCAGATGAATCAGGCTGTCTTCTTTCCTTTGCGCTTACCTAAGGTGTCTTCGTGATCGGGTAAGAAAAGGTCTTCGAAAGTATGCGGCAAAGAAAGTAAATTTATTTTTAAATAGGCCTACTAAATAGGAGCAAGCGGAAATGTCTCGAGTTCTTTATGGTCAGTGTCTAGGCTTCCATTTTACGCGAAGTATTGAGTCTAAGGCGGTAGGATTTAGGAGAGTTAACGGGGTTTCCTAACGCTACTAAGGGACAGATTGATTCTCTGATTAGCTGATTCTGATTGACAGATCTTGAATACTGAATTTTGGACTTACTGATCGAATAAGGTAACTGCCGAATTAATGTCTGTCTCTCGGTCTTTCTCTCTATATATATTGTGTGCAGTCTCAAAGGGACTAGACCTTGACTTGTCCGTGGGTGGACTCAGCGATCTAATTTGTTCGTTACTTCCACTCCTTGGGCGGAGTTCTGATAGCTATGATCACCTGTTGTACCTACCTATTTCCCATTTCTCAGATTTATCTTAATTATAGGAAATCGCTTGTCTCTTACAGTTACTTGTGAAATCTTGATGGTCAAAACTTGTATTTGTTCAGCTTACCTGTTGTCTCTCTTTGTGACCTTTTTGGCTGATAAAACTGTCCAACAATGATTTTGCTACAGAAATGAGAAAGTAGTTTCCTATTCTATTTTTTTTGCGTAGATTACAAAAATGACCTTTATTTTCATGAAATGACTTCAGTTTTTTGTAATCTGTACATTTATTTTTTATTAATATTAGATTATTCATTATATAGAGGAATAAAATATTTGTTATTATTTTTAGTTTATTTGACAAAAAGTACATGGATAAGTGGAAATAATGAGCTTATTTATCAAAATAAATTAATAAGTCCTTTTAATACATTTCAGAGTGTGGTATTATAAAAATATATTTAAAAATATAATGAAGATTTAAGATTTTTACACAATTGCTGAAATCTATACAATAGTCATATATTTTTAGAATATTTAAGTTGTTTTTATGAACAATATCTTGTTTGTCTCTGTTAAGCGTCCAGCAGAACTCAACAGGCATCACAGGACTTCATTTTCCTTTATAACGATTTTCTATAGTAGCAATATCTTGGTGGAATCTTTCACCACGCTCATCGCTGACCTCTGCTGGAATCTCTGGAAAGAAAGACATATGGGAATGCAAAATATGCACCTTTAGAAACATACTACATCCCAACTCATTATAAGACCTAATCAAATTCTGAACAAGAATGTGGTAATTTTCTGATTTGTGCCTTTCAAGAAGACCATTACATACACATTTGAAACTATGCCAGGCCTCAAATTCTGGCTTGCACAATTTTTCCTCAAACTCACCATTAACCATATGTTGTGTCGAATCTGAAGCCCAACAAAGATTCTTTCTTTAATTTAAGCATCACTTATCTTAGGAAATTTTGTTTTTAAATATAAGAAGGATGGCTGGTCATGCTTTAAGGCTTTCACAAATTGTTTCATTAAACCTAATTTTATGTGAAGTGGTGGCAAAATTGTTTTCCTTAGGAACCAATGGTTCACGTATGGCATTATGACAACCTACTTTTGTCTTTTCTCTTAAAAGCCATTCTGAGCGTATGTAATGTCCTCCCTGAGCTCTACTGTCCTAGTGGCACACAAAATACATGAATTTTGTGTAACCTGAATGCAAGCCATTTAAATGGCTACTACCATAAGGTTAGCACAAATCAACTATTTATGTTCACTGTATTTAATGCTTTTTAAAATGAAATCTAAATTCTCATAAGTTTCTTTCAAAACAACAGAGTGAGCTACTGGTATCGATGGCAGTTTGTTTCCATTATGCAAAAGCACGGCTTTACTACTATATAGAGAAGCGTCAATGAATACTCTCCATTGACTGAGTTCATAATGTATATCTAATTCTTCAAAGAGACGTGGAATATTATTACAATAGCATAAATTGTTGTCAAATGAAAATATATCTTGTAAATTGTATGATCGAATTCGAACATCTTCTGCTAATAAATTTCTTTCTTTCAGTCTCGAGGCCAATAATTCACTGTTGCTTTGTTAAGTTTAGATCTCTTACCTGATGATAAGAATCAAGTTGTGAGAAAAGTTTTGGAGTAGTATCAACAGTTTCAGGAACATAAATTTCAGTTTCTGGTTCACCTGATTTATCAGTGTTAGACAAAACAATTTTTGTAGGTGGTTCAGATACTAGAATCACTTTTGAGTTAGGTATAGGCCGAATGGCAGGTCTAAGGTTGAGATATACTCCTGCTGAAGCGCACTTCGTTGTTTTACCTAAAAGTATGGAAATTAAATGCCTAAAATTTAAAGTTATGTACATATGTGTGATTACAATAAAGTGGTTCTAAACTTAATTAATTTTATATTTAAAAAAAGATAATATTACAGTATAATACTTCAAAATATAGGTACAGTGGACAATAAATAATTACTTACTCTGTATGTCTACTAAACAGAATTAGCAGTCAGTGGCATGATCTTGAGACCCTCGCCTTCCTATTAGAAGGCAAAATTGAAGGCTTTTTATTTTTGCTTTAGACCATTTTATAAAGAATAAAAGCTTGTCGTGCAACAGATATGTGGTGCCCAGGGTTTATCTTGGTCGCCAATTTTACATACAAAATAAAAATTGTATAGATTTTTCACTAGAGAAGAAATATTCCTTTGATTTTTTTAAAATGTTACTGAACCACTAGCGACCTCACTAAGCCTGCTTATTGATCGCGAACTGATGCAAAGATTAAGCTTAGAATGGCCACCTACCTGTCAAAAAGGTCCCCAACAAATCCTGACATCATCCTCGTTAACTCTAAATTTACCCTGAATCACGCGGCAGTTCCTGGCCTATATAACTCCATTGGAACATGTAAATATGGTCACTACCGTGTCAACGTCTCCTATACATACTTTTGAAGATTCCATTCCGTAGGTGGTTGCCTAAAGCGAACTGCGAAGAGTACAAAAGAATGTTACAAAATTATCAACTGAACTAACTGGAGCCGTCGACATTAGAAGACCTCGACAGTCACCTGGAGGACATTACGGCGAGACTAAAGGAGGCAAACAGAGCAGCCATGCCTAGTGTCAGTTACATGACTCTCCCTGAAACACGTTGGGAAAAGACTATCATACAAAAGAAGATTAGGATAGTAGAACTGTTCTTGGAGATAAGTCGTCATGTAAATATATCAGACCGCTACCTTGAGCTCCGAAACCTCTATTTGGAGCTAAAATTCCTGATAGGTAAAAGGTCGAAAACCATCTGGAATGGAATCATAGATAGAATAAACATAAAAGGTGCCCCTAGCAAGTTTTGGAGCCAAATTAGATAACTAAGTTGCACACTATCGGCTAAAATCAAATATTAACATCTCAGTGGACGGGAGAAGAATCACAGATGACCAGGAAATAGAACAATTTAGAAAACATTGGAGAAGAAAGTTCAGCATCACAGATGAGGAGAATGAGGACTTCGATACGGATTATGAGGAAGATATTTTCACGGAACTAAGACGCACGAGGGCCGGTCTTAACTCACTTTCACTTCGTGAACGCCACTAGACAAACAGAGAAGGAGGGTAAATAATTCACCCATGACGAGTTGAGCCAGCCCTTAAAAGATCAAACTAAAAGCCCCAAGCATTTCAGGCATTACTAAGGCACATTTTAAAAATGCTCCTGCGAATATCAACACGACGATCTTAAACCTGTTTAATGCCTGCCTTAATGTCAGGTATTTTCCTGACCAACTCAAGAGAGCAAGAATGATTTTCTCATAAAGCCAGGAAAATCCAAAAGGGAAGTAAAATGCTATAGGCTTTCCTTACTCCTAGAGTTCATAGGGAAGCTGCTAGAAAAATTGGTGTCAATAATGGGCTGAAGACCTATCTTAACGCACCTGATTGCTACAATGGGCAACAACATGGTTTCTGGAAGCATGTGGGAACTGAGACAGCTCTTGCCCTGTTGATTGAGCACATTGCTGTTGCTAGGGCTGAGGACAAAAGGGTAGACATAGTGTTGATCGACGTTTCATTGGCCTTTGACAAGGTATGGATCCCCGGAGTAAAGAAGAAGCTCTAAGACCTACGGAGGCGTACAAACATCACCAAGTTTCCTTGCGACTACCTCGAGGACCACAAGGCCATCATAAAAATAAACGACGTCAAGGGGCAACCAATTTTTATGAGGACCAATGTGCCCCAAATGGGCTGTCTGAGTCCGACGTTGTATACGATTTATACAAGCAACCTCCCATTTCCCACCCAGGATTACACAGCCTATATCCAGCTGAAGGATGATACTTTATAACTGATAACCAGCGACTATCCCAATTCAATCGACATGGTAAACAGTACTGCGGGTTAAATAAACAACATTAATGCTTACTAGGCTCGCAACAAGATCCGAACCAACGTGGAGAAGTTCATACTACTTCCTACAGGACGCAACAAAACTGCTGACGTTCTAGTGCGAGGCGAGTTCTACCCGTACACCCGCGAGGCTCGAGCCCTCAGTCTGAACATATCATCAAGAGGATATGGCCAAGATGTAAAGGTCGCGCAACCCAAGAGAGACTTAAGGGGCTCTCCCCCTGGAACTAAAAGAAATTGTACATGGCCCTGGGGAGGTCAATTTTGCTATACCCCGCCATTTCGATGCACCTGGCGAGCAAGTCTCAACCGAGGGAAGCACAAGCAGTACAGAACCAGCCCCTTCGATTCATATTAAATATATCTAAACTGGACCACACTTCATCGATCAGACTCCACGCTCTCGCAGAGATGGACACCCTAAACGTAACCCTACACAATAGGGCAAAATCGATATGGAGAAAGATCCACGAACACCTACTAGAGAGAGCACTTCAAGGATTAGGACAACTTGATCTTCACAACCGAATCAGACATTACCGATGTGGATTTAACGGGGGGCTGCCTTCTTAAGCAGGAGGATATGATACCCCTATTTCGATAGCAAACCGGGAAAACTTCAAGGAAATCACGAATAGGACAATGAAATCAACTTTTATACATGTTTTCACGTATATAAAAAAACGAAAAACAAAAAAAGATCCGTAGTGGACAAATTAGGCAAAATCAAGAAAAATAATTAAATACCGCAAAAAAATTGCGATGGACAATTAATCAAAGTAAAATAAAATAGTAGATTATAAACAACATTAATTAAAAGATCCGTAGTGGATACACGTAAAACAAATGTTTTAATGTAAATAAAGTTTAAAGGAAATTGAACTGACATGTATGACGTCTTCGAATTATAATATGCTCTACAGCAAACTAAAGTAGAAAGGCTTAAATGATTAACTTTTTCATCTGGTACGCTAGGGAATAAAGAAGTCCAAGTAGGGACATTGCCAGTCAAGCTGGAACATATTCTCTTCTATTTTAACACTTTATCTCACTATAACCTCCCTTACCATCTTACGCCCATTTTTTTCCTATCTTTTATGATTAATCAATCAATCAATTTCCGAGCCTTTAGACGGAAAAGAAAGTAATCAAACCCAGAAAGCCTTAGCCAGTCTTTCACGAAGAAGACCACAATAATTTAACCAAGAAAAGACTCTAAATGACTTAACTGAACCTCGACCTAACTACAGACAAATACCTATGCTTCTTTATCCATCTCTAATTCGGCGTTTTGGTTAGGGAAGCTCAGCCTCCATAGATACTCATATAGGACAGGAGTCATATCTGAACCGGGCTTCTTACCTGAAACAGGTCGAAGCTTAACCAAGGACGGGTTAGTACCTGTGTGAGCGGCGGATCCTTTTAAGTGAAGCAAACTCTGAGATAGTTAGGCGTCATGGCAGGTAAGCAGGGATTTACCAACACGTGAGCAGAATAAGCCAGAGCAATACCTGGATCTTAGCTGCACTATATATCTATTTATTCCACCTTTTTTTCTTTTTCTTCTCTCCCCTTTTCTCAGCCAAGTATCTCTTAATGAAGAAAAGAAGGAGAGAGCAGAAGTAAATAGACCAACGAAAAGGGTCCTTTTGCGCTCTCTGAAGGTGCGCAAAAAAGAGAGAACACGATTGTTCAAAATAATATTTGTATAACTAGGAATAGTTCTAATTAGATTACTTGATCATACACCAAATGACGTCGATAAACTTCTCAGCGAAAAAGCAACAATACTCTTAAAGACTATAGGACTAGGGGCCAAAGTTTTGCCTCAAATAGAATCTTAAAAAGCTATATACTGCAGGCAGATATACCCCTGGATAGGAGAGCATAGGGCCTTAGAAATTCAAGAGGAAATTAAATGACACAAAGAGTCGGCACGAATAAAAAAGTGGTGAAATTCAAAAATAGACTTACAAATAACGAATATACCCATGTCTTAAGGTGATATTTAGAGAAACAGGTACGGCTGGCAAAGCTAAGGAGAACGGCTACTAGCGTTTAATTTAAAAATAACATCGGAACAGATAAGGAGCAATGAATTCATCAGTCTCTTGACGTGTTTTGGCTGCTTTGCACTGGACCAACACATAACAAGGTATTGTCGGAAAAAAGAGGAAAAGAAGTGCATGCTCTGAATGTAACTCTAACACACATACCTGAAGAGATTGCAAGAGCTCTGAGAAAAAATATGTAAACTGTGGAGGGCGCTATCGTACAATAGTGATGGCTTGCCCAATAAAGAAAGAAATCATTGAAAGAAAAAGGAATGAGAAGACGAAACCAAACATATGCAAAGGTAGTCAAAGCTACAACTGAGCAACTTCAACCAGCTAAAAAGATCTTAGAGCTAAAACAACAATATCATTAAATATATTAACGTGTAATCTACACGCATATGTTATGAATGTTGCCAACTCAGGCACCTACCTAATTGAACTAAACAAAATGCTAAGAAATAATGGCCTAGAGCCGATGTTTTTTCCAGAAAACCCACCTTCGAGGGACGTCCTAAACATACAATATAAAACACTGAAATCAGGAACTCAAACGAGAACAGACGAAATAGGATCCCCAAGCCAGATCAAAAGCATAAAGTAGGGATTACTTAGAGACTCAAGGATCAGACTGATGACAAACTAAACACCAGAAAAAAAGAATGGATGTGGAACAACCAACAAATATTGCTAGCTACTTAGAAATCCAACAAAAAAGTGAACAACGCAAGAGGAAGAAACAGTAAACAAAATTTCCCAATGTCAGACAAAAAAAGACAAGAAAGAAGAAAAATGATTGAACTTAAGATTCTACGCTCCAGAAGATAGGCCCATTCCTATAGGAAATAAAAAAGAAATCATACTGGGAATAAAAAAAAGAAATGTATAAATATGAATTTGAAGGCCCTTACTCGGATAACGAAATACATAGATTCATCATAAGCTCAAGTATCAAGATCTCCACGAAATGTGTTACAATATCAAAAAGGAGGAATTCAAAAAGAAGCGTTTTGGAAGAACAAAATCACCCTGTGACAGAGAGCTTAAGAAGACGGAGAGAAGACACTTACTGAAACAATAGAATATTCATAAACAATGGAAATCAAAGGAAAACTTAAAATAATCTGTCGTAACGTGGCGGGATGGGATGTAAAAAGACATTAACTTTGTAATTCGTATCTAAAGATAGACCTTGACATTATCATATTGAATGAAATAAATATCAATCCCGAAACCAAGCCCATCAAAATATATAACTATACAATAATATATAAAACCACCACAGATGTAAACTATGATGGGGTAGCTATGGCTGTAAAGAAAAGATTAGAATTTACTATGTTAAAAGAACTCGATGAACCATACCTAACTATTAAAATCAAAACGGAAACTGGCAACATACACATTATGAAGGGATACCAATCCCCAAGAAGAGTATATTCACCCATGCACAACTTAACGGAGAGGCCCACCATCTACTAGCGACCATTAAATGGTGGTTGTAAAACTTTCAGCCGATCCTATACAAGTGAAGTGCTCTATCAGGAAAATTTACCAAAATGCAAACTGGCTCGGATACGCCGAAGATCTAGAATAATATCAACAACCAGATCTAAGCCAAGCTACTCTCGAGGAAATAGATGAAGCTATCCATAAATTAATGAAGGCATTAATCGAAGCAGATGCATTACATATCTTGAGAACAACATTTAGAACCTTACCAGAACATGCCCGTACACCATTTATTACAGAACTAGAAAACAACTATAAATACTTAAGAGATAAAATAGAACAAATTGGTCCCTTAGAGGCGATAGAGAACGTTTCCTTAACATAAAATTGAACTAACTGTGGCAATTTTGGCAGAGAAGATATAGAAAAAAAGAGAAAAAAGATATGCATTAATCACAATCAGAACCGCAAAAAAATAGAGATCGCATTCAGAGAATATTAGAGTGAGATTTTTAACATATCCTCTGAAGAAAATATGGACTTCGACCACGGCCATGAGAACACTAGAGTGGAAGACTTAGAATGTAACAGAGAAGAAATAAAGCCTAACCGTACTGTTTCTCCTATAATATTGTAAGAGCATAGAGTGTAACCAATGACCCTAGAAGAACTTAAAGATACTAACGCTACTAAACAAAAAGTCCCAGGCGATTCCGGAATTTCACGTGAAAATTTAATAAGAGCACCGAATATCTTTCTAGAAAAAATGAAAAATATTTTCAACGCGTCAATTAGCATAGGTTACTTCCCCGAACCAGGCAAACTTAAGAATCAACCGGGAAACCTCCGACCAATAACTTTAGTAGAATCCATAGCTAAACTCTTAGAGAAAATGATTAGAAAGAGACTCAGCCAACATCTCGAGGATAACAATTCAATCCCACAAAACCTCACGGGTCTAGAAAAAGAAGAGAAACTGAAACAGCACTGGCCATACTTGTCGAAGCGATCGCTAAGGCTAAATATGAAAAGAAATACACAGACTTTGTCTTAAGAGACGTACAGAAAGCATTTGATAAGGTAGGGCGAATTGGACTTAAATATAAGATTAAAAGGCTCGGACTTTCCAGAATTATAAACAAATGTTTGTGCAATTACGTAACGGATTGCAAAGCACATATAGAAATAAAAGACCACCAGGGACCTGAATTCGACATATATCAGTGAGTCCCCCAAGGGAGATTCCTTAGTCCGTTACTATATAGAATATACACAAGGGATTTGCCAGAGCCTATTTTTTAAAGTACTATATTCATACAATTCGCGGATGATATCTCGATAATCATTAATAGTCATTATAGGCATCCACCCACGTTGGCTATAATAACTGCACCAGAAATCGCAAATATCAATAACGATGAAAAGAAATGAGAAAATAAGAACTAACCAGACAAGTTTATAATCGTAGCAGTGGGAAGACGAAAAACATCGCAAGTACTTATCGAATAAGAGTAATATAGATGCAAACAAGAGGGCAATGTTCTCGGGCTAAAAATAACTTCCAACAGATATAAAAAACATCAATGAAAGAATAAACCTAGCAAAAAACAATCTCACAAAACTTTTCCAACTCACACAGTTTAACACAAAAAACAAAATTAAAATTTATAATGCATTATCCAGATCGGGGTAATTGTATCCAACAATAGTTCTCCATCAACTCCATAAGACCAACACCTTCAAGCTTCAAAGGTTTCAAAACAAAAAAGTATTATTAATTACAAATACGAGACGAAGGGAAAGAACACTGTAGACAGCAAGATATACACAAAGAAATTAACTTAGAACAAATAAGCACAACTCTTCACAAAAGGGCTACGAGAATACAGGAAAAACTAGACTTCTAAACGAAAAAGAAAAAAGAACATTAAAGATTCCCATAAATTACTGGAGGAACAATAAGAAAAATTTTAAAAGTGCGAAACCGAAAGTCGGAGTCAATCCCGCCCTAATGTTAAGGTAGAAGATTGATCACGGAAAAAACACCAAAAAACAACCCGCCAATGTAAATTAACTCAAATAAAAAACAAGATAAAACACCAAAGGACAATAAAGGTGTGAGAGCCTTAGCACAAAAACAAAATAAAAAAGAAACAAAACGATAATAAAGTTCGAACAAGAGACGGCTGGTCACCCAGCAAACAACAATATCTAATAATCATTCACTTTACCTTAGCATCTAATATCCACTCTAATCTAAATATATACCTTGAACTTCTAACTTTTTCAAGACGTAATACGTAAATTTCCGAGCTTTTAAGCTCACAATCAGAGTTCGGATAGAGTTATGCTACCAAACGTGCATTTTCAGTAAAGGAGGTAAAGGTTTGGGTAGGCGAACTCGAAAGTGTGAGATCTTTTCCTTACGAGGTCTTGCAGGGTGAATAACAGAAGGAGCTCTAAGTAGCATTGACTCAACAATGTTGCTCTCTGTGACCTACACGACTGGGGATCCAAGAATACATCCATCACATTGGCACTTTACCTTCCTACCTCGCACCGGACGCAACGGTTTCGGGAAGCAATTTCACCGACCACGTACACTGGAAATTTCGTTCCTCCATTTACAAAAGAGAACACACTGCATATTGAAAAGTGCGTCTTTCCATGTACAAAGGAGAGAATACTACACACAGGGAAGTCTATCTTCTCATTTACAAAAGAGAGAATAATACATACTGGAAAGTCTATCTTCCCATTTACAAAGTTTCGATGTATGCCGATGTAAACTCTTACAGTGTAAGGGCAAGTACACTTCCACGGGAAGATAGTCGACACAAATCCGTTTACGATAGGCTTTTTTGAAATGGAAGGACTAGAAGGCTGCCTCCTGGGCTGACATTATCTACTGGCTTGCTAAGTTGCAGTTCAAGGATATATAAAGATTAATACACCAAAATATAAATTTAATATAAATAATAAACGGGAGCAATATATATACAAAGGGAAACAAATTATACTTGATAAGTATAGTTAGTCAGATCGGGATAATTTACTAATGTGACAGAGTTAAGCGGGGAAAGCTAAGTTATTATTAATCCGAATAATGGAGAGTATTAATTTGTGCAGGGAGTCAAGTAAAAAGGGATGCTACGGAATCCATGTGACGAATGACTGGGGGTGTAATCATGGGATTACAGAGCAAAATCGCTCTACCTTGAACCTTAGAGTTGTTCGAGGGGGCAAGGCCAACGGCATGTGTCTTCTAGGAGATACTTCTGTGGGTGTTAAAGACGATGACTCGCAGCTGGAAGTTGAGAGTACTTCTTGCAAAAGGACGAGAATTTTTTCTCTGGTCCAGAGAGATGTGATCTCAAGCACAAATAGACTGTTTTGCGGCACGGCAGGTAGTCTCAACACGGGCCACGGGAGTCTTGAAGGGTGGTGCGAGACGAGGGGTACCTCACAGTTCTCCGGGAAGAAGATGACTCGATTAGCTTTCCTCTGCACAAGGGCCAAAGCTTCACGAAGGGCGATTTGCTGGAGAGATCTTAACGTTGAGGTACGACTCGAAAAGGGGTTGCAAGACTTCGCGGGAAACAGACACATGGTTTGAACAGAGTGACTGGCAGGCTCTTAATCTCCTCGAGGAATAGCTTACACAGGGTTATATAACTCAAGGGCTTGTCCATTAGATAGCCTCATGGCACAGCCGTCCCAAGAGAATTCACGACATCATTCTGTTTAAACTTACTTTGAGATAAGGGGTTGGATCGAACGGCGAAGTTTGCCTCAGGATGTAGGGTTGAGCTTGTACGAGCGCGTTTTCGAGAGAAGGAAACGTCAGCAAGGCCTGAAGGCGAGGACTCGGTGTTACGCGGAGGAGGGAGAGCCATGTGCTTCCAGCTTATGTAAATACAGCGGGGTCAGTGGCTCAGCGCGAAAAGCTTCCTTCTCGTCAATTCTAGAATACCCACGCCAAGAAGCACGTGGTCTGTTGGTCGAAGAGGCTGAATAGGGGTATTTTGGGGCATTTCCTTTCACACTGGTCTTTCGAGGGACATTCTCTCACAGAAGGGTATGATTTTGGTTCAATCTGTGACCCGTTTTAATTTTTAATCGAATGTTATAATTGGATCGACCATCAGAAACTCAAACAAAAGATACAGATACGAAAATTATGCTACAAAAATCATAGAAACTCGGGTTATTAACATAGAAGGAAAACAAATAATGCTAACAACGGTTGAAACGCCTATTTCATATACACATTTTATATTAACAAAACAACCACAGAAAAAACAAACAGACACACTTTCACCCTAACTTATTTCGAACTTAACTCAAAAAATAGTTTATATTACAGAACTTAACATGACCTACAAGCAAACTTGCATCTCTCTGAAAACCTCCAACTTCCTTCCGCTCAACCATCTTCCCCCCCTACTGGTTTCCAAAGTTGGGCCAAACATTCACACCAAGGACAGCTATAGCAAACAGTAGCAATTACAAAGATAGGAAAACATAAAAACACCGTTGCCCGGGTCCCATGCTAAGCAGGTCCACAGACCAACTAGGTCAACTTTCAAGCCTTTGATTTATTTTAATCTTTCCTATCCTTACTTTTTTCTTCCCCTCCCTCTCTCGCCCTCTCCGGAGCTCTTTTCCCTTAGTGCATCAGAGCCAGAGGGAGGAGGGCGCCGGGTACACTCGAGGGAACCGGGCGTGACCCCGACCCCCCGACTGGTTCTCTCTGGAGCCCGGAGATCTAATACTTTTTCTCCCACGTTCCCTTTCATTTCATTTCATTTCATTTTTGGGCAGAGCATACGATTTCATGCATCGTTATTATACTACGGATAAGGCCTTTTTTATTTGCTTAGGAGCGGACATTGAGCACTGATGACGTAGAAAACAGCCTATTCTAGGAGTCTTTTGGTGCATTTCACTTTACTCTTCAGAAAGAGAAATACTTTTTTCATCGGTAAATCATTTTTCGATAAGGGCTTAAGCACCTCACTGCTTCCATCCCTCTTTCTGCGTGGGAACCTGCCTCTGATATATGCAACCATTAATTTCTTCTTAACTATTTCGGCTACTTGGACTGACATAATTAAAGGCTTATGTGAAAACTGGTTTGAGGACTAGCCCACAGCGGCCGCATAAGTTAGAAATTTTCTCGATGTGGGGACTTAACTGAGAGTCCCGGACGTATGACAGATCCTAATCGCATGGGGAACTGGCCAGCATCATAGAGGCAAGTAACAACCATCTTTATGTATTTGGAAGCGGTTTTGGCGTAAGTACCCGAGAAGGGGTGGCAAAAATTTGCGGTCGTTAATTTAGCTGACACTGCCATCAAGTCCACCATAAGTCCTTCCTTTTGAGGTTCCAACTTGATATCCATCTATCACCCATCATCGGATTATCCCTTGAATGAAGACCCTCGAAAAAAGCAAACTCTGCGAAACCTTCTACCTCGAATTAAAGTTAGCACCGGTAAAGCTGATCGAAGTTTCATCTGGGTTCATCGCCTTATGTGCTAAAACAAAGGACGTAGACCGGCTCTATAGGAAAAGAGAGCAAGGATTCTCAGGAACACCTGACTCGAAGCGAAGTCCCCTCCACACGTGGCAGCTAACCCCAACGTGACCTGCTGTAAAGTCCAAAGCTGGGTGGGTAAACATAGGCACGAGAAGCTCAAGGAGGAGATCAGCAAGAGCAATCCATGCGCACAAGTTCGTTAAATAATCAAATTTGGCGAATACACCCACGTATTCAAGATCACATGGCCACTAAATAGATGCAGAATGGACTATTGGTATTGAAAATGAGAATACCAGGATAAAACATTCAGCAGGAAAAGTTTAATAGCATTCAGGTGTGTTTCGCAAGCTATAAACTAGAAGAACGATACCATATCAACCTGCCCAGATAAAGAAAAACCAAGGTGCAGTAAATGCGCCACAGAGGGCCACCATTTCGAGAAGTATGAAAGCACTAAAAAGAAGTATCTTGTGAGGGAATCACCACGTGGAAGATCTTTAGCAGAAAGGACCTCCCATGTGCAGCAGAAGGCCCCGCTAGGCCTAAAGTGGTAAGGCTTGCCCCCCCCCCCCCACCCTTCCACAAGCGGTAGCCTAGAATCGAGTCCCCGACGATTCACCTTTATGCGGGCAAAAAAAACTCTGCAACAAGATTCGAGGCCCTTCGAGAGTAGAGCTGTTTCCCGCTAACCCCTAACTCCGGGGAGAGCCTCGGAATAAATAACGCTCGACTCCCCAGAAGAGACACAGAGTTGAGAAGTCTCGCCAGAACCCAGAAGATTTTCCCATGGTTCCAAGTCAAGTGCTAGCAACAAAGCAAAGTGACAGCTGGACTATTTTGTGTATTTGGAATTAGCCCCAGCCAGGAGGTAATTCCACTGAACGATCGCCCCGAGTGGTTTTCCCGACTTCTTTTATCAACTCCTGTCAAGCCCTCCTTATTTCGGGTGACCAAAATACTCTCCCCTGGACCGGAAGTTACCACCCCCCCCCCCCTTGCTTTTGGAGAACTGTCATCACTCCAACCTCCTGCTCTGAAGTCCAAGCGGTCTCACCTCACGACAGAAGACATCCGTAAGCCAACCCCCCTCCACCCTTCAGTAACCCAATCGAGTTAATCTTCCCCCTTCGTTATGGATGTGATTTTTGCTTGTAAATTCTCTGAGGTCATTTTACCCTTCAATTCTCTTATTAATTTTTTGGTGTAAATAAAATTCTATTTTTGTTCATGTCTCTTTAAATAACTAAGAACTTTGCCATTGTCCATAATTTACCTGACCTCGTTGCACTCTCTCGTTACTCAGCCCGTCTGAACGCGTGGTTTTTCGTCCCTTTTGTCGATTCGCTTTCAAGTTATTGGTCCTCTCCTATATATATAATATGGTATTGATAAAATCTAATGTCATACCACGACATATATATATATATATATATATATATATATATATATATATATATATATATATATATATATATATATATATATATATATATATATATATATACATATATATATATATATATGTCGTGGTATGACATTAGATTATACCAATACCATATTATATATATAGGAGAGGACCAATAACTTGAAAGCGAATCGACAAAAGGGACGAGAAACCACGCGTTCAGACGGGCTGAGTAACGAGAGAGTGTATTTAAATAACTAAGAACTTTGCCATTGTCCATAATTTACCTGACCTCGTTGCACTCTCTCGTTACTCAGCCCGTCTGAACGCGTGGTTTTTCGTCTCTTTTAATAACTCAGAACTTTGCCATTGTCCATAATTTACCTGAGCTCGTTGCACTCTCTCGATACTCAGCCCGTCTGAACGCGTGGTTTTTCGTCCCTTTTGTCGATTCGCTTTCAAGTTATTGGTCCTCTCCTATATATATAATATGGTATTGATATAATCTAATGTCATACCACGACATATATATATATATATATATATATATATATATATATATATATATATATATATATATATATATATATAGATGAAAATGAAGATGAAAACTTGTAGTTTTCGAAACGTAGTGAAAAATTAAAAGATGCTACATCCGTTTCTCGTGGCTCTGGGATTTATCCTCAATATTATATATATATATATATATATATATATATATATATATATATATATATATATATATATATATATATATATATACATATATACATATATATATATATAAATATATATATATATATATATATATATATATATATATATATATATATATATATATATATATATATATATATATATTAATATACATATTATATAAATCTGGTGTCAAGTTTGTTGTGGTTTTTACGAACCCGTGTCATTTTAATTTCGACATTAGAAGTTCTCTTGTTATTCACGTACATCCCTTTTATTTTAATTTTTGTATTGTACTGTTAGAAGGCAAGTTCAAGTTATTTGAAGAGCAATGGAACGTAATCTATTTAGATTTTGTGTTGGACCCAAGGTAATTAATTTTTTTTATTGTGTTCGAATTCTGGAGACTCTCCTGGTTATTAATCCAAAAGAGTTAAGGTCTTTGGTCTCATAATTCCGGTTGACAAAAAAATTATTTTTTCCGCTTAGAAACAGCAGAGGTAGGTAGCTGTATCTTAATTTTTTGGTGATCAAGGCCTTCACACATATTCAAGTATTCGTTTCACGTGGGTAGTGTCCTAGTTCGTTCACGTATCAGTGTTCCCTCAGTTAACTGAGTAAAAATGTTATCCTTTGAAAAATTCAAGAGCCAGGGTAAAATGTTATGTCTCTTGGGCAAAGAACTGCTAAATTACGTACAGGAAAAAGAGAGGAACGAACAGGCAGAGCGAAGGGAATTGAAGATGGAGAAGAACAAATTGAAGATGGAGATAGAGGAGAACAAACTGAAGATGGAGATGGAGGAGAACAAACTGAAAAGGGAGATGAAGAACAAACTGAAGATGTAGATGGAGAATAACAAAATGGAGGAGAACAAACTGAAGATGGAGATGGAGGAGAACAAACTCAAGATGGAAATGGAAGAACGTTAACAAATTAGGCAGCATGAGCTGCAAATGAGCCTAAATCAAATGGATTCTCAGTCCATCGGTTCCTGGGCTGAAATTCCCCATACTCCTTAAGTCCACCTTCCCGCTTTCAATGATGGAGATGACTTTGGGTCATTTTTGGTCCATTTTGAGAGAATCTTTTAGATCAATAGATGGGATCTCTAAAATGATGGCGTCGCTCGCTTACTTTCCCTTCTAAATGCCAAGTTAAGGGATATCTTCCTATCCTTTTCTCCAGAAGCAACTTTGGACTATTCCACATTAAAGTCTGAATTGCTGGCCGCTGTTCACATGAATAGCAAATTCCACCGCTCCCGATTCCGTCAGGAAAGGATTTGCCCTGGCCAAACCTTTCGACAACACGGGTACATGCTCCAAAGAAACCTTCAGTGTTGGCTGGATGCGTGCAAGATTCCCCAGGTCTACGAGTCCCTTCTGGACTTCTTCCTTAGGGATTAGCTTTTAGCTGCCGTGGCTCCCGAAATTCGCTCCTTAATTAAGGATAAACGTTGCGCCACTTTCAAGGAGTGCTTGGAAGAGACCAATGTTTACGCGGTTAGTCACGATTTATAACCTAAGGATGTTAAAAGGGCTCCCCAATCGCCCCACAAGAATAAATTTTATGGCCCTAAGAACTCCAAGATTTACCAAATCTCCTAGTCCCTCGAAGCCAAGAAACTTCCATCCATAGGAACACCGAGACGGTAAGCCCCTAGTTTCTTATCTCCCGGTTGTGCCGTACCAAAAGAACCCGATCGTCTGCTACATCCCGATTTGCAAACTCTCAGTCCCACCAAGTACAGCAAATCTGGGCCACCCCTGATCCTCCTCCATCGCCTCAGAAGACTCCCGAACCTCCCTCGCCGCCAAATACCCGGTCCATCAGGTAAAGTTTCTCTTTAATGAGAACAACCCTGGTGGATTGAAGTTCAAAAACGGAACTGTAAACGGTCGCCGAGTATCCACCCTCGTCCGTGACACCGGGTGCACCTGCATTATAGTGTCTGAGGACCTACTCCTCCCTGTTGGGCCTGACCACAAAAAATTTGCAGTAGTCCACGAATACCTTGGCCAGGCCAGTGGTTTCCCAGTAATTTGTTGTCACATTGAGTGTGACTATATGTCCGGTTGGGCCAAAGTTGCAGCGGCCCCAATCCAGTTCTGCTTCGTTTTATTCGGTCAGAACCCCGTAATTCACGACCATCCCGTGGCCCAGCTCGTGATTACCCGTACACAGGCAGCCCTGGAATGCCGTGCACATGTTCCCCTGGAAACCCTTATCGACCCGGAGTTCCAAGCCCTCCGGAGCTATAAGTTTTCCTGCACCGAGAAGAAGTGCGCAACTCCCCCCCCCCATCTTTTGGGAGAAAACTAAAGCCTTCGAGCGTGAGTCTCCCCGAAGCAACAAACAAGTTTCGTATCCCGTGAAAAAGGACTTATTGAGAGGTTTGAGACCTAATTGGACCTTAAGTCACGAGAACGAAAATTCAAGCCTGGCGCAAAGGTGCTGGTGCTACTTCCCACGGGAAGCAACAAAATCCTTAGCCAGTGAAAGGGAACCTACCCCGTCCTCGAGGCTAGAGGACTCGTGGATCACCTCATCCATACTCCGGCGGCAGCGAAGGTTTTCCACGTGAATTGTATGTATATATATTATTTCATCAATGTTCCTAATTATGATTTTTGGGGGTCCACTAAATTGTTAAGTTTTTTTGTCCCATATTTATGCTTCCATTTAGTTGTTTCCTTTTTTTGGTTCCACTGAAATGTGGCCAATGTTCTCCTGTGATTTTTCTTTTATTTAAAATTGTATTAGTTAAATTCTCTATAATCGACCTGTTTAAGGCTTATGCCCGTAAATTCCCCGCTGAGCTCAGATTTACGTTTTTTTTTGTGTGTACACCTGTTGTAGCGGGTCAGAATTTCCCTAGACCTTAGATAATTTTAGTTTGACGGGTTATGATGATCCTTTCCTACGCAACTGCTCTGTTAAGCATCATCTTTCGGTTGGGAGATGTGTGAGGGAATCCCCACGTGAAAAATCTTTAGCAGAAAGGAACTCCCATGTGCAGCAGAAGGCCCGGCTAGGCCTAAAGTGGTTATCCTTCTCCCCCCCCCCCCTTCCACAAGCGGTAGTCTCGAATTGAGTCCCCCACGATTCACCTTTATGCGGGCTAAAATAGCTCTGCAAAAAGATTCGAGGCCCTTCGAGAGTAGAGCTGTTTCCCGCTAACTCCCAACTCCAGGGAGAGCTTTGGACATAAATAACGCTCGACTCCGCAGAAGAGACACAGAGTTGAGAAGTCTTGCCAGAACCCAGAAGATTTCCCCATGGTTTCAAGTCAAGTGCTAGCAATAAAGAAAAGTGACTGCTGGACTATTTTGTGTATTTAGAATTAGCCCCAGCCAGGATATTTTGAATGCCTTACTGAAGAAGAACGGACTACCTTCAATGAAAATGTCTAACAACCTAGAGTAACAAGTAACAAGGAGTAACAAGGAAAGTAAGTATCCTAGGAGACCTTACAGGCCATTCAAAGAGGGCACCTTTGGACTATCAATCGAGCAGGCACATGACTGCTCAATTGTTTTGCGTCCCTAAACGGCAACTGTTCAAGACTTTGTCTAGTCTTGACTTAAACTGGTCAACAGATTCACTGTTGACAACTTCTACTGGAAGTGCGTTCCACTTACCGCAGATACTGAAGGTGAAAGAACTTCCACACATATTGCGGTTGTAACGCTTCAGTTCAAGTTTGAAGCCGTGATTGCGCGTTCTGTTCTCACTCAGTGTGAAAATAACCCGATAGTCAACATTGTCGAACCCTCGAAGTATTTTGAAGACCTCGATGAGCTGACCACGCAGTCTACCGGTTTCCAGCGAGAACAGATCTAAGTTCCTTAGTCTATCCTCATAACTTTTATGTCGGATAGAGGGAATGAGTTTGGTTGCCCTAGCTTGTACGCGTTTCAATCTCGCGATGTCCTTTCGCAATGAAGGACTCCAAAATTGTACGGCATACTCCAGGTTCGGTCGGACAAGAAAGTTGTACAGGCACCGTACAATCTATTGGTTCCGATAACCAAACTGTCGCTTAATATAACCTAGCATCCTATGGGCTTTTGTCCCCGCCTCAATGCACTGTTTCGAGAACTTGAGGTAACTAGTGATTGTTACACCCAAGTCCTTCTCAGTGTCGGTGGTTTCCTTAGCAGTGCCCTTAAGAATATACTGAGATTGAGGGTTTCTGTGGCCGATATGCATTAGTTTGCATTTGTTCACGTTAAAAGGCATTTGCCACGTGTCCTACCACTCCCCAATCTTCCCAAGATCTTCCTGCAGGCGGGAAGTATTTCCATCCTTTGCAACGTTCATAACAAGCTTGGTATCGTCGGCAAATTTGGAAATCTTGGCAACCATGTCACCGTCCATGTCATTGACGTAAATGATGACTAGTAGTGGTCCCAGGACAGAACCTTGAGGCACTCCACTAGTAACGGGCACCCACTCAGAAGACTGTCCATTTACCACCACCAGTTGCCGTCTGCCACTTAGCCAGTTCTCGATCCAGCTGGCTACCTTTCCGTCTATGCCATACGCTCGCACTTTCCGGAGAAGGCGGCGGTGTGGTACCTTATCAAAGGCTTTCTGAAAGTCTAGGTAGACCACATCCACCGCCTTGTCCCGATCGTGCTCAATGAAAACGAAGTGGAAGAATTCCACAAGGTTCGTCAGGCATGACCGTTGCCTTCGGAAGCCGTGCTGGGAACTCCTCAGTAGCAGGTTTGACTCTAAATACGACGTCACAGCCAAGTGAAATCTGGTCTCGAGAAGGCAATCCAAGAAACCCCTTAATCGGAGGAATATAAGAATGAGGATGAGAAAGAAGAGGACGAACAAAAATACGACGAAGAAGAATTAGCCTCTTCGGACAGTGACAAGGGCTTACTCACTCTCACTCGTGCCATGAAGAGCAAATCAAAAACCACAAGCCCTCCACCGTAGAAAGAGAGACCGGGCCAGAGCAAAACCGCTGCGTCGGTCCCAAAGAAGAAAAAAAAGAATAAGATGAAACATATGTAAAAACAATACATCACTGAAAATACTGGAAATAAATACTAACGGCTTGACGCCGAAAAGTACTCTATACGGAAATGTATCCAGATAGATTGATGCAGACATCATCTTAATTTTGGAACACGGGATCAACACGCGTAATACAAAAAGGAAGGTCTGGAACTACGATGTGTTGATCACAAATTATTTGCAAGAGCGGTACAATGATGCTGCTATTGCAATAAAGAAAGGGATTAAATACAAACAAATAAGAAATCAAGAAGAATCCTCTATCGCGATTGAGGTCGAAGACGACATAGAGAAGTTGGTCATTACTACCCAAAATCAACGGCCAAGGAGATACGTGTTATCAATTCACACTCTCACTAGCCAAGAATCCCGCTACAGAATCTTCACCGGTATAGAAAGAAACCTGGACCTATGGCTGGACAGTAACATTGCCCAGCGAATAGGCACCGAGTTTCGCACATTTGTCAGAGGAGAAAGTCACATAAAACCAGAAATCTGTCTTGCTAATTTTTAGCTACCCTTTAATTACTACACGAAATCAGTTTAGCTACCATGTCTCCTCCAGGGGGTGCCGCCTTGCCATGGCAGGGGCTTGTGAGCTCTGATCCCAGGAGCCGTACCAGGGTAAGACTAAGTTCTAACAAAGGTCCAACTATACTGGATAGGTCCTGGTGAGGAGCTAGACCAAGCGTACCCCACACCTTGTGGGGCAATTGTGGTTCTGAACTCCAGTACACTTTTGGCCCACCTGGTTCCCGGTATAGAGTGTCTCTGTACGGGTCTACAGATGCACCCACTGGGGGCATCGTCTGCAGGACCGTGCCATAGAGGAGGTTTGGTTGCCTGGGTCGCAATTTGGTTTCTGGGAGGTCTTCGCACCGCAGACACAGAGAATCTCCGTTATGTGGCTCAGCTGTTTTTAAAACAACAGTGGGAGTTGGGGGGGCGGGTTACCGAGTCTGGGCTGTAAGGGCGCTCTTTGGACTAACAGTGTCGATTTGGGGCATGCCCTCGGCTCCAGAGGCAGCCCCAAATAAAAGATATAACTTATACGGGTAAACTTTACAAAAATAATTCCTAGAGACCGCAGGTTTCTGGTCATCGTGACTTGGACCCTGATATTAGAAGATTTGACCCTTTTGGGTCAGAAGTTGACCCTGAGCTAGATTTGCCAAATTTTAGTTGTAAAAGCAAACGATAGTCTTCGTAGTAAGCGATATCTTTGACGTCCACAGGATTTATTGAAAAATGTGGCGAATCTGCTAATATGTGGCAACGTAATGATGACGCATTGATAGTCAAGGCAAAATTAAGCAAACAGCATCAGTGGATTAAGAACCTACAGTCTTTAGCTTCTGTAGACATGTCCTCTGCTTTGCACCCGACATTTAACACTTCTAAAGGTGTTATCCTATCGGAAGAACTAAGAGATTATGACATCGACAGGCCGGTGTAAAAACTTACCAGTCAGAAGGTTTTAAGTGCCCACCGCATTTCCAGGTTTGTGAATGGCGCTAGATTATCTACCACCACAATAATCCTGACCTTCAACAAATTGGAACCACCCACGGCGGTGCTTTCATTGCCAACGCTTTGGCCATGTAAGCAATTTTTTCAAACAGGCAAGGTTGTGTGCTAATTCTGGAGCGGGTTTTCACGGGACACCCTGTTCTCAACAGTCATGCTTCCCTGCCTGTGGTGAAGAATACCCTGCACCATCATGGCAATGTACTTTCTTTCTCAATGAGCGATAAGTCATTGCTATTAGAAACAAGAACAGGGTGAGTATTAAAGTGGCCAGAAGAAGATTAAGGGAGACGTACGTCCGACCTAATGTGAGCTTTTCTGATACTCTAAGTTCTACCAGGCCAAAGAAAGAGAGAAGCCAGAGATATAGTATTGGCTCGCCTCTCCCTGACCAGGTAAAAAGTCTTCCCCGTCCTAAACGTGCATATAGTGATGAACACTCTTTGTCAGCATCTAACAATGTTTCTGAGGTTGACAACAAGAAGAGGAACCTTCCATCCTCTCCTGGTTCCCCAACGCTAGCTAAATACCTTGCTACCGTTCCAGAGCATGTGGATATTAAGCTCCAAAGCCAACTAACACTCCAACACCCCTTGTTAATAATGCTTTGGAACTCCTTCGACCCCTAAAAGAGAAGAAATCAACCCTTGCTCCTTTCCAGAGTCCACATCCTTCTCTGCCAGCATCGGATCCACAAACTTCGCTGATACCCTTGCTACCACCATCGCATCTACCATTTCAACTAATAACACCAACTGTGTCAACGCCATCTGTTCCATCGACACCTGAACTGACTCCTGGAGTTGTTTCCATCTCTTCTTCTCCAGTGAAGACAGTTCTCTCGTATAGCCACATATCAAAATATGATACACCGCCTCTTAAAAAGAAACCGAAACTCAAACTTCCAACGCTTCCTTTGTCATACTCCAAACCTAAGGTTAGTATGACACGAACTACTCCTGCTGGTAGTTCAAACCCCAAATCTCCTACCTCTAACGGTAGTAAGAAATCTAGCGTTATAATTAAACGATAACAATGTCTCCACTTATGCATTGGAACCTCCAAGGTCTCTTTTCTAAATGGGAAGAGCTCAAGCTCCTGCTTAAAGATTACAATCCCGAAACTTGTTTAGGTACTCGTAGAGTACCCAACATTTCTGGTTTTGTGGGATATTATAAGAACCATGGAGAACCAATTCATGGTTCTTCTGTTTTAGTTAACAGGATTCCCCACAACCAACTGTCTCTTAATACAGACCTGCAGGCCGTTGCTGTCCGATTGTTTTCCAGTCGCCATTATTCAGTTTGTTCTTTGTATCTTTCTCTTGGCGATGAAAGAGATACAGCTTTTTTAGCTACAAAGTTAGCTAATTTAATTGCCGAACTTCCCCCTCCTTTTTTATTGATCGGCGATTTTAATGCTCGCCACCCCCTTTGGGGAGACCATAATAACAACCCTAGAAGGAAATATGATTGAGAGATTTCCGAGCAGAAATGATGTCTGCTTTCTTAAGAATGGCAGCTACAAATCATTCCACACCCAGACAAACAGCTTTACCTGTGTTGACTTGTCTCTCTGTTCACCAAGCTATAGAGCTGATTTTGACTGGGCAGTGGATCTTGACTTGCGAGGCAGCGATCACTTCCCTATTGTAAAAACACTATGTAAAGGTAGTCCTCCTCTACCACAAAGCAAAAGATGGAATACCAAAAAAGCAAACTGGCCTAAGTTCAGGCACCTCTCGAGCCATGATGGATCCTTCCCTCATGAATATATTGATGTGGCTATTGACAATTTTCTAACACACATCAACCATGCAGCTAACTCCTCTATCCCACTCTCCTGCTCAACTTCTCTTGGAGCACAAGTACCCTGGTGGTATGCTGAATGCTCGAGAGCTGCCACTGAATGTAAACAGATTTGCATACGTTACCACCGATGCCCCACGATGGTAAATAAAATTGCTCGTAACCGAGCAATGGAAGCACGTTGACGCACCATTAGACGAGCTTGAAAGACTTCGTTGAGTGGTTAAATCGCGTCAATAAGCTGGCAAAACCCCTGAAGACAAAATCTGGAAGAGGGTAAAAAGGCTATTGGGGAAATCAAATGGCTTTACAGCTCCCAACATTGTTCAAGCCTGAGAACTGTTGGGAGACTTGTCCCATATTTCCAATGCCTCGACCAGATCGTTTGCTAATATTTCAAGCCCAAATAACTATTCCATCCAATTCCAGTGCTTTAGACTCCATGAGCTCCATAATGCACTGAAGCACTGTGGATCGACTGCACCTGGATCGGATGGCATTTCCTATAATATGATTAGGGAATGTGCATCCGTCCCTCCTCTCCCATTTGCTGGACATCTATAATTTTATCTGGATTAGGGGCTGCTTTCCTTCTATGTGTAGGGAGGCTGTAGTTTTACCGTTCTAAAAGCCAGGAAAGGATTGGACAGAACCCACTCATTACCGCCACATTACCCTTACTAGTTGTCTATATTAATTATTTGAGAGGATGATCAATACAAGACTCCTATGGTTTTTGAGACAAACTACCTCATACCGTCCTCTCAATCAGGGTTCAGAAAAAAGCAGAGTAGCATCGACCTGCTTGTTAGAATAGAATCTTATATAAGAGATTCTTTTTTAAAGATGCAGCATTCAGTTGCTGTCTTCTTTTTATTGAGAAAGCATATGATACCAACTGGAAGCGTGGTCTTCTTAAGCAATTCCATGATTGGGGCCTGCAGGGCTCTCTCTCCAGGTTTGTCGAGCAATTCCTCAGGCGGCGCACACTACGTGGTAAAAGTTGGAAATGCCCTATTAAAGCACGTAGAGCAAGTTGAGGGTGTGCCACAGGGAAGTGTCCTCACTGTGACTTGCTTCTCTGTGGCCATCAACAGCATTACACAAATGTCCTAGCTGAGATTTCCTCGACTCTAGATATGGATGATTTAACACTTATTTGTTTATCGCGTAGACTTCCATTTGTCATCCGTAAGCTACAACAAGTTATAAATACTCTAGCTGTTAATGCTTCTTCCAAGGGCTTCAGCTTTTCCAGAGTAAAGACCAAGGCTGTCCATTTTTAGGATCATACAGTGGCGGCAACAAAAAAAGTGACATTTAATATTGGCAACAGAAATCGATACACAAAATCGTTTTCACGATTTTACTTGCCAACTAGCCAATGAAAAGGTGCGGGGCTTATGCCGCAAGTGGACGACTCTCCTGAGCTAAGACAAGAGAACTGCGCTTTACTGGAACTCAGTGTCTCGTTTGAGCTCGTACAGTTAGGCTTTAGTGTATGGCACTCCAGCGTGCTGATTTCCTGCATTCGTGCCTACATTTGACGTGCTATAACTTCTGTGCAAATGGATACAATGGGGCGGAAAAAGCTTTCTATGACAGAGAAAAGCCGTTCCTTGACCCTATTAGAGCAGGGAAAGTCTTTTATTGATGTAGCAGCAGATTTAGGAACCTCAAAAAATACGATTCATCGCCTAAAACGGGCAGCTGAGTTATTGCCACCAGGTACCATACCAAAGATGAAGGAGGGCATTGGTGCAGCTAGGAAGACATCTCCAAGGACTGATAATATCCTAAGGCGTGAAGTGATGTCAGACCCTTCTGTAACCTCCGCTTCAATCAAGAAAAAACACCCAGACCTCCTCCAGAACGTCGCCCTCAGGACCATCCGTCATTGCTTACAGAAGGACTTATGCCTACCGGCTCGCCGCGCTGCCAAGAAGCCACTTCTTACCAAGACTATGAAGATGAAAAGGCTCAATTTGTGCAAGACCTATAAACATTGGACAGCTGCCCATTGGAAGAAGGTTATGTTCAGTAATTAAAACACCTTTAGGCTGGTCAGAGGAGAGTCAAAGATCGTGCGTCGTCCCAGCAATGTGTCTCGGTATAAACCAAAATATACCGTGAAAACTGTGAAGCACCCTGATAGTGTGATGGTGTGTGGTGCCTTTAGTGGAAACAAGGGCAGAGGGGTCTGTACTTCCTTCCCAAGAATGTAACCATGAGGGGGACTAACTATCTGGAAGTTTTGAGGCAGCACATGCTGCCATTTTGGGAAATTCATCAGTGTGAATTTTTCATGCATGATGGTGCCCCTGCTCACAGGTCCCAGTTAGTGAAAAGGTTCTTCAATGATAATAATATTAGTGTTTTGGAGTGGCCTGGTAATTCCCCGGACCTAAATCCTATTGAGAATGCTTGGAATCTGATGAAAACCAAAGTTCAAGAGCCAGCACTCGGCAGCATCAAGGATCTGATAGAATCACTGAAGAAGATCTGGGTTACGATCGACCCCACCTACTTCGCAAACCTTACTGAATCAATGCCCAATCGACTCAGGATGATCATCAAGTGCAAGGGCAACATGACCAAGTATTAACTTTCATGAAATATTCATAATAAAATATGTAAGTTACATTTTTCTGTTTCATTTTCTCTGAATTGTCACATGTCACTTTTTTTGTTGCCGCCACTGTAGATTGGTGACATGGCCCATCCCCCCTCCTCCAGCATCTGTCACTCTATGGTATCCCTGTCAACTTTGAGTCTATTTCAGATTTCTAGGGGTGTCGTAGAATGACTCCCGACGATATACCATATATCACTATTCGTTGAGGGAACTTCCTTAATTATCTTTAGAGTGCGTTTTTACTGTCTGGCGGCCGATATTATGTATCTTCAAAATGCTTAAGAAGTGGAACTGAGCTCAAGGATAATAATATTGCTATCATTAATAAAATAGAGTTTTATTAATAATAACTATAAACAAAACACAAAAACGGAAAATATTGACAAACAGAATGGAAAGGGTCGTGGAGACTCGGGCTAATCCAAGGATTTAAGGGATCAAAAAAGGTAAAACAAATATGGAGTTAAAGAGATGGGATGGTTCGATAAACCATTTAAAGCACAGGATAGAATTGAAAAATAAGGGATCAATACTCAAAAGGTGACGCTTGGCTTACGTAACTTCATTAGGGTGCAGTGGAAGGTACTTGAAGGAATATTCGGTCCGCTGGCGAGTTCCAGCCGAAGGGGGGGGATAAAAGGATTCTGACGTGGCGTCTTGGAAAGGAGAACCGTTACTCGACGAACGGCTTGACGAACAATGGCTGTTCTAGGTTGTTCTCTTGTGAACAAAGGGGGGGATGAGAACCGTCTCTTGTCTACGGGCTCAAAAACAATGGCTGTTCTAATGTTGTTCTCCTTTGAACAACAGGGGGGGTGAGAACCGTTTCTTGGCGAAGGGCTCAAAACGAACAATGGCTGTTCTAATGTTGTTCTCCTTGAACAACAGGGGGGGATGAGAACCGTTTCTTGGCGAAGGGCTCAAAACGAACAATGGCTGTTCTAATGCTGTTCTCCTTGAACAACAGGGGGGGGGGATGAGAACCGTTTCTTGGCGAAGGGCTCAAAACGAACAATGGCTGTTCTAATGCTGTTCTCCTTGAACAACAGGGGAGGGATGCCTTGGGGACTTGGCGTCACTAAAGGCTCGAACCTTTGGCACTCAAGGAATATTGTCCTCCTTCTGGACAAGTGATGGTGAATCTCGAGGTCGAGGTCCCTTGGCGCACAAAGGGAGAGAGGGTCGTGGTGATGTTTCGCGACGAAAATCTGGATCTCCAATCTGATCTTAGTGGTAAAGTTTCCATATAAATAGCCAGGACATCTCCTTGGCGTGGGGGGAAATGGGGTGGAAGCTTCGAGGGAACGCACAGCCGAGCCGGGGAACAATGCCTTATCTGTTCATAAGCCTAACTCGATCTGGCGAGGTCGGCGTATGGGGGCGAACGGGGGGACGATAACCTCCTTGTTTAAACATTGGCGTCCGGTAGCTGTTGATAAGACTCCAAGCCTCGAATCGAAGATGCACGTGGGTAGCCTCATGGTTTTAAATAAAATGTGATAGAAGTTGAAATGAATGCAGCTCTGAACTCGTTCTATCACAAGGGGTGATATTTGATTCAAGACTTTCTTGGAGGCTTCACTTGGAGTCCTTGAAAAGGTTTTTTCTGAAGAGAATGGACATAATGAAATTACTGTCACACACCTCTTGGGAAAGTAAGTGATCAACCTACTCTGTGGTTTTTGTATTCAGCATTGTTCCCGTCAAAGCTGGACTATGGGTCACAGGTGTACTCTTCTGCCTCGCTGTCCACTCTTGAAAAATTTATTACTGTGCGTAACCAGGGTGTGTGCCTGGTTTATTGAGCCTTCAAGTCCTCTCCTGTGTTGGGTCTCTATGCAGAGAACGGGATTCTTCCTCTTCCCCTTCACAGACTCAAGTCTAACCTTAAATATCTTTTTAGACTTAAACAATTTTTATGATCACCAGTATATGAGTGCACGTTCAATTTGCGAACAGTGGCCTCATATGATAAATTTCCATCTCTGCCTCGCCCCTTTGCTCTGTACATGGCCGAGCACACAGGACGTCTAAGTGAGATCTCTATTATTCCATTTTTAATACCAAAGATTCCCCCATGGCAGGTCCAAGAATCAGTCCTTGTCTGTAACCTTGAGAACCATGTTTGCTTACCACTCCCCTCACCATCGACCTAGCAACGTGGTGTTCACCGATGGGTCCAAGTCATCGGGCTAAGTTGAAGCTGCTGCTGTTCTCCCATCTCAGACAGCATTGGTTCGCCTACCAAGTGCATCTTCTGTTTTTAACAGCAGAACTTGTTGTCATTCTTGCTGCACTATTTGTAATTGCTCCAATGCTATCTGGTTGCTTTACAATTTTCTCTGACTCTTTAAGTTCTCTGGAGACACAGTGATTTTGGTTCTAGCCATCTACTGGTTTCCAAGATCCAGCTGTGTTTTTTTATCTTTCTTCCTTTTACAAGATTTATTTTTGCTCGTTGCCTAGCCATGTGGGCATCCCAGGTAATGAAAGGGCGGATGGTGCGGCCAAGGAGGTGGCATCTTTGGGGACGCCCTCATCAGCCCCAGTCCCAGTTCGTGATATCTATCCTCTTATCACCGAATATGTAGTCAGCTTATGGCAGAAGAGGTGGGATGAACTTCCTTCTACTAAGCTCAATTCTATAAAACCTTCATTCCTACCATGGCCACGTACCATGAGACCACGTAGACTAGAGGTTATTTTGTGCCGACTGAAGATAAGCCATTGCCGCCTCACTCATGAACACTTCTCTAATGGGCAGCCCTCACCTTTATGCATCCTATGTGGAGTGCAACTATCCATCCTTCACATTTTTGCTGAGTGACCTCTTTTGAGAAATCTCAGGAGGAGGGTCTTTCCTTTCATTATTGAGCAGACGACTCCCCAGCAGGTCCTGCGGGGCATCTTTTCTGAGACTCATGCCTCTATTAGTATGAATTGAATTTTCAAATTTTTAGAAGAATCTAATCTTTTAACCAAAATTTAATATATTAGCTCATGATTTTATATTCGCTGCTATTGTATCTATTGTTGACATATCTATAGTCTATGTTTTTTATATTCTTAACTCTTGTATCTATTGTTGATCCATCTATAGTCTATGCCTTTTTTATCCTTTGTTGAATTATTAACAGTTTATTTTTTAAATGTCTCTTTTTATTTAATAGAATACTTAAGTTTTCAGAAGAATCTAACTCTTTTAGACAAAATTAATATATAGTGTCATGACTTTATATTTACTATTCTTGTATCTATTATTGACCCACTTATAATCTATGTTTTGTATCCTTTGTTAAATTTCTACTAATTTACCTTTTACATGTTTCCTTTTATATGAATAAAATGTCTAAATTTTCATAAGAATTTAAATCTTTTAGACAAAATTTAATATAGTACCATGATTTTATACTTTCTGTTCTAGTATCTAAGGGTTGATCCATTTATAGTTTGTTTTTTTCTCTTTTGTTGAATGTTTAATAGATTATTTTTACATGTCTTTCTTATGTGAATAGAATGTTTGAATCTTCAGAAGAATCGAAATCTCCTTGAAAGCTATAAAAAAAATGACCTCCAATGCACTTGTAAGATCGAGTCTGCGATATCCCGCTTCCTCCTTCTCGTGTGTCCCGAAGACAGTAAAGAGGAATCTACAAGTGGCGCAGAACAAATGCGCGTACCTGATTACAGGTATACTCAGGCGAGAAAGAAGACGCGAAAAGGTGCTGCACCGGTAGGTGGGCTAAGTCCCATTAAAGTTGTCATAGAAGAACGGACAAGGAATATTCAGGAGCTGGTTAATCGAGAATTGAACGATGATATCGTTCAAATGATTAGCCAGAACAAAAAGAGGTATAACTCGCGCCATATTTTCGAGTTCCGCTGGGCTATTAACTGGCGGAGCCGAAGTGCCTTCCTACGCATGACAATATTAATGTTTTTTACCCAAACTAATGACAAAAGTAAAACCGATCAAGAAAGGAAAACTTAACTAAGAAAACATCGAAGAAAAAACAAGACACGATTTACACCCACAGCAAAATATATAAAAAAAACAGACACTAAGGACAATATTAAAGTAATTTATTGCTACAACAGTAAATGTGCATAGCATATCGAAGAACATTAATTTTATAGAAGACAAATGGCTTGAACGTCAATAAAATATAAACTATCTTAAAGACAACAAAGGAACCACATTACCAAGGAAATATTTAAAGATATAGGCCTGATCACCAGGCACTTAGCATCTCTTTGCACTTACCACACTTCTTTCTTCTTTCACCACTTATCTTTTTTCAGGTGTGGGTAACACACCCTTTTTTTGTCCTCTACACACACCTACCTAATTACATCAACTCGCATTTCCGATTATTTATTTTCAGCTGCTCATAATTTTGTAAAGTTAAGGGTGATCCAAAAAATGCCTTCGCTCAGTAAACAACTGTGAAGACCGATTTAAAGTGAACCAATTATAGAACATTTCATCACTATGCCCGAACAAAGGCGTGAGTTTGTTTGTTGGTGTCATCTAGCTTATCCAGGTTAATCAAGGTAGTCCGATGAGTAGAAATGCTTCTGAGTCTCGCTGCGCTTTATGAATAGAGTAGTTCTCCTAGGAGGCGATCGTAGGTGAAATTCGGTCCACGTCTCAGCCTGAAGCAGCAATGTCCACGGCTGCATAGGTTAGGTGAAAACCAAAGGCTCGATGGTTGTAAAAAATGAGCAGTTTGTTGCCCGCTTTGAGAATTCAATTTGTAGTATCATCACACTGTTTGTTCAATGAAATAAATTACCAGTTATAGGTTCTAATTAGCCACAGAAAAAAGGGGATCTTCATGACTTTTCCTAGGCTGGGTAATCAGGTGATCATTGTTTCCTTTAAATGTGAAGGAAAATTTTTAGCTGGTTTCACAAAGGCTTTATTTGGTGGGACCGTGGACTTGTCTTCAAGTATGTAGAGAACATTAACTGCCGTAAAGGCAATTCCCCAAGTAAAACAAACTGTAAAAAACGTAAATAAACCCGCATACACAATCAGTGAGGCCGTGTAATGTCCTCTCAAGGAAAAACCAAGTGTTAGAAAAGGAAGATTTCCACCCCCCACCCCGCCATCAGAGTCACTTTGAGGACCCTAGGTGGGCAGCCTAAGCCAGATCGAGGTTATGTCTTCCAAACGGTTTACAGAATGCTAAGTATGGCTATTGATACCCCAGCCAGTTTCATCGCTATCTGCGAAAAAGAGGCAGAGGTCGAAACACTCACAAAAGAAATGAGACAAAGTGTGTTAGAGGAGATAATCCTCCAGCCCAGCACCCATTCCCCCCTCGGCTCCAGGCACATAGGAGTGTGATATGTAAGCAGCTCGGTCCTTGGATAGGGCAACATACTAAAGACGAAATTATAGAAAAGTTAGGCAGAAACCAGTGGTGGGCTCAAGTCGTGGAGGTGGTAAAGTTCCAGAACAAACGGGACAACACAGAGTACCAACACGTCTTCAAATTAATCTTCAGTGAGATACAGATGGCCCAAAAGGCCAAATAAAGAGGAATGCTACTCTTTAACGCTAAGATCAGTGGCGAAAAAATTGAGAGAAAAGAGCTCACCCCCATTAAAGTATGCTTCCGCTGTTTAAAGATGGAACACCACCGCAAAACAGTGCAAAGAACAAGTAATAACATGATCGAGATTTACGCGCAAAAGGCCACGGATGGCGAGAATGCTCGGCACAGAAAGAGAGGTGCCCAAACTGCGGGCTGAACAGCGGGGTGATAGCCATGCCCTGTCCCAAGAAAAAATAGATAATCAAGAGGAAAAGTGATAAAAATAAAGCTGAGAAACGAGGAAGGCAAATACTTCCTACGTCCAAGCAACGAAATAAGCCCCAGCTGGAATTCTCGAACAACAGCCACAAACTTATCTGAAGCTGGAGAACGAGAAATCCACAAAGATTCTTACGTTTATTCTATTTGCACATGTCAACAATCTCACAAAACCAAGAACATTTTAAAAAAACATCAATCTCATGCCGAATAAAAATGGTATGTCGGAAATGTGGTTTCCGAACGACCCACGATTGGGAGATGTCTTGCAGCTGCATTTCCTGCAAAAGGACACACCAGAGACACAGGCGACACAATTTCCACCAGAGGAAAAATCCACAGGCATTGAGAAAGTAGCAGAGGCCCCAAATGGATACAATAAGATCATCAGAAAATATCTAAGCTCGGAGACACAAAGGCGCCGAGAGAAGAAGGAGCAAAAAGAGCAAGAAGGATCAAGCAGGCAGAACGCAATCTCACCAGCTCATCCGCTTCAGAATCTAATGCTGAGGTGGTCGAAACCAAGGTTTCAAAGATCCCCGTAAGCTCAAGGCGTAAGTCAAAGACCTTGAGTTGTACTTACAAGTACGATGGAGAGTAGATCGAGTTCAAGGCAATTACGACTGAGCAGACTCAATTCACAGAAATACTCTCCCCTGAGGAGATATATCAGGGAATTATGGATATTGAACAAGCTTTCCACGAAGTAAAAGTGCACAAAGACTCTTGCATCACCCCTAGTGATGCAGAATACAAAAAGATGCGGAACGGCAATGTCCACAACAGTTAGTAAGACAAATCAAAAGAACAAACATACTCAAGAAAAAGAAAATAATGGAGAAAATTAACAAAACTTTAAAGATACTTACATTGAATGTGGATTGATGGGAAGTAAAGTCCATTCCCTACGGTAACATCTCTTGATGGTGCAGCGATTGCGATCAGGAAAAACTTCCAATTCAAAATGCTACCGGACTTAGACAAATCATTCGTGGCTGTCGAAATCCCAATCCTGGTTAGAAGCGTAACAGTGGTGGTAGCCTATTAGCCGCCAAGACGCCAATATCTACTGATCATCAACTTCTTCATCATCTTCGGGCACAGAAGTCTAGCGTTGCTAGCAGTAGGGCTAAACGCCAGATGCCATGCATCTGTCTACAGGCGCGTCGACCAAAGAGGAAGGAACCTGGAAGTACTATTCGAAAGAAATAGGCTCCAGAAGGTCAGGCCAGACTTCCCAACCTACATAACTAACACATTGTTCGACGACAAAACCGGACATTGTTTTAGCGAGTCCAGAATTCCTCTTCAACATCGTCAACAAACCAGTGCCAGTTGTCCCGAGCGATCACATCCACTTCATCGCCACCATATCGATTGAGCCAATGCTCAAGCCCGTCACACTTAGAAAATGCTACGCGAAAGCTAACTGAAAGCAAAACAGAGAAATGCTCAGCAACTATCAGCCAGCTGACCTAAATGACGCAAATCTCGAAGAAATTGATGAGGAAATAGATAAAAACACTAATCTCCTCACTCAACCAGACGAAAGTTGCGTCACCAGAATCTCGTACAAAATGCTTCACAACCTAGGTGATTTCGCCAGGGAGATCTACGTAGAAGTTGGTAGGACGGGCCCAAACCAGGAAAGGGCAGCCATAATGAGTCAGCTAAGAGAGCAGCTAAAAAACATTATCCTTCAGAAGCAAAGAGAAAACTGGGATAATATCATAGGCAGACAAAAGAGGGAAACAAATCGTATAAATTTTCGGAATAACATCCGAAAACTTAGGGGATGTCCTCCCAGGTCCAGTACACGAATAAAAGAAGGCGACAACATCATAGAGGATAAGGAATCTCTCAAAAGAAGATTTGGAAGACATTGCAAAGAGATTTTTGCAGTATCAGCTGAGGAGAATGATGATTTCGAACAGGACTTCCAAGTCCAGCTGCTTGATACATAGGACCCACCCACACCCAAAATTATCTAGAGAAAGAAAGATGGTTAACCACCGGCGCCCTATCACCATTAAAGATACCATGTACACTATAGGGTCCTTCAAACAAAAAGCACCCGGCTGGTCTGCCCTACGGCAAATTATATGGGGCATGGTGAACACCAAGAACGCCTTCCTGAATACAGGTTAATTCCCAGACCGGTATAAGATGGCAAAAATCATCTTCATCCCGAAAGGGAACAAACCCCCATATCAAGTGGCTATCTATCGCCCAATCTCTCCCCTCAGAATACCCCGCAAGATCTTTAGAAAAGATTATAGCGGCAGGCTACAAACTCAAATCGATGAGCTAGGAGCGCACAACAACATGGGCTCCGTACAAAAATGGGCACAGAATCAGCCCTGGCGCTCGAAACAGAAGATATTGCATATTGCCGAGCGAAGGGTTACTATGTAGACATCGTGCTGAAGAATGTACAGGAGGCTTTCAACGAGGTTTGGTATGAAAGAATCCAATAGAAGATTCTAGGCCTCCAGCTAGACTCAGTCCGGGAAAGAATCCTTTTTGACTTCGTCATGGAGAGAAGGGCGCGTATCATGATCGAAGAACACAAAGGACCAGAGTTCGAACTCACAGCGGGCGTTCCCCTGCTTTACCTGGTCTTCACCATCGACCTCCCTACTTCGATACACACGGACAGGATGTATCTGCAGTTCGCAGATGACGTCATGCAGACCGTTTACAGGCGATAAGCACAAAAGCAGAAAGCTCTACCCTCAACCAATATTAGAGAAAACGGAAATACATAACCGTCTCTCTGTATTGTGGTTGCAGTCGCGATTCAAACAGCCCCGGGGACAGGCGTTGCCAATGAGTCCGTCATATCATCATAATACGCTATTATCAGATTCATCCCAACATTCACCAAGGCGAATATCTCTGGGGTACAAGTTGCTCAAAAAGTGTGGGGTATTGGTGGTCACCCTAGGAAATTAATACTTTCAATACAGACTCACTGCTCACCAAATTACACACCGAATAACAGAAGTCTGCTTACCCTACGAGCTTGCCTCTTAAGGACCACTAAAGGATTACCCTTGAAAACACGACAAGGTATCTGGCCACACGAATATCCTTGAGGGTAATTAATGGCCAGTCCAAACCGGAAAGATTCAAAGTTTTCGAAACGATCTTTGGAAAACTTAGCATCGCAGTCATTCGCCTAATAGACACCCCGCCGGTTACTTGCGATCTGCGAGAGGGAGAAGAACATCGAGACGATCACCAAGGAAGATGGCCTTCTCGCACTCCATGAGATAAGCCTCCAGCCTGCAGTACCACCCCAAATACAGGCGCGCCGCAGCGTGATTTGTCATCGACCTGATCCCTGGAACGGTGATCGCACGAAGGAGGAAATAGCATAAGAGATGGAATCCAATCAGATCTGGGCGAAAGTCTCTGAAATAATTAAATTCAGAAACTAAAGAGCAAACCAAGAATACACTCATGTATTCAAGGTGATTTTCAAGAAGACTTATATGGCCCAGAAAGCCAGAGAAAATGGTCTACTACTCTTCCATGCAAAGATCATTGGGGACCAGATCGATCTGAAGAATTCACCTCGGTGCTGATGTGTTTCCGCTGCTATAAAATGGAGCAGCACTGCACCAAAGGTTTTCAAGAAGCAGAGGAGACATGCTCCAGGTGCAGTGAAAGCTGTTATGGGTAGAAAAACTGCATGAAAAAGAGAAGTATGTCAACTGCGGGCAAGGCCACAGAGCAAGGCAACATAAAGGTAGCTTGTTTAAGAAGCAAAGAGAACCAATAGGGGCCATGAGTGCATCCAATTTTTGTGATCCAAATTGACTACCACAGTTATTCATGATTGTTAAGGAGAAACCAAAACGAGCAAACCAGCCTGAGATAAAAGCTTAAGCGACGGCGTAGGTCCGAGGTATGGAATCACGACAGCATATGCCAAAGAGTAAAGCAGTCGACCATCGTCAGAAAATACATACAATCATGAGACTAATTTTAAAATCCTACAAGATCGACGTGAATAGTGCTGAAACAAGACGAACGTAGTGTATAAGGAACCACATGAACTTTGGTTGGCGCTGAACATTCGCACGTGGAAAGTGCACACAGGAGCGGGTCCATTTGACCACGTCGGCTTTCATACCAGGATTAGAGAGATTGTAAATTTGGTTAAATTTCTGCGTAAGATAAGCGATTTCGTGAACGATGAGTTGAGAAGAGTGACGCAGTGTTTGCATGTCTTCATCCTGTTCCTGGTCCAACCCTATTGTCGCAAGGTTGATGGGCAGATTGAATAGTTGCGTTCTCGATATTTAAGACAGTGAGAAAGCGCAATTGGTACAACATTTGAATAGCCAGGAACGTATCGAATGTCCCTTGTAAGCTGAAAGATGTAGTATAGATGACGAACATCGTCTGGAGAATATCCGGAAAACCACCTTGACCCGATAGAGAATTAATTAATGGCTTATGGTAAGTAAAGACAGTAAATTCACGTCCTTTCAAATATTGTCATAAGTGGCCGAGGGCAAGGTATATACTGAGCAGTCGCGTAAAAAGGTGTTTTTCTCTTTTGAAAAGGAATTAAAGATTTTGAGAAGAAAAAGGGAGGTTGCTATATGTCAATATTCCTTTGTTGTAAGGTTACCCATACATTGCTAGCTGACGCATCCGGGGCAACGCTGGGGGTGCAGCAATGCACTTCACGCGATGTGTGTGAGGGTGTGGATGCTCTTGATGTGAGCTTAGTGAGGGTAGATGAAGGTGCGGGCATCGGGATGTGGGTGTTCTTTTGGTGGAGGTGGGGGTGGGGTGGGGAGCTCTTAGTAGTACAGGGGGATTGGGTGTAGGTGGGGTGGTAGTTGTGGCAGTTTTGTGTAGTAATGGCTGTGGAAGTAGGTGTAGCTGTAGGTGTAGAATAAGAGTAGGAGCAGAGATGATTGTGGGGGCAGGGATTGGAGTAAAGGAGGAGGTGAGGGTAAAAACCGGAGATGACGTATCAGCAGGTTCGGGTGTAGTAGCAGAGTCAGGTGTAGGAGCAAGGGTGGTTGTTGTAGTGGGACTAGGGAGAGAAAGATTTGGGTTAGGAAAGGGGAAAGGAGTGGTGGAAGTAACTGTGGAGGAACTAGATGGGATATGGGGATAGGCCGATAGAGAACGGGAAGGAGCGGGATAGGGCAAAACTATGGGACAATTATGTGTATATAGGTGTGGGCAGGAGGGCTGGTCTTTTGTTCTTGTGCCCTTCTATGGAGGCCAATACTGTCTGTCTTATCCGTATTTGGTTTCCTTCGTGATGTTGTCAAGCAAAAGCATGCGGTGTAGTTTTACAGCTATTGAAGTGTGAGTGTCTGCGTGAAACTTTATGACCTCCTTGAACGAGCTAAATCCAAGTATTTGTTCTGTTGGCGTGTTTATTACAATTTTGATAGGGGTGTCTAATGTGGTGAAAGGTATGTGTTTCTGAGTATGGTAGCGTGCATTCTTTGTTTTCAATGTTAGTGAGGTGGATGGTGGTCTCACCTTCCATGGTACTATCTATTGTGGTGACGTAAAAAAATTGAGGAGGATTTTTTTAGTAACTATGTGGGTTTCCGCCCCACCGGCAGCAACGGAGGGAGTGAGATTATAATGAAGGGTGAAAATGAATGTGATTTTTCATGGGAAGGCTCCTAAGAGGGTGTAAAAACATGGCTAACTTTATGGTTGGTGAGGTTCGAATCAAGGACCTCCACCTGAGACTGCCGCCCCACGAACGGGTTTTGCTTATTTCAGAGTTACGCTCAGCGTACACAAAGTCGGATGTATATTTCCTCTGTGGTCTTGGTTGGACTCATGGGGTAAGGCAATACTCCTCCGCAGGTTGTATCCTGTCCCAAATCCAGAATGACTCTGACATGGAGTTCTGTAGTGAGCTAGACCTTAAACCTTCTTTTGTTGAGACCTGAAATTATGTCTATCTAAGTAAAGGGCATTGTTGCAACGAGGTTATGTGTATGGAGTGACATTGACGGCACGAAATTCCTGGTAGGTGGGAACGGAGAGGTATATAGATTGTCATGTTTAGTGACGGCCAAAACAAAACGCAAACTATCTTGGAGGGAGGGGAAGGAGGCGAGGTCTAGACGACTGGCTGCCCTTGGAGTGACGGGTCTACCTCTTTTTCTGACTGCTCCTTTGTAGATTGTTGATGGCCAATTGCACTTTTCTGCCTGAATTCCCTTTTTCAAGGGCTATTCCAGCTTCCACCATGAAGGTGCACCTTGCTTCACCAAAGCGATTTTATCTATGGCTAGACGACGGGGACATGAGAATACAGACTCTCCTGTCGTCTTTATCCGGTTAACCACACTGTGTTTAATAGCCTTGTCTTTTGAAGATGTTAGGCTAAGGCCAGTAAATTCCTTTGTAAGGTGCTGGAAAGACGGATTAGATGAAGGAAAGTGGAACGAGAAGAAAAAACTGTTAGAAGAGATAAATTAAGCAAAAAATATGAGCAAAGTAGTGAAGTGGACAAGCTTGCGTTTGCGAGAATCGATCAAAAGTTCGTAGGCGGAGAGAAAAATATTGCCTAAAATAGGAACCTAATCATCGACAATAATAAACGGCCATCGAAAAAACCGGTGGAGGAGGAGAGACAACTCAAGGCTATGCCTTACTTAGGTCTTATATCCGAGGAATTAGCGGCTTTAATGACATGGTCAGAAGATGAACGAGCTTTTTCGTTCAGAAAGGCTGGAATAACACTGCAGTGAGCACCGATATCAACCAGTTATCAAGAATTCGAAAGTTGGTTGGAAATACGAAATGGTGGATCAACATGAGAAATTAAGGGGACGATAGAGGTAATAGATTCATTAATCAATTGCGTTTTTAGTTTAAATTAGTTAAGGAATTTGAAAATTAGAATTAGATAAGGCAATTAGAGCATTAGAATGAGAACAATGAATTAATTGCTGAGGGGATAAAAATGATGGATTAATGTTAGATGAAGGAGTTACTGGTTGTAAATATGTGCAGGGCTGTAAGCATTTACAGCTTTGAACCTTTTATGTTGATGTACGAACAGCAATTAGGTTGTTTGAGGAAAGTAGCATTAGAAGATGCATGAGAACGAGAAGAACATAATTGTTAAAAACAAGAATTTTTGACTTGGTGTAATGGCCTTGCTCTGTTCAGTGAATAGCATTACTAGCATATTTTTCTTGGTAGAAATACGGAATCTTTTATTAGGATTGTTGAAATTTAATTGCATTAGGATAAGCGGATAAAAAAAAGTAAAGTAATGTTGTGCCTCACCTCTTGTGCTGGAATGCCTACGCTGATTTTGCCATCGAGAGGAAGAACGGCGCCTCTTTCTCGTTTGCCCCTGTAACTGTGCAGTTGCATGGTCTCACGTCTTAATTTCATATTTTATAGATCTTTCTCTATCCTCTTAAACGCAGCAGCTACGTTCATCATAGAAGGAAAAAGGGTGGTACACGGTTTCGGTCTGTGTAATTCTTGTCCCAAAGTAATAGGTATTAAAAAAAACCTTTATAAGTAATTTTTAGAAATCGCTGTGCTGAATTTGCGTTTTCTATTTAATAAACAATTTTACGGCCATAAAAGAGTGAGAATCAGTCTACTACTTTGGCTAACTTTCTCAAACATCCTCTTATGTCATTATGAACAACTGTGGCTCAATAACTGTCCCATTCAATATTAACCTATCTATTACAGACGTTATGTCAATGATATATTAGTATTAATTAAATCACGGGAACAGATAGGAAAACTCCTTAAATATTAAACTCTAGACATGAAAATATAAATTACACAATGTAGGTCGAGAAAAATGGTAAGCTCCCATATTGGGATTTAAATTTTAAGTGTTCAAGAATAAAGTATGAAACTTCAGTCTATAGGAAGCCTACACATACTTATTTAGGCACAAGCTTCTTTACTTTTTTGCCAGGAAACCTTAAGTTATCCTCGTTACAAACTCTAATCTATCGAGGCTACAATATATGCTCTTCATACAGACTGCTGCATTTGGAATTCTATGTTCTAAAATCATTCTTTTAAAATCATGGCTCATTAGTGGAAAAACAAATTAAAGGTTTCGTCTCTCTATCATGAAAATCTAAAAGCAAATACTGTAGAAAAATTATCTATTTTCTTTAGTGTGCCATTCATTGGGAGAAAATTGAACGACTTTGTTAAAGAAGTTAAGAAGATTCGAACAAAATGTTATCCTTATCTCGACCTAAAATTCGTATTACAAAAATAGCACAAAATTGGGACCAATTTCAGCTATTAGGACCGAATTCCATTCCTCTACCTCGTTTTTGTAATTTATAAATATTGTTGTGAATCGTGCAATTTATCGTATATTGGTTCGACCATTAGGTCGCATCGAGCAGCATCGGGAAAGATCGACCCGCACGGGGTTGGGTATAAACAAACCAGACCCCTTCGCACATACGAGATCACATAAAAATATGTAAGTCTGAATTTAGTCCTGATAACTTTAAAATACATAGCGTATCATAACTTAATAAAAAAATTATTCCTGTATTAAGTAACTTAGTATTTTTTTTTAGACTATAAAATTAATCCCCTTACCTTCTTCTTTTAAGTGCCGATGATGAGGCTAAGTCCTCGAAACGACTAAACGTGCTTAGATTTCACCTTCATATATATATATATATATATATATATATATATATATATATATATATATATATATATATATATATATGTATATATATATATATATATGTGTGTGTGTATGTGTGTGTGAATGTGGGGAGTATAATTTCACTATGACAGGTTTTATTGAAAGAGACCGCAAGTCTCGTGTTAATAATTAATTTTCTTTTCAATCTTCTCGAGCTGTCTTATGTTCGCCTTTTATTCATTGTTTAACCCGTTAATAAGCCTACCAAAGTTCATTAGAGACATATTTATTAATTAAATAAAGGTAGAAGGAAATTACTGCACCTTAGCACTTTCTTTGATTTTACTGGCGCGTTTTTATACAAGAAGTACCATCTTCAGAGTTAGAATGGAAAATTGATACAAGTATTCCGGTCTATATATTACAAAAATGTGTTAACAAACTGAGGAACGGAACGTAGACACAGGCCGATGAGGAGCAGATAGTGATTGGTCGAGGGCATTGTGGGTGGCCAGAGAGGGGGAGCTGCTTGCCAGTGGTGATTAGCGGGTAGAGGCAGCTGTCTTAAATATACCTGTCCCTCAATTTCCTCTTCTTGCACTGGGGAGGAATTTATTAGAGTTAGATTGTATATTTAGACTTGGTTGTTTTTCTTGATTATATATTGCTTCAAGGAGCAGTAATTTGCGTCTGTTGGGAGCATAGTCTATAATTTTGGTGTTTTCTTCCATCATTTTTCTGTGTGATTTTAGGTGCACCATTTTTAAGATGGTATGAAATTCTTATTGAGATTGTGGTTTCGGTCATTCCAATATACGAGTTAGGTAAGAGTTCACAGTCTCCTAAGGTACATGTGTACTCATATATCAGATTGGTCCTTTGTTTGGTTTGAGGTGGAGATTTGGGTTATTTTTCATGGAAAGGGTTGACGTTCCTCTATTTAGATAGTAGATGGTTAGTGCAATCCTTTTTTCGGCATCCATTAGTTTTATTCATCGATTAATAATACCCTTGATAGCTCTCTCGTCGGTATGGTGTTCTGTGCTCATAGTATTCTTGTAAAAGATTTCTCTAATGTTTTCCTTGTCTGTATTTCAGTTCTTCTGAGGTTGTGACAGGTACCATCGGTCAATTTTAATTCTTATAGCTGTCTGTATTTCTTTATTGGAGAATCCCTTGTTAACGATTACCTGAGTAGCTCTCTCATGCTCGTTGTGTGTATCCTTACATGTAGTGTAGTGGGTGAAGGCACGATTAATATACGATGAGATCACGCTTGTTTGGTAGCGTTTAGGGCATTCGCTGTCTACATTCATGCAAAGTCCTGGATTGCTGGCTTTAACATATACTTCGGTCGTTATTGTTTTTCACTGTTTGACCGCATGACACTCCTAAAATTTTTTCTTTTGACCGCACTTTCAAGGTTTCCCACGTCATTTCAAAAGGTCGACTACATTCTCTTAGCCACAAACAAAACTTACCTTCTCTGTCGTTGCACGCCTTTTTAAAAAGGAAACACAAACTTCCAATTATCTTCTGTTTGTCTGCCGAACAATGACCGAAATATCAAGGCAACACAGCTCCCTTTGGACACTAAAAAGATTCTGGGGCATGCTTTACCCAATATCTTCAGGTTGTCAAAAGCCATTTCTTACCGAATAGGGCGTTTTATTTCTCTTAAATGACTTTCCTAAGAGGCATTCACAGACTTTTCCACATGGCAGCCTACCTCAAAGATTTAATTCTTTTCCTGACTGGGTTAACATATTTGTTGACTTAGAGAAATGATAAATGCCGGGCCAGGTGCTTCTGTCCCTAAATGTAGTGTATTTCTTCATGGACACTAATTGTGTCAAGTTCAGACCTTAAATTTTTAACTTCCCTGGAACTAAACTGTATACCAAAGAAAATAATTGGATATTGTGCTTTATAGAGAAAATAATTAACAACTATATTAATTAAATATGCAAAATACAGTAACACAAATAGTAGTACAATTCACTAGGAAATAATACTGAGAATTAAATCGCTTATAATGTACGGAATTTATTGGCTTAACTATTCACTTTATGGGAAAGCTTTTGGACATAGGAATTGAAGTAAATGGTGTCTAAGTTCAGTGTAGTTAATTAAAACGCTAGCATAAAACTTGCCAGGCAATGGAGAAATCTTGGCTTCGATTTGGTGTTACTCGATGATAAATAATAAGTGCAATGAATCACGGTTACATTAACCTTGAAAGAGAGACGACCACCTGCATAGATTCCAGCGGGACAGCAAGAAAAGTCTAAAGAGTCAATTTCGCTGCAACGAGTATATATCAACTCTGAATTCTGAACTGATCTGAAGTTTTGTGAATTAACTTTTCTTCCCCTGCGAAGCTGGTTTTATTCCTTGACAAATTGAGGGAGTTTGGAATGTTCCTTATATGGAGAAAAGTTTTCTAAGCGTGTTTACTTCAAGCAGAAAGTTAAAAAAGGTATGAACGTCCTTATATGGAGAGGGACAGTGAAAGGATCGCCCCACTATCTCGCTTCCTTTAGCAGGACATAGATGTTCGGCCAGAGATTTCCTTTCGTAGCAAAGAAAAGCCCGCGTAGCTTTGTGAATATCATGTGGATAAGTTGAGAAGCGGCGTCTTCCCCACCGTACGTCTTCTACTATTCCGATCTGTGATAAAAAATATTGTGGGATTTATTTAAACTTCTAAATTATCCACCTCAAGTTTATCATTTTCTCAGATACAGATTCGAATATGGTTCGAATATGGATTATCCGCAGAGCTTAGACGAATCTCTATCCAAAATTGACCCATCAAAAAACATATGGTTGGCTGGTGACTTCAACCTCTCAGACATCAAATAGACGGCGCAATCCACATTAGTCAACATCATTCAGAAAGCAAGACATGATACTACCAGGTACTGCTAGGAAAACTTTACATGAAAACTTTATTGACATAATCAACACACACTCACTTACTCAAACAGTACTAGAACCAAGACGCATACAGGTTAATATAAGGAGAAACAACCCTAACATCGGACCTAGTGTCACATCCAACATACTAGACCTGTTCCTCACAAATAACATTTCATTAATTACATGAACACGAGTACTACCTGTGATAGAACGGGTCGAGGCCGCGTAATATTAACCACTATCACATGTTATTTAAAACCATGATGCTACCCACGTGCATCTTCGCTTTTAAGCCTTGCGCCTTATCGCAGCCACCTGAGTCAATGTTTAAACAAGGAGGTTTATCTTCCCCCGTTCGACCCCATGCACCGACCTCGCCAGATTGAGTTAGGCTTATGGGCAGATAAGGCATTGTTCTCAGGCTCGGCTGTGCATTCCCTCGAAGCTCCTACTCCATTGTCCCCCACGCCAAGGAGATGTCCCGGCTATTTATATGGAAACTTAACCACTGAGATTCAGATTAAAGATCTAGATTTTCGTCGTGAAACATCACTACGATCCGCTCTCACCTTGTACGCCAAAGGCCCTTGACCTCGAGATTCACCATCACTTGTCCAGAAAAAGGACAATATCCGTTGAGTGCCAAGGTTCGAGCCTTCGTTACGCCAAGTCCACAAGGCTTCCCCTGTTGTTCAGAAAGAGAACAACGTTAGAACAGCCATTGTTCATTCAAGCCCGTTGAAAAGAAACAGTTCTCAACCCCCCCTGTTGTTCAGAAGAGAACAACGTAGAACAGCCATTGTTCGTTTAAGCCCGTTCGCCAAGAAACGGTTCTCACCCTTCTCCTGTTGTTCAGAAAGAGAACAAGGTTAGAACAGCTATTGTTCTTTCGAGTCCGTTGACGAGAAACGGTTATCATCCCCCCCCCCTTGTTGTTCAGAAGAAAACAACGTAAAACAACCATTGTTCTTCCAGCCCGTTCGCCAAGAAATGGTTCTCACCCTTTCCCCATGTTGTTCAGAAGAGAACAACATTAGAACAGCCATTGTTCTCGAGCCCGTAGACAAGAGACGGTTCTCACTGTCTCTGTTGTTCAGAAGAGAACAACGTAGAACAGCCATTGTTCTTCAAGCCGTTCGTCAAGAAACGGTTCTCATTTCCAATACGCCACTTCAGGATCATTTAATCCCCCCCCCTCTTCAGCTGGAACTCGCCAGCGGACCGAAAATTCCTTCACGTCGCCTTCCTCTGCACAACAAGTATAATTACGTAAGCCGAACGTTACCTTTGAGTATTTAACCCTTTTGTCAACTCTATCCTGTGCTTTAAATGGTTTAGCGAACCATCTCATCCCTTTAATTTATATTTGTTTTAAATCTCTTAATCCCCGGTTTAGCTCGATTTCCCACGACCCTTTCCAATTCTCTGTTTATGTCAATATTTTCCGTTTTGTGTGTTGTTGATAGTTTTTATTAATAAAACTCTATTTTATTAATGATAGCAATATTATTATCCTTGAGCTCAGTTCCACTTCTTAAGCATATCGAAGATACATAATATTGGCCAGCCTAGACATCCACGCACTCTAAAGATAATTAAATAAGTTCCCTCAACGAATAGTTAAATATGGTAAAATCGTCGAGAGTCCATTCTACGACATATATATATACTATTTAAATTTGGTATCAAGTGTGTAAGGTTTAACGCTATATCTTTGCAAACACTGGTCTCAGTCGAGTAAAGCATAGTGTTATTCGTTATAATAATAGAGTATAGTAGTTCCCTTTTGTTTTAACGATTGCTATTCCTTTTTTTTAAACTTAAGAAGCTGGAGTAGCTCAAGGAACTGTTATAATAATTTGTTTGTGTTTTTTTTTGTGCGATTTTATTCAGTGGTTATTTAGATTCAGAATCCAAGTACGAATAGGTCAGTGCCCATATTTAGGTAGGCTAATTTCTCTAGAAAGCATAATTTTTATTGCAAGGAATTTTAGTTGGTTAACTATTGCGCCCCCAAGTGCAAAAATTACTCAGTTCGAAATCTTTAAAGCACAAGGAGAGTACTTGGGACTTTCCAAAATAGAATTAATTGAAAACGTTCAAGAGGAGCAAAGAATGGAAAGAGAAAAGTTAAGAAAAGAAAGAGAAAGAGAATTCCAACGAGAAAAAAGAGAAAGAGAGGAACGGCAAAGACTAGCTGAGCTTTACCATCAGATTGAATTGGCTCCTGTTAAAACAAAAATACAGTCACCCAGTTCACGTTCAGAAGCTCCCTCCCAATCTCCCACTAAACTCCCCAATTTCAGGGATGGAGAGGATTTCTGAGCATTTTTAGCCCACTTCGAAAAGATCCTTAAAATCAATAACATGGATCTGAAGGCTGAAGGTGTAGCCAGATTACTTACCTTGTTAAATTGTAAATCGCGCAAAATTTTTATATTTTTACCATCTGAATGTCCAATTAACTACAGCACCTTAAAAGCTGAGTTATTGGCCGCTCATAAAATGACTCCCGATTTCTATCACCAAGAATTTCGAGGAGGTCGTATTAAACCTGGACAGACGTTCCCGTCAATTTGGATACATTCTTCAGAGGAATTTTAAATTTTGGTTAGAATCCTCAAAGGTTGATCCTTACTTTGAGTCTTAACCGACTTCGTGTTGCGGGATTAATTTTTGGCGTCTCTCCCGACGGAGATCCGCGCGTTCGTCAAGGATCATCGGTGCCAGACCTTTAAAGAATGTACCGAAAAAGCGGATGTCTATGCCGCAAGCCATAATTTATACCCAAAGGAGAATCGAACTTCTTACCAATCCCCCTATAAGGAAAAAAGGAAGGATTCGCGCCCCTTCACAGGAAAGCCAACGAAGTTTCCGAGCCCCGTAAATCCCCAAAACTTTTTCCCCAAAACCAACAACGGGACTCCAAACCTCCCGTTAAGATTTCTCCTCCATCGCTCTTCCCGAAGCGACCAATCATATGCTTCACCTGTGGTGTAGATAACCACACAAGCTGGAATTGCCCCCAAAATTCTAGGCTTAAGAGCGGACCAGCCCACCAAGTTCACCAGATTAATGCCACCCCGGCTCCCTCGGTGGTGCAGACCCAAGCAGCAACTTCTCCCCCTCCGTCAGGCCACCAGGTAAATTTTATTTTTGATAAAAATTCATCGGGAACTTTGAAATTTGAGAAGGGCAGCGTGAACGGCTGCCGAGTATCGACTCTCGTCAGGAAAACAGGATGTACGTGTTTCATCGTGTCCGACGAACTTCTTCCCCCAGTAGACCCTAACCACGAAAAGTTTGCGGTGGTACATGACTACCTTGAAGATGCGAACCAATTCTCCGTCGTTAAATGTTACCTGCAGTGTCAATATTATGATAGCTGGGCTGAAGTCATTTCAGCAGCAATACAATTCTGTTCCGTACTTATAGGACAGAGCCTCCAAGTAAGTTTTGACCCTGAGTCCCAGGCCGCCCTTCCTTAAGGCCGAGCTAAGAAAGAAGCCCAGGAGCCCGTCCCCATCAGAACCCCGATACCGTCCGATTTCTCGGAGACCCTTAACCAGGACTTTAGGACGGCACAAAAGGAGTGTGAATTACTAACACGCTTAGGCGATAAGGCCCAAGACAAGGACTCGGAGACTGTCCGTGGATCCAAAGAAAAAAAGTACCCCCAACGCGCCCATGGAGATATGTTCGTAGCACTGGACGAAACATCGGCGCTTAAAGAAGATTACCCCGCGGAGTCCCTTAATGTAATACAGACAGTGTGCATACAACCTGATCCCGATTACCCTCCTCCTTCTATACCAGGCGAGTCTTTTGAACCCTCTGACCTGATATTGACGCGCAGCTGACACCACATCAAAAGAGTCAGCTACAAGAACTATTTGAATGGAGTTACCATTTAACCACCCTATTAGCTCTTTTCAAACGACTGCGCGGAAATGGCCTCACCATTGGCCCCAGCAAATGCCATTTTGCCCACAAAACCATAAAATACTTGGGTTTAAAAATATGACAAAGCCAATTTGGTCCCCAAGAAGACAAGATTAAGGCAATCGCCGACATGCCCCTCCCGATTACAAAGAAGCAATTAAGATCATTCCTAGGATCAGCTTCGTACTATCAGCGATTTGTTCCGAATTTCGCTGCAATTTCGGCGCCCCTCAGCTCCCTTTTGAAAAGAATTCACCCGATCGTCTACGTTGAAATGATGTCGCTGTTTCCCATTTTAATCAGCTCAAGAGTAAGCTCATTTTTGCCCCCATTTTAAAGTTGCCCAACCCGGAAAAGTCCTTTGGGATTAAGACCGACGCGAGCAACGAGGGCATTGGAGGTGTACTCCTTCAATATGAGGATGACGGAACGAGTCATATAGTTGCATATGCTAGTCGCCAATTATTACCACGCGAAAAGAAATATGCCACTATAGAGAAGGAAGCTCTATCAATTATCTGGGTTATAGAAAAATTCGAAATGTACTTGATAGGAAAAGAATTTCAGATAGGAACCGACCACCGTCCGTTAGCCTATATTAGCAATGTGCGACACTCCAACGGCCGAATCATGCGCTGGAGTTTACTCTCGCAAGAGTATCAATTTAAAATAAATTATATAAAAGTTTCCGACCACCAGGTCGCTGACGCACTCAGTAGGAATGCGTTACCAAATAGAGTAGAGGATCTCCATTTATGTATATACCGTCTTGTACGACTTAAATTAGATTCTTTTGTAAGATAATTAGTTAATGTATATGTCTGAATTTTATAACGCTCAATGTCTATTTTTTTTTGGTATGTATACATATTTGTACTCATTAAATTATGTAGAAATTATTTTGTCCCATATGTACTAATTTTATATCATTGCATTGTTCAATGCCCTTTTTTTTATTAAGTTTGAATTAAAGGTTATTTTCCCCTGTAATCAAAAGATCAAAATAATCATATGTATTGAGGTAATACTAGTTAGGTGCAGGAAGGTACGGTTGGTACAAGAAAACGAGTTCCCCACAACGGAGCTCTATCGTTGTCCCTTCTCTCTTTTTTTTCGAAGAGACAACTTCCCCCGGAATGGAGGGGTGTGATAGAACGGGTTGAGGCCGCGTAATTTCAACCCCTATCACATGTTATTTAAAACCACGATGCTACCCACGTGCATATTCGCTTTGAAGCCTGGCGCCTTATCGCAGCCAAATGAGTCAATGTTTAAAAAAGAAGGTTTATCGTCACCCCGTTCGCCCCCATACGCCAACCTTGCCAGATTGAGTTAGGCTTATGGGCAGATAAGGCATTGTTCTCAGGCTCGGCTGTGCATTCCCTCGAAGCTCCCACTACATTGTCCCCCACGCCAAGGAGATGTCCCGGTTAATTATATGGAAACTTAACCACTGAGATTCAGATTGGAGATCCAGATTTTCGTCGTGAAACATCACTACGATCCAATCTCACCTTGTGCGCCAAGGGACCTCGACCTCGAGATTCACCATCACTTGTCCAGAAGAAACACAATATTCCTTGAGTGCCAAAGTTCGAGCCTTCGTGACGCCAAGTCCACAAGGCTTCACCTGTTGTTCAGAAAGAGAACAACGTTAGAACAGCCATTGTTCGTTCGAGCCCGTTGACAAGAAACGGTTCTCCCCCCCCCCCCCCCTGTTGTTCAAAAGAGAACAACGTAGAATAGCCATTGTTCGTTCGAGGCCGTTCGCCAAGAAACGGTTCTCACCCTTCCCCTGTTGTTCAGAAAGAAAACAACTTAAGAACAGTCATTGTTCTTTCAAGCCTGTTGACAAGAAATGGTTCCCCCCCCCCATCCTGTTGTTCAGAAGAGAACAACGTAGTACCAACCATTGTTCTTCCAGCCCGTTCGCCAAGAAACGGTTCTTACCCTTCTCCCTTGTTGTTCAGAAGAGAACAACATTAGAACAGCCATTGTTCTCAAGCCTGTAAACAAAAGACGGTTCTCACCCCCCTGTTGTTTAGAAAAGAACAACGTAGAACAGCCATTGTTCTGCAAGCCGTTCGTTAAGAAACGGTTCTCATTCCCAAGACGCCACGTCAGGATCATTTAATCCCCCCCCCCCCTCTCTTCGGCTTGAACTCGCCAGCGGACCGAAAATTCCTTCACGTCGCCTTCCTCTGCACAACAAGTATAATTACGTAAGCCGAACGTTACCTTTGAGTATTTAACTCTTTTGTCAACTCTATCCTGTGCTTTAAATGGTTTAGCGAACCATCACATCCCTTTAATTTATATTTGTTTTACCTTTTTAAATCTCTTAATCCCAGGTTTAGCTTGATTTCCCACGACCCTTTCCAATTCTCTGTTTATTTCAATATTTTCCGTTTTGTGTTTTGTTGATAGTTTTTATTAATAAAACTATATTTTATTTATGATAGCAATATTATTATCCTTGAGCTCAGTTCCACTTCTTAAGCATATCGAAGATACATAATATCGGCCAGCCGAGACATCCACGCACTCTAAAGATAATTAAATAAGTTCCCTCAATGAATAGTTATATATGGTATATCGTCGAGAGTCCATTCTGCGACACTACCTAATCTCAGTAACTATGAGATGGTACTCATTGCTGCGAAAATTAAGCCACATATAGAGAAACAAATACCCAGGAACAGCTATTTGTACAACCTAGCTGACATAGAAGCCGTTAGCTGTGACTTAGCTGACTTTAAACACACTTTCTTCCCTCTATAGTGACTCTATGGCCAATTCGTTGCAGGCAAATTGGCCTAGACTACGAGACTTCATACATGACACTATGAACAAGCACATACATACCCAAGAAAACTCTCACACGGAACCGGTCACAACCATAATTCACTAGACAAAGAAACTACACCGGAAAACGGTACAACTATACACAATACTGAAAACATTACAGAAACATACTTAAAACATTCCAAAAAGAAATAAAACAAGCAGAAACTAACTACATAGCCACCTTTCTTACAGACAACAAAAGAACTCAAACAATTTTACAGCCTCTTCAAAGCACGCAAACAAGACTCTACAGGTACAAAAACATTACTAAATAACAATTTCTTGGTCAATTGCCAACAAGACAAAGCTACTGCACTCAACACACCATTCCAAACCGTATTTACCAATCAACAAGCAGACTTATCGGACATGCCATAATCACCATACATAGCCATACCTCCCCTTGTTATATACAACCAAGGAATTTAGAAAGTATTATCTGAGGTAGACATTAACAAAGCGACGGGACCTGACAATATACTCTGCAGGATACTTAAGGCTAGTGTTAGCGTACTGGCCTCTCTCCTGCCGGATATATTTTCGCAGACACTATAAACAGGAGAACTCCTCAATGACTTGCTTTAGACAAACGTGACTCCTATTTTTAAGTCCAGCGACAAAAGCCTTCCTGTGAATTAAAGACCTTTGCTTTTACCGCAATCCCCTGCAAAATTCTTGATCATATAATTAACAGAAAAATAATGGAACATTTTGATAGGCTAAACATACTGACGGACGTTCAACATGGCTTTAGGTCCAAACGGTTGTGCAAGACTCAACTACTGGAGACAACCAATGACATTTCCCCATCACTGAACGACCCTAAAAATAGAAAAGTGGACGCCATAGTTTATAACTTTGCCAAAGCCTTCGACAAACTCCCGCACCAAATACTTTTAGGAAAATTAAATTTTTATGCCATACAATGACCAATCTTTCACTGGATGAAGAAGTTTTTTAAAAAATACTAGAGAGCAATGTGTTGTACTCGATGGTAGTCAATCCGCTTCTGTTTCTGTGACTTCTGGGGTATCTAAAGGTACCGTCTGGAGAACCCTACTATTCCATTCTTACATTAATGGCCTTTCACTATCGCTCACTTCTACCACTAGACTATTTGCAGACGATAGTTTAGTTTATAGACCAAGTGTACATAGGAAAGACTGCCTCCAGCTCTAAGACGATGTTACTCCACTTGAAGACAGGAAAGCCAACTTGCAGATGACATTTTGACCAGACAAATGTCATCACATCCGTTTCACCCGTACTAACAAAGCCATTCTATTTAATTACAAACTCCACAACACCACTTTAGAAACCGTATCATCTCACAAATATCTGGGCGTCCACCTTTCAGCGGACATGAGGTGGAAGACGCACGTGATCAGTGTCGGGGCTAGGGCACACAGGGCCTTGGGGTTCCTGCACAGAAACTCCAGTGGGTGTAACGTAGTTATCAAAATTCTCGCATAGAAGACACTTGTTCGGCCACACTTGGAATTCTGTCATACCGTCTGAGATCCATACACTTACAATAACATTAATAAATTAGAGGCATACAAAACAAAGCCTCACGATGGATCAGGCGTGATGACAGACACACTAAATCACTTCCTTTGCTTAAACAAGACATTAAACTGGACTCACTAGAAACAAGACGACAAATACACAGACAACAGATGTTATAAAAAATCACAAACAATTTAGTTGACATAGACAAAGACACATACTTACACCCTACAAATATACGCACCAATAAAGGAAGCCGCAATCTAAAATGCCACACATACCAAACAAGTATTCATTCTTCCCCCGCACCATCCAAGACTAGAATCATCTCCCATCTTATATAGTTAATAGCCCCAATATTGACACATTTAGGAAAAGGATCAGAAATCATTATATCACTCCTGACCCACGCTCTGCTCCCTATTCCTAATCGTTTATCCTTTCTCCTGCACAACCTTCGTATAATATGCCACCCGTGAGTGGCCCTCTGCCGGTCTCCCTAATCAAGATGAAGATCACGTGCTATCTTCTAAGATCAACTTGAAATTTGAAAGTTTATGCCGAATGGGCCTCAAAGTGGTTGTCACAAGATCGACCATTAGCCGGAACCAATCTATGGATGCTATTGGATGCTAATCTTGAAGTTTTTGCAATAATTGTAAAAAAAAAATAAGAAAGGTGGGATGATAAAATGGCAAGCTATTGTTTGGGGGTGAGTTTTCTAGCAAAAATTACGTGATAAGATTATAATAAAAACACTAAAGAAACGTTCGTAGTAGAGTTCGTTTTTCTTATAACAATAATCTCCGTGATTGCATATGATTTATAGTGGTCAAATCTGTCAGAGATACGATGGAAATTTCCGTCATTTGCACTATTTAGCCATGAGTTGTTCCTTTCTTTCTTATTATTGTTTACGTATAATAAAAATAAAATATTAAAGCAATTCGTTTTAAATGAAATGGAGAGGTGTAAACAAGAATATATTCTAGTGCAATTCAAAGGACTATAATTTCTACAAGATAGTGCTTGAAAGTAGGAAACATTGGTTATAAAAGTATTTGAATCAGATATAACGTATGTAAAAATATAAATTTTCTATTCCCTATATTCTTAGTTTTATTATCATTTTCACGGAACCTTAAGAGCACCCTGCATTCGTTCAGGAACAATTCGCAAATGTAAACCATTTAAAGGAATTGAGTGGTAAGACTCAGTTTGTTTGCATATTAATTTTAACGAGAGTTTTGCCTCCTCGGAACAGATAACACGAAAATCTATCAGAAAGAAAAATTAATTGACTAAGGAAACGACCAATGTATGAAGAATGAGACAAAGAGGGAAAAGTTCACGGATACTCTTAATAAATTTCCAACATCAATATTTAAGATTGTTTTACTGGTTTCATTTAATAAGGTAGATATTTTGGTGATTCATCAATGTAATTAAAGTATTTTAGCCAATACGTGACTAGTTTGAGTGCATTGACAGTTTACTAGATATAAATAAAGTATTAGGATACGTCATAATGATTCGATTGCTCGTAGACTTTGCTCGTAGTTAGTAAAAATCTTGGAAAAAATGTTTAATATAATACCTTAATACATAATGACTTGTCTATTAAAGCTGTCTCAGAGACAAATTTCCTTTTCACTTTTGAATCCACTGATGTAAGATGCTTTCAATAAATAAAAGATATGATAGATTTTGCCAAAATTAAAGACAGTGCCCTCTTTCTTCAGTTATTTCTTGGTAAAAGAATGTATCTTAAAGCAAGTTGGTGAACCACAACTCAAAATGGTACGATTACGAAAGAGTTTTTGCCCTAAAATCATAATAATATATTGTTGTTCAGAAAGTTCTACACACTTATGAAGCGGAAAGAAAAAATATAATTTATTGAGCAACACCAATATTAGGTTAGGTGAGCCTTACTCATTCGACTATATTAGATTAGGTTAGCCTTACTCCTTTGTATATATATGTTATATTATAGCCTTACTCATTCGACTACCAGCTTACGTACGCTGTTATCGTTTGTGGCTCCTGCACAGTTTATTTATCTTTGTGTAAGCCCCTACTGACAGAAATGAGTTTGGAAGAAAGTGGAATTAAAGTTTGGATTTGCTTCTGTTACAAGCGAAAACTTTCTACAAGAGTTGCTGCGAAAAAAATTTGCGATACTGAAAGAGAAGGAACCGTCAGTCAGGCGAAGGTCTTGAAGTAATACAGACGTTTCAACTCCGGGTTCATACTCTCAACATCAACTTCGTTCCGGTCGACCATTAACCTTCGACAGCAAGGCTCTAGAGCCACATTGAAAATTACATCTCTTGCAAAGGAACGTGATCTTGTGAAAGTTTTTGGAGTGTAATCGCATCAGACTGTGCTGAACCGATTGCATCAAATGGATTTTGTTCACAAGAAGCACCCATTGGATTCATATTACCTCACCGAAGCACAAGCTGCCTGTAGAGTAGAGATTTGCATCAAACTTCTCAATAACCCAATGTAGGATCGATTCCGGAGGGAATTATCACATCAGATGAGAGGGGGTGTACTTGGTTAATCACGATCGGGAGAAGTAATGGGTTCCGCGGTGTGAAAAACTGCCATCCGTTTCACAACGAAATCTGTTTGACAAGGTCATAATCTTTCTTTGATGGAATTTGCAAGGGAAAAAGTATTTCAAGCTTGCTTGCTTTGATCAATCGAGGTCAAGCTTTCTTTCCGCCAGACAATGCTCAGCCACACACTGCCAGGTCGACTAGATAGAAGTTCAAAAAGATAGACGGTGATGATATTCTTTCAAATACACCATTCACTTTCTCCGCGAACAGTGATTCGACACTTTTGATGAA